>KB663943.1:1502929-1954321 GCA_000349025.1 Anopheles minimus | reverse complement strand
GGAAGGATGAACTTGTAACACCTTCCGGATTACGATTTCTACTGAACTTACCACGCTGGAAAAGGCACTGAAACTACAATGACGAGACTGGATACGATGGACACGCTGCTAGCTTCCGAAGATTTGATACAAGAATGAACATGTGCGTACCGGTTGAAAAAGATGCTGCTTGATCGTTTTGACATCTGAATGTCATGCAAAACGGTGGGAATAGTATGACGTTTGTGTGCTGTTTTCCTTCAAATGTCCCGTTTCCATGGTAAACAAAGCGGTTCCTTTCGCGTATGTGCAAAACACTCTGCGTCTACGATCGATCGTACTGCATAAAACCGATTCTATCTTATTTCTATGCTTTTCATGGCATACCCGAACGGTGGCAACGATACAAACATCCGGAAAAGAACTAATTTTTCTCCGCAAGATGAGCCGTACGAATAAAACCAAATTAACCGGTAATTCAACGCACGATTTGCAAAGAATCGCTGTAGGAACGGTAAACCGATTGCCGGATAGTGCAATATAAAATCTTAATACGTCATTTTGAAGCTGTTAGTTCTCAAATCGTAGTATTTGATTAAAAAAACTGCAACGATTTGAGAAAAAAAACTACTTCAATCGTCGTTTCAGGTGTTTTCACGCAACTGAGATAACATTACTTCTCAATGCGTATGCCACGATGTAGTTCTAGCGCCCAGAACAAAAGAATAAAGAACCCATATTCTTCGCACTTCATATCACGCCCAGCTCTATTACAATCCTAAATCCTTCTGCTGTTATGCCAAAAGTCGTCGTGTGTTTGCTCCCATACTAACGCGCCTATTTACCAGCTCAGTTTCTATGGGGGCTTCCCCACGCCTTGGAAATCGACCTTCCTGATTCCGATCTTCAAGAGAGGATGCGCTTACAGAGCACGAAAGACAATTAGTTAATGTAGCGAAGAGCATTATTCGTTTTGTAAATGTCAACATTTTAAGGTTTGGCTTGCACTATCATAATGGCATACAAATCGATGCAAATATCGGGAAACCGATTAAGCTAGGTAATCGTCAAATTACGATAAAAAAGCCGTTCTTTACTGTTCAATTGAAAAATCATTAAGCCACGGTTGACAACCTACAGGAACAATTTTGTACCGTGACTGGTTCCCTGCTCCATCAAAGTTTGTGAAATTTCATTTACAACTTTAACTGCAACGCAAACTTCCGGTGCATCAGATGCTTACGGTGGTGCGAATGATGCTCAAAACAATAGACCCTAACATTCCCTTTCCTCCTACCAACCGGATACTTTGCAACTCGTATTGCCCAAAAAAAAAAAAAAAACGATCCATCCCGAAAGTTGCGGGAAAACTATTCCAATCCTGAAACGAACGATGGGAACGATCGGCTGCAGGAAGCATGCAATGTGTTTCGTGTAGTATCTATCCGTGTGTCTAGCTGCATAACTAGCGCCGGGCATTCACACGTCCCGTGATGTTACAGCTTCCACGATTGCAATAAACACACAGTATCATTTTTCAATTTTCAACCAAACAACCATCAATTTATCTTACCATCTCTTCAACCTGAGATAGGAGCAAGTATTGGTCCCAGGTGTCTCAGCGGGTTCGTTCTTTTGCGTATGAGTCTGATCGAATGCAAACGCACCAGCTCTTCCTCGTAAAGAATCGGCGACAGACAGTTAATCCGCCTAAGAACTATAACTCTCAGTTAGCTCCAAATTCCTAAGGGCCAGTAAGCACTTGAGTGAGATAGAAATTTTCCTCACTTCGACTGCGGCCCAATAAACATGGAAGAAATGGAATTAATCTTGTCTAGCACGCCTCGCACTTGATTAGACCTAGCAGTGGTCCTCATTGATGGGTTTGTCGCCATGATAACGGATGCCATTCTGCATAGCTTGTACCTGAGTGCCTAGAACGCATCACCTCAAAATGGTGTTGCTTATGGATCAGCCCAACCAGCAAATGCCTTCACGACTCATTTACGGTCAGCTTGAAGGTTACTGATCAGCATCCAAATTCGAAAGCTACCACGTTCACATTTTTCTTTTGCTGTAAAATTATGCAGTCTGAGATGAATTGGTTAGATTGGGATTGTTGCTTGTGTTGCTCTGGTATAGACCGGAGTTAAGCAAAGTCATAAGACATCAGTTCAATCGACTTCCGGTACTCCATGAATATTCGGCAGATGAGACATACATTTTTCCCAAGATACTAAGGAGACAGGTTTCCAACTGTTACTCTATCAGATCAATCGAACCAAAATGACTGAGCCCGGGTTGACGGTTCGACTCTTTTGGTCGGACAGGAAATAGTCTGAAGGAAGCTACTCAATGTACGTAACACTTTATCGGTGGAAAGCATCAGACCTTATGTTGGTTTAAAGAAAGAGTAACTTTTGGCGATCTTTGTGTACATCGATGATTTTATATTCTTACACACGCTTTTGCAATTTAAGCGATATTGGTGAATGTTTTAATGCGCCGTTCCCATGTAGTGAGCACGGACTATCCAACTAGGTGGTATCAATGAGTCAGTAAGTAAGCCAGAAGTGGCAGGCATGACCGAGTAGGTCGTTACGCTAAAGAAGAAGAAGAATATATTTTGTGCCTAGCCTTTCTTCAAACTAAATAATAATAATTAATCAATTGACCTCATGCCATCCTAAAACGGTTCATAGATAAATGTATCTTATATATTGTTCAGGTGTCAATATATTTGTGGCACAATTTCAACACATTCTTTTACCCTTGGCAAAGTCTGGTGCTAAGAACATTATCTAGAAGCTTTCACACTTTCCACCGGAAATCTTTCACTGCTGTAAACTTTCCCATCTCTTCCGTTTGGATAGCTCTTTACCTAAACTTGTTCCCTTTCCTTATATATCCCGTGCGACGTACGGCAGGGTCGAATTCGATTAGGCGAACTCGAAGTATTGAAAAGTTAGATTTCCTACCAGTTTCGGTCCTAACCCACGGTTCGATAAAATTGCCTTCGTGTAGCAGGACAAAAGAATACTACTACCGGTAGGTGAAAGGGAAATCTTAAGTTCACTGTAGGTTCCACACCACAACGACGTCCCAACTGTTCACAAAATTGAGTGTCTAGCTTTTCCCACCTAATTTTCCAACCAATTTGTTCCATCCTCTACACCGCAGCAGAAAACAACAACCAACAGCGATGGCGCCTTCTTTCCATCCCTAAACAGCCACATTTGCTTTTCCGACCACCGCGTGACCATGCATCCACTGGCGGCCGATTCAATTATCAAACCGCAATCGAAAATAAAGTATCTTAATTTACTGTTTCCAATCTTTTGTTGTTACCATCATTGTCGGCGCTCCGTGTCGTCAGGTTGGAAAACGCCACTGAAATTGGTTTGACCGTTGGGCAACCAACACACGGCGGAGCTTTCTGCTTGGGTCTGTACCGCCGGAACAGCAATCGGAAATACTTCCAAATGGACTGCTGGAATAGCCTTTCGAAGGGGTTATTTTGTGCTCGTCTAGCAAACGGAAGGGATGCGAAGGATGGTCAATGGTGTCATTCAAAATGAACGAACCAAATGAGCCGATTCACATGTCGACGGATTTTCTCATCTGTTCGTAATTGTTATCAAGCCCGCGTGTTCGGCATAGGGCTCCGAAACTGGGAACACATTATTTGCAAGCCCAGTATACTAACATCCAGTAGGAAACCGCTGTAGTTTAATACTAAGCAGCGATGAAGCGAATTTGATACAACCAAACAAACTATTTGAAGCCAACCAATCTCGATACCATTCATATCATTTTTAATTTATTTACCTTATCGTGCCAGTTAATGTTGAGTTGCTTGTGAAAACGTGTGTAGATTTATTTCTTTCATTATTTTTTAAAAATTAAGTTATCAGTAAATAATCAAACATAATTTTATCAGTAGCAGTTTGCAGCGGTACGTCACAAGTTTTACGCCTTTATGTATGCAATTTTCTTGCACGAACACGCGGTGGGAGGTTTTTCATGATTTATTATGTTCACTTTTTGCCCGTCATTCATAGAGAAGTGTATAAAACAAATCCAATAAAGTTTACAAAGTGTACAAGGACTCCGTTCTGTTCTTAATCCCGTAGCATTCAATCAGCCTTCAAACATCGTCGATTGAATGCTGGTTTACAACGTTTTCTGCATACATTTAGGCGCACCATTAGATCCTAGCCGCAACACACACGGAGTAAGCAAATGTTTAGTTGAAACAACCAACGCGTTTCAAACGTACACCAAAGATACCATTACAAACCTTTCACAAAAGTTAACGTTTCACTATTGATGACTTTTCCGATACAGAGGGCAAATTGAACCAGACATGTTGATGTTCCCGTGGGGACCATTTTCGAGTGACGGATGAGTGAGTTCCGATTCGAAAAATGCTTAAATTTGCCCAAGCGCATTAGTATGGCTGAGGAAAAGACGTTAAACCCCTGCCCAATGTCTTAATAGTGAATGATCCGTACGGTGGCAGATTTCAGTTTCGGATTGACGCATATTTTGATCAAGCTATTCCATTTTTTTCCCTACAGCCAAACACTGCAAGCAACGAGTTCGGGAAAATCTGCTGTAAGCATAATTGGATTCGGTTTCACTAATAAAACGACTGCTGTAAGATACCGAACCGTTTCAGGATTTGGGTGAGCATAAAAAAGCTTTGCTTCCAAAATGACTTTAACACAGAGTAACTTTGCAAAAAAATTAAGTACAACCGGCAATAGTACGTACAAAGTCTCGACTAATTGACTCCCTTCGTGGGCATTCCTCCCAGGACGGTGCCACAATCGTTCACGGTCAAACTTTAACCGCCCCGGTGCAAAGTTATCATCGTCTTTCTGGCTTCCCAAAAAGTCACAGCACCATATTAATCATTTCAGGTAATTAGACACTTTGCCTGCCACCCCATCACTGCAGCCCGCTGCACTTTTTCGTTTGGGGAAAAGACCGTAACCTCCCGCTCGCCGGCCATTTGTACGGTTTATAATTCCAATTTTTATTTCCCATCTCGAAAGCTTATTCTTTCTGCCTTTCCGGCATGCGTTCGTACATTTTAGCGCCATTGAATGCCACCTGGTCCTTCTGGCGCACAGATTCCTGTGCCAGAATTTCGAAAAACTCATTTCAATATTTTAATTAGTATTTCCACTCATCCAGTTGGGGAAGATGAGCATGGAAGGAAAACAAAGAAAAAAAATACGCGAAAGGATAAGATAATGAATAATGTTTCCATGCTTTTTTCATTCGCTGGCCTGATTATTGAAGGGAGAAAAGTTACTGTGCCTTTAAATGAATACATTCAATTTGTATGCATGAGTTGTGCGGGTCATAATACTACGATTCATCACGTTAAGTTACGGAATTGAACACGGTAGTAATCAGCTCAGAGCCGCCTTTGCTTTGGTCATACTCCGAGATTGCGATCATCTTCGATCCCACAAATGTGGTGTCCACTGTGGGGCCGAAATTAGTGTGCCACGTACAGAAGTAGCAATAAAGTCATCGTTAATTTAGACATTAGCGAACAGTTCGAACAGTATCCTGGAACACACATCACAATCCATAAAGATCTGTGCTTATCGTAATCAAGAACTTAAATCTGAACACAACAGTCACGCACGAAGATATCAAAAACCTTCAACAAGGTGCAGGCGAAGATTTTCAACTTTATCGTCTTCCAATGATGGATGATCATCCTTAGCACCACGTTGAACAAAATCTGCCCAACAATCCATATGGATATACTTTCTGGTCATGCAGGATGAA
Source organism: Anopheles minimus (assembly GCA_000349025.1). Taxonomy (NCBI): domain Eukaryota; kingdom Metazoa; phylum Arthropoda; class Insecta; order Diptera; family Culicidae; genus Anopheles; species Anopheles minimus. The sequence goes on along the minus strand of KB663943.1, from coordinate 1,948,531 downwards.
GTGCTGTCACAACCATAACTTGTTGAGTATAGGAACAGTTATTGAGTCAGGACATACCTCTCCTTGTAGGTCCATCGTGATTATTTGCTTGTGCCAAATCTAAACTCTCTGTAAGTTTAGTCCTCTATAATGGTGTAGTCTCCACGCTGTGGCATAGGAATCTCGTCAAAACGATATATAACAGAACAAGTCTTTTGATGTGCTAACTACTGCAGCCTCATTTCCTTCGAGAATCCATGAAAGCCCTGGTTCATTGCATTCACCGCGTGTTTTAGCTTAACGAATGAATACGAATTGTTTGATGATCAATCAACGGTCAATCAGTTGTTACGTTAACCACAATAAAGCTACAACTTTGAAAAATCTATACATTTCGAGAAGGTTTTGCGTAGCAAGGAAGTTTTGATGAAATTGCCAACCGGAAAACTTTTATCAGTCGATTTTGTAAGGGATGCAAGGATGTCACCTTATTCGAATGATCAAACTTTGCTGTTTTTTGTAAGGAAAGTAATGCACCTAAGGAAAATACACACATATTTAAGAACAATGTTCAAACATTCAAACAAACGAATGATGTAAACGGCTTTTATTCGAAAGTTCGAGTCTACAGAAATTGAAAACGACTCATTCAGTTTAGATCGGCAAACACTAAAAAAGATATTTAAAGGCAGAATGAATTTACTTTATGGGTCACATGAATTTCACATTTAATAGAATGTTTTATTTTTAAATTTTGTAATACAATAAAAGCTCAACTGTAATGGACCGTTTTGAAAATGAGGCGAAATTTAAACTTTGGTTTGGGACACGATGTGTCGCTATGAATTTTACCTGGGCGACGTTTTTGCGATGTTTTCCGAATTGTTCCAATACTGTCCCAAACGTCAACGGTGTTGTCAAATGCAATCTGACGTTTTGTTTTGCTCGCGTGCAGGTGTATGTGTGCTGCTGGTAGTCCATCTAGGTATTGTGTCAGTGTAGTTGCGATACAAATTTATAAACTTTTGTAAAAAGGCTAATCTTGAATGCCTTCAACGCGTTAAACCCGTCGAGCATTCGTTGCGAATGGGAATCTCACTCATCAGCGACAAGTTTGCGGTTCGCTCGGTGTGAAGGAAAAGGTTATGTTCGCTGATAGCTGCGATTCTTCTTCCCTAGCTGTACAGACACCACTGGTACCCTCCGACCGTCCGGTCGGCCGATTGGATTAGCAGCAGAAAAACGCGGTGTGCAGAATCGTATCGAAACAGCCGGAAACTACACTGTTAGTGGCTGTGTATCGAGTAGATATCAGTTACAGCGACGACGGGTCTGGCACACCGACTCACAGCGGTATCCATGGAGTTGCTGCATTACTGACACGGGGTATAGCACTATCTGCCCTGTGCCGCTTGCTAGACATTTGTTCTGCGTGCGTACGCCTTTAGTTGGGCCCAATTTCAGATCGTCGTCCTTCATCCGGAGCGCACGAGTGTTTCGCCATGGATGTGGATCGCGCAACATCCTGCACGCCACCATTACCGGCGATAGAACGAATACCAGTGCAGTTGGCCAAGTATCAGCAGAATTCACCGTCCATAAACAGACAGGAGCACTATAGAAAGGCATCACCTCCAGCAGCGAAATCGTCCGGCATCGATCCGCACGACGATGGTACAGAAACGCGCAGCAGAGAGACGACCGTGAACGAATTCGCTGGAAGCAGCTTGCGAGATGAGAAGCGTGTAAAAAGTGCAAAGAAATCAAGCCGCGATTCAAGCACATCGGCAAAGGAGCAGCTGAAAGGCAGTGAGTATGCTTTGACAGGCGGGTCGGGGAGTATGTTCCGGTGTAGCCATTTTACGCCATCTTAAACACGTCGAAGTTGCACGCAAAATTTAATGTACTCGGAAAGGAGTAGAAAAAAAAGTTACGAAAGGGGACGGGTTGAAGTGCTTTTCGCCATCATGTTACCTTTACTCACCAGCATGATTTTTGCTTAATTTCGTTTTTCAGAACACAGCAACGTCGACACAGACACCACCGTGCAAATGAAAAAGAAAAAGAAAGAAACACAAGACTCCCATGAGCATGACAACGGTAATGAACGTCACAGTCATCACCATCGTCGGCGGAAAACGGACACCGCCGCCCACGGATCGGATGCGGACAGCAACGAGGAAAGCAATCAGCGCGACAGTGAGCGTAAGAATAAAAAGCCGAAAAAGCGGCGGTCACGATCGACCGAAGGGAAGGTTGCACGCGAGCGCAAAAAGAAACATTCCCGCTCACGGTCACACAGCGACCGTTCGAGCATTAGCAGCCGCCCGCGGGACGATATCGGTGGCAAACGGGAACAACGCAGTATTAGTCAACCGCGAGAGTCCGTACCGCGCAGAGTAGAGCCACGCGACCGCTTCAACCATCATGGGCGTGAGTTTGGGCTCAACAAGCGCCGCAATCCGTTTCACAAACGGCGCTTCGTGGATGGGCAGCGAAGAAACGGTCCGTTTCGGCCCCGAGCGAACGCACCGGTGCGAACGGGATGGACACTATCGGCGGCTAAGTACACCAAGGTTAATCCGGTAATTAGCTGGCGGGAATGGTTACTGCCCGCGGAAGAGCCAAAGGAAAAGAAGGTGAAATATTCACCAGTTACGAAGGTGCAACCGATTACACCGGCAATAGCGGCCCTGCAGCAGTACGACGAAAGTGATGGTGAGGGTTCGTCTTCCTCGCAGAGTGGGCGCGTGCCAGGGCCCATATCCAGCGTGGATCGTAAAGCGATGGATATCGATTCGCCAACGTGCGCCCAAGCAACGAATCGCGCCTCATTCGAGAAGGACCATATGACACAGAAGATCAAACAAGAAAAGGTTTCCAATGACGAGCAGGAGGATACGGAGCCCGGTACGATCAAGGTGGATTGGAGTATTGTGAAGCAGGAACCGCTAACGGAGGAAGACGATGAGCAGCAGCCGGTTCGGAAGGCGAGCGTTGAGCAGGAGGCTGTCAGCAACAGGCCGAAGTTTAGCTGCTCCTTCCTGGACGATCTTTCGAGCGGGAATCTCATGCTGCTGCCGGACCTTTCGCCCGACATCGTCAAGGAGCAGGACACGTTCACGCATGTCGATCGGAACCGCCGGGCGGAAAGCCAATCGCCCGACACGGATGATTACGCGTCCAACTGGGAAACGGAGGGGCTTGGCATGAGTCCACCGCGAAGGTCGCCCACCCCGATAGTCCCACCGGAAGTGCCGTCTCCCCGAACGCCAGACGTAAGCAGGGAAACGCAACCGGCCGGAGAACTCGCGAACGGATCGCCTGCGCCCGGTGCCGAGGAAAAGCGTGCCCATCTCAAACCGCGCAGCCTGCACGAGGAGATCATACCGTTGGACGATCTGCTCAACGTGCAGAATCAGCTGAAATCGTACCAATCGAAGCTGGAGGCAATGCAGAAGATGAAAGGGATGCGCAAACGGCCGGCCGATTCGCCGGATGCGAATGTGCCGGGCAACGGGGACGGGAGTACGCGGCAAGCGAACGAAAAGCTTGCGGATGAGTACAATAGCTTTATGCAATCGCTCGGCCATACGGAACGGGACGCGGGTAAGGGTGCGGACCGATCCAGCACGAGCAGCTCGTCCACCAGTTCGAGCAGTTCATCGTCCGATTCCAGCTCGGATTCGTCGAGTTCGTCCGATTCCTCAAACTCATCCAGCACCAGCTCCGATTCCGACACCGAGCAAGAGTCGGACGGTGGTTCGGCCAAAGAAGCGAAAACGCCGGAGCGCAACACGCCAACGACTGCCGTGGACAGTGCCGAACCGGAGCGGAACGATTACGAAGAATCATCCACACCGCCGCATCGGCCCAACCTCATCATACCGGACTACCTGCTGCCGGCCGTCGCCGATCCGACACCATCGTCCTGCACCAAAATCTACAGTATTCGGGACGATTCGGTACCGACGGATGCGAGCGCCAAACCGCTAGAGCTGGACCGTGATATACCGATCAAATTGAAGCTGCCATCAAAGAACCGGATTTTGCCGACGGCCGGTGCCTCGGCACTGCTCGGTCACGAGGACGACGATGATGCCAATGCGGCGATCGTTCGCAAACCGGTCACGGAACCACAATCAAACAAACAAACCACTCCCAAGGAGCAACGGACGAGCAAAGAACGTGAGAAACGATCGTCGCGCGAACGAACGCACAGTCGGAAGCGTAGTGCGTCGCGGCGGCGCACATCGCGCGATCGGGATCCGAAGCCGGAAACGGGCAGCCCACATCGTAAGGTGCGCGAGGTCGATAAACGATCGTCGCGCAAGGAACGGTCGATGCGACATTCGTCGCGCAGTCCGCACCGTCAACGGACGCGTAGCCCACGGAACCGGAAGCGAACGCCTTCGCGCTCACGGTCACGTTCGCGATCGCGGTATCGCAGCCTCAGCCCATCGCAACGTCGTCCACCGAGTCCGCGTGGTCGCAGTCCGCTAGACTCACGGTCGTCTGGGAGAAATGTGGCCCGTTCGCGGCGACGTTACTCCGTCGAGCGGGAATGGTCATCGTCGAGACGTTCGCGATCCCCGTACGCTGGTGGGCATCGGAGGCCACCATCACCGAAGGACGCTCCACCGATGATGGGACACGGTGAGAACCAGATCGACATCATCACCAGCACGGGCGTTCCGTCGCCCAACGTGCATTCGCCGGTGACGGGTTACAAAAAGAGTTTAGCCGATTCAACCATAAGCGATGCGGAGCTGGAATGCCAGAAGCGGAAACATTTGGCCACCGATCCGGCCTACGGTGGGGCGTATTCGAAGGCTGGCTATGGTTATTACGGTTCTGCCGGCGATATGCTACTAGATCCCGGCAATGGTGATCGTTCGGGCACAACTGGTTCTGCTGCAAAACCGGACGGTGGTGATGATTCCTCACCCAAGCGCATCTCACTGGACGATCGTATAAATAATATCGTGCTCGGTATGAATGGCACAATTGATGGAGGGGCGGGTGGAAAGCATCCACCACCGGGTAAACACCATCCCCATCTTCCGCAGCATATGCACCATCAGCATCACCACGGTTACGGTGAATATCCTTCCCATGACATGTACCAACAGCCCGGATCGCGGCACCATCTGCCACCGTCCCACATGAACTACCCAGGTGGCTACGGAAATCAGGAGTATGGTGCACCACCGTACGGTTACGGACCGCCGCGTGGTCCACCTGGTGCGACGGTCGGCAGCCCGTACTATGCCGGCAGCCGTGGTCCACCACCGTCCTGGGCCCCACGGAGCCATCCCTATCAAGGTTACCCGATGGCATTCGTTGGCATCCGACCCGGCATGGGACCCGGTGACATGTATCGGCCACCCTTCGGTACACCGTCCATACCGAGCGTCTCCCAAAGCGATCCATCCAGCTCCAAATCTCAGGTGAAACAGGTGGGCAACGTGCTGGAGATCGTTCCATCCAGCACACCACTCACGTCCGCCTCCAAGTTACCCGACGGTGGTGCCACTGTTCACGGGGATGCATCCGCTTCTAGCGGCCCTCCGGGAACGCAGGAGGACGCACATCTCGCGTCAACCGGTAGCGAACAGCAGCAACCATCTGCCGCCTCATCCGCGCTCGTAACACCGAAAATATTCACTGCCGAAGAGCTACAGCAGCGACACGACCGTCGCGAGGAGCTGAAGAACAAGATACGCTCCGAGCGGGAGAAGAAGCGAATCGAGAAGAATCAACGGAAGGAGCGGTTGCTGCAGGAAATTAAACGTCTGCTCGGTCCGAAACTGATCGCTGGAGCAGCGTCCTCGTCCGCTGAGTCATCTTCCTCCGGGGCAGGAAGCGATTCCGTTGGCGTAGGAACGATTGCCGGTGGTACCGGTGGGAGTGCATCGTCCGACGAGGAGTTCGAAACGATCCCACAAGCAGACTTGATCGCATCGCTCAGCCGCTCGTACGACAAAAGTATTCTCAAAACGGCCAAACCGAACGTCACCGGAGCAGGAGGAGGGTAAGCATTTTGTCAGCTCGATTGTTGGTTAATACTCATTCTCCCTCATCCCCCTTTCTTTCTCTCCAAACAGCTCTTCGATCATAGTGAAAAAGACGGTTCTGTTTGCGGATGGTATAGCACCCGGTGACGAATCGTCCACCTCCGGCGAAGAAACGAAGGAACGCTCGCCGAACAAACTGTCGACCGCGAAGCAGCGGAAAAAGATGCGCCGTCAGCGGACGCTCAAGATCTCCGGAAAGAAGCGACTGATCGATAGACTGAAACAGCCGGTAGGTATCTCTCGCTTTACACTTGACGGCTTTTGGATTGGATTGAACGTTGGGAATTCCAGAAGACTCGTGTCTTCAGAGTCGAATTCGGCTTTACAACGAGATTTAAATGATCGGGAGGGTTGGGGAAGACAGAGATCGGATCCATACTTTCCTCTAAGTCGAGTCCTTTTTTCCGCAAAATTTGGATTGATCCAACTGCGAGGATCTCCCTAGCAGATCAACTGCTATTTTGAAATGATCAAGAGAGATGGGCATTACAGAAGTTGGATCCGGAATTTTGGAATCAGAGTCCATTTTCCAGTGAACTTTAAATTGATCCAACTCTGAAAACTCCGAATCAGGAGCAATTCCAAATTTTCAATGACTTGCAGAGTTGAAGATTTATCTACTTCAAATCAATTCCTAAGTTTTTAAGGGCAATCTGGAACAAAGAAGTCGGAGTTACAGACGAAATCGGTTTACCAGCGAGCTTTGGATTGGTCCTACTCGCACGATCTTGGCTCTAGAGCAACCCCTAATTTTAGTAGTCGCGTCCTGGACTTTTTCTTGGGAGTCGGAGTCGAGTCCGTTTTTTCCCCATTTTCATAAGACAATCGGTAAAGTGACTTTCAAGAAGTGCATATCTTGAACTTCACGATAGTGTAAAATAACCTTTTTTGGAAAATGCTACCTCTGTATCCCACCTATACCAAGAATACTTCACTTATCATGCTCTCGCACACTGCAGGAACTCGACGAGGAAGCGGAAGACATTGATCCCGAGCTGGAGAATCTCCCGATACCACCGCCACCGCCCGGTTCACCACCGCCCGAGCTACAGCAACCGCGCTGTCTCAACCCCCCGATCGTACGTATGATCGATTTCCGTGAAGGTGGTTTCCACGGCATCGGTCTCGCCCTGCCGGGGATGGTTCCACCGGCAATGCATCTGCCCGGTGCAAACGGTACACCGCTACCCGGTGGGATTGCGTCGGGATTGCCACCACTGCCAGTACCGCCCGTTACGATGCCGGTTTCCGGTCCCGTTCCACCACCAACAATAGCGGCCGGCTATCGACATCCGAATTTAGCGCCGCACCATCTACTACCTTCGCATCTTGGTGTGCAACGGCCGGCCTCACCACACTTGCACCATCATGCCCATCCTCCGCCTCCATCGCACCATCTGTATCATCATCCGCATGGGCCGGTTCTGGTGCCGCCACCGCACCATGCCGTGTATCCCCCACCGCAACCGTTGCCATCGTCGGCACTCATCACGATTAGTGCGGTCAAAAAGCGTCCCACTAGTGGTGGTAGTGCTGGGAACGGTGTGCATCCGATCGAATCGATCGTATCAACAGTGGCCACACCAACACCGATGACCAGCAGCAGTACGGCCGCTGGTGGTAGTGCAATGTTCGATGGAACACCACCCGCGTGATCTTAACCAATCCGTGTAGTGCGATTCCCTGTCGAGGTAGTACGTTACGGTGCTGGCAGGCATATATTTTCGTTTTAAACACGCACCACAACAAAATGCTTCTCTTTTAAATTTCTACCCTTAAGCACATCCCTTTTCCATGGTTAGACATGTGTTAGTCGTGTATAGGTTTCGTTTTTAGATATGTTTTAATATGTACTATGTACCGTGAAGAAGCAGTCACCTTCATTCTGCTCCCTACGGATCGTGAAGCGCGGGAGCCGGAACCGTGCATTAAACATGTAGCTTAATTCGTAGCATAATCTAGCGCAAGATGTTTGCCTTCCATAAAAAGGAACGCTGGCAAAAAGTTCTAGAACAGGCAACCGAGTACCGGTAGCACACACTGGATGGAAGCGTGTTACAGTAAGAAAAAAATAGTAACACCTAAGTTAAGAGGTTTAGTTTTTTTCATTTCTTTCCGGAATCCGTTACTCGGTATGACAAGAGAGAGAGAGAGAGTTAGCTAAACACCTGTACGAATGAGGTAGATTGATTGCTAGTTCAATAAGAAAGGCAGAATAATGTATATAAGGTAAAAATTACCCTGGTGGACTTTGGATGTATCGAAGGTAGCAAGACCGAAAGAAACGTTATCGAGTTTGAAAGTTTTAATCGATCAATCGAATCTAAGGACTTTTGAAATCGGTAAGTAAGGTTTTTTTTATTAAATTATTGGTCTTCTACATTAGACATTAATCTTATAAACCATGGAATTTTTTGAACACAGCCAATATTGGACACTCTTCGGGAATTTAGTCAAGAATTAGAGGATTCCTGTCCGCTACTGAACAAAGCACTGGATTATGTCATTTAAACTTTAAGCTTGGAATTGGAATTCTTGGAAAAAGGCGAGGATGTCATCGGATGTTGACTTGAAGAGGATTCTTCAAACGTCTTTGGAGTCTGTGAAGAGTCTGCCATCTGGATCTGATTATATTCTGATGCCTTCACTGATACCTCTGGTAGCCTTTTGTGGACACTATCCCCTGCCAAGAAAATCATTAATCAATGGAGAACTTGTCGAAGATCGGATGCAACTATGGGCTGTGTTGCCGTCATCCATCTTGCCTACAGGACATCCCCAACCGTGAGTAAAGTTGTTAGATTCTTCCCATACTGTAAAAGAATGATTCCTTTATTTTCTGTTTCTGTTCTTGTTTTCCATACATCACAAACGCAACTCGCAAATTTCAACTGAACTTCCATACTTTTATATATTTTACAAAATAATACACATTGCTCGAGGGGGGGGGGGTTTTTCCCCTCGCCTCACACACCCAAACTATTGCTTCCTTCGGTATCGGATCGGATTTACACCGGCATATCCGGCATGACCCAAGTCCCCAAAAGTGATATGACCTAAAACGGTGCCGAACATTTGTTTCCCCATATACCTAAAATTCTCGTACCACTGCCATGCTGCTTACCAATCGCTTTCAATTCTTTACAACAATATATTTAAAACATGTTCGATAGCGCGCCATTCTTTCACATCGGAATAATTACGGAAAAAGGACGAACGAAACGAAAACTCCTCCCAAAGCTAATCCTAACTAACACGATGTACGACATAACATGGCCCCTTCTCTCTTGCTTCTCCCTCCCTTCCCATCACCCTTCATGCCCAATTCGTATTTTATCTAAATTGGTTGTGTTTTTCTTTGTTTACTTTACACATTTCATTAACTACTGTTTTTCGTTACTGTGGCGCTATTTTTAAATCGATCGATCATTTGTTTTTCTTTCTTTTTCTCTGTTTTACTACTCGCTAACTAAATGAGCTTCGGTTTGCTATAATAACATTTGTTGGACATCGTTTTGTTTGTTTTGCTTCTTTCTATATAACGCTTACTAATAGTCTTTGCGTAATGTTTATAACGTTTTGTTTTTCGTTTCATTAGTATTACCTAGCGCGCTACGAACGAGATATTGTTTTCTTTTTGTTATGTTTCTAAGCCGATAATTTTTCCCCCTTCTGTTTGGAGGTTGACTTCACACTTATGTGTTCTAGAGGTTTATAATTGTTTTATTTTAATGTCCCATTTTCTATCTTTTTAAAATCGACGTATGAAAAAATGGAAAAATGGTTAATCGTTCTTGAAACATGTTCTACAGTATTTGTCACTAAATTCTTTTGATTGTTGTTGTTTTTCCCTTCTCTCCAATTCATTTAGACATTGTTTTGTTTGATTTGCGTGTTGCAACACATGTTGCAAAAATGGTACAAAGATTGAGCATTTGTTGTGTTTTTTCCTCTTCTGCTAAGTTGAACGGTACTAGAAACGGTTGCAGCAAAGGGGCGAACAAATGTGTGTTGTAATAAATGCTAGCGCTTCTAGTGCGGTAATTTGTGTGAAGTTATGTTAGTTGAACGAATTTTTCGGCAGCTTCGTGCTTCGTGCAGCGTCGCCTTTACCTGTACAAAGCCCTTTGTATATTTTGCAAACTATTTACAAACAAACGAACAAACAAAAAAACGAAACAATGGCTATTTGGAAAGCAGTTACGCTCTAGGGAAGTGATTTATTGTTTTGCAATATTCTCTTTTTTTACCATAGTTCGTCCATCGGAAAGATTAGATATATGAAACAAAAATAAATAAACAATTTCAGTAAGCCACCGTTCGGAGGCGCTTACCACGGCCCAAGGTGTGCTAGGGCGATATGTGTATTCAAATCTTCCATGGCATACAATCATCCCCTCATTATCCGTGGGTACTAATCTCACAAATCCTGACATTAAAGCTTGAAGCACTTGACAGAACAAGAGCCAACCATTCATCCCCCACTCCACTATCGACCTACGATCGCGTCGGAAATTCGGCTTATTATTATTGATCTAGCCAAATGGGAAGCCACTTGCTTTCTCGTTATTCTTTTCGTGTTTTTCTCTTTCCGTTTTGCATATCTAAACACCTTCTATGCGCGGTGTTTTGTGTGTTTTGTTTATACCTTTTTTTTTACAGATAACATCTATAGTTACATATTAGATAAACTATATATTTATATATATTTTACGTGTATAATTATATCACTCATTATTTGCTTCCACGGACCACATTCGAACTCCTCCCCAGGGGCGTACTAAGCATACATTCATTCTGGCATTTGGATTGCCACCACTTGCATTTATACACCTTGCAACCTGCGCAATTCGTACACCAAGCTCTAGCTGTGCATTGGTTATCAAATTTCAAATACAAACTGCCCTCTGCTTCGTCAACTATCTAGCTCTAGACGGTCTATCATTGCGTTACTAGGCTGGTTTTTGTTTGTTTTAGGTTTACAGTTTTGTTTAATAACTTTCTGACAAAAAAATAATCCAACGATGGGGCGGTTAAAAGCATAACAAATAAAACACAATCTCGAGTTGTGTGACTCTTCTCCATCCACAAGCGAACGCGCACGGGGAAAGGTAACATATTGCGTCCGGCAAATCGATACAACGAAGAGGGTAAGATTGTACCACGCACATTAACCGCGGGGTACAACATTAATTGACGGTAAATTAATTTTCCTTTCGCACGCGTCCACAGTCTTCGATTCCCGATCGAAAGGAAAACAATTCAATCCGTTTCGCTTTTACTCCACGCTTTGCGTTCCTTTTTTGCTCTCCCGCGCATAGCTTGTAAAGAAAAACACCCTCAACAGTGTACACTGCACGGTTCTTCGGCACTTGCCCTACTCCACCGCGAATCCACACGTCTCTTCGACGGCCTGCGTCAATTTGTCGTACATCAGCTGGTACGAATCGTACATCGGTAGATCGAGCCGGTTAAAGCAGGTGTGCGCTTTCGGTAGGTTCTGGATCGGCACGTCCGCCGTCAGGTGGATGGTGAAGAGTCGTGGCCCGACCGCACCGGTTGAGCCTTGCAGTGCGCGGAAACCTTGCAGCGGTACGCGGCACGAACCGGTCACGAACTGTAGCAGCTGGGCGCGCATCTCCGGTGAGTAAGATTCCACGATCTACAAAAAGAATGGGATGTTCGTTTTTTTTTTCACACAAGTGTTGATCATGTTCATAATATGTTTGGAGAGACACACATACCTGCCAGAACCATACGATCTGCGGTGTATCGGCCGTACATTGCTTTAGCCGCGTATTGGCCTTCCAATCGGTCACATCGATCTGACTAATACCGCTGATCAGTAGCTCCAATTCCCTCTCGTCGAAGGGTCGAAGCAGATGGCTAAGAATCAACTCACCGAATCCTGTTAAATTATTTTAAAAAAACACACATTATTTTGTATAGCAGGACACTTTCTTAACTCAAGGAAGCATTGTGTCAAGTAGCTTATTAAGGGCGAGCTGACAAAATGTTTTTTTCTCCACGGATAAAGTGAGCTAGCTCACGAGCAGCAGATGAGCTTCCTCAAAGCAAAAACAACCTAAAGATTGTTGCTTTTTTCTATGAGCCAGAGTAATGGAGTTGGGTGAATCTGATTCAGAACCAAATAAATGAATCTGAATCTTAATTCTGGCTACTGGACTGAATGAATAATTGTGAATCTTCGTACTGAAGATTTTCCAAATCCTCGCAGATTGAATCATTTTCAGGATGATTCCTCTACAATTTACGGATTTCTGAATCCTCCAAGATTCTTTTCCTGGAGAATCTGATTCCGTTAAGAATCATGAATTTTCAGATATACGGGCGAGCTACGCCGCCGTGAATTAAAAGAAGAATAATCATTCCTCATAGATTCATGGATCTTCTTAAATTCATCCATCTAATAAAATCTATGTGGATTCATGAATCTTTGATATTTAGTCTATGGAGATACATGAATCTTTCTAGGAGTCAACAACTGATTTGAATGACTATTCAAAGAAGATTCATTAATCACAATTCTACCAGCTCGCACTTCTCTATGATACATAGCTCGTGTCCTATCCCATCCTTTTATAGCTCACGACACAACACTCGCTTCCGAAAAAACAAGACTCCGTACCTTTTGAGAGAGCTAAAAATTGCTGTTCGATGCCACGCATAAACCGATAGTTGACGTACAGCTTCACATACTCCCGCTTGTTGTCCTCGGTCACCGGGACGGAGGCCCCGTTCGGTTTCAGCTCGTGCACCTTCAGCACACCGAAGCTGTTGTTTTCCACGCTGAACGTCGAATCGATTACACCGGTCATATTGTTTTCACTGCAAAGAAACGTACACCGTTAGATCGTCCCGGAGGTGATGCTAAGGTTGTGCTAAACTTACAGCATCCACGTTAAACTACGGTGCAGGTCCGGATCGACGTCCTCGATGTCGGAGAGTGTGATCGGTTTGTTGAGCAGCTGTTTGTAGAACGGCAGCGTAAAACCACCATCCAGCACGTGATTGTGAAACACGGCAATGCCCAGAATGCGCCCGACGAAGTGAAAGTAAGACAAGTGTTCCGGATTAACGCCTGAAAGGATTAAAACATTGATGAAGTTACGAATGTCCTGTGGGCGCCCTCCATGCCTTTCATACCCGAGTCCGGATTGATCTGCAGCGAATAGTGATCATCACGGCTGTACTGGAACAGACCGTACTGTGGATTGAGCATTTCACGAGACAGGAGATGCAACCATTCACGGGCCACGCCACCATAATCCAGCCCTTCCTCGCCCTTAAACTTCACCATCAACCGTTTGCGCATATCTTTGGGACGCATCTTCATGATCAGTCTTGAAATAAAAAAGCATAGGGGAGAAACAGTTAACGGTCTCAACTCGACAAACAGATTTTAAGCTGCTTTACCTATAGCTCTCCTCAAAAATTTCATTTCGAGACACCTCCAACCGACAGTGACCGGATTGTGGTTGTAGCAGCTGCAACTCTTGCCGCAGTGCCCGGATCTTGCCGACCAGATCGCGTCGATACTTCGGCAACAGGTCGGCACTGTCCATCAGGCCCTGCGGTAAATCGGGAATGTTATTGCTTACGGTTGCACCCCTCGGCGAATGGTGATGCGCGTCCTGTAAAGGAAAGTCATTTAGTATCGGGACAAAACCGCAGACAAACAACGATCAATTGAAACTTACGCCGTTGGTAATAGCGTTGACGGCTTCCGCCAGGGCTGCATGTCGGCTCGAACCGCCACTACCGTTCGGGACTTGCGGTCCTGCACCGGATAGCGGCGACAGTGCAACGGACGAGCAGCCGTTACTGCCGGCAGTAGTTGCCGGTGGGGGCGATGCGGTCGTCGCACTGTTCTGCCGCCGTATCATCTGCAGGATGTGCATGTTTATCCGGGGATCCGTGAACTGGGTCGTACGGTTGTTGTGATCGACAAAGTATACCCGCCCGGATGCCGTTTTCCGCTGTTCCCAGCCGTGCGGTAGTGGACCGAGCGTTTCCGTCGTTAGGTTTTGCGTGTCGAAATCGCGCGGTATTCGTGGATCGTGCCATGTGGACTGCTTCGTTGGTATGTGGTAGAAATAAACCTGTCCTTGTTGGGTTGTTCGTATTTCTAAAATGGTGAAATAGCGTAACATTAGCAATTAACAATATGATTGCACAATGCATTGCAGCTATGCTATTGAGTGAGTTAAGAAGCTAGACATCGTGAGGTGTTCTGAGTACTTCGTATAATCACGAGGTCTGTTACTTATAATGTACTTTTCCTACTGTAGGGAGGTTTTGGCCTAGAATCGCTAGCCTCTCGACAGCAGAGGAGACCATGGATAGCATCAACATCGAAAGACGAAGATCGAGAGCAAACTGTCCTCGTCGTTCTATCACCAGGCTGAAGAAATTGGTTAATCAATGAAGAAATGTCTCTAAATACCGGACCAGCTAAGGATGTTGGTGCGAGATAAACCGAAGATGCCGACCTCAGTAGAGATCGATATAACTTTGTTGGACAAATCGCATTCGAAGTTTATGCTTCAATAATTTTGAGTATGTAACTGAGATTTCAGTTTGAACCAAACTGTTAATCCCATTGGATAGACGGCACCGGGCATCGATGCATTTCTCTAGCAAGCTTAATAGACACCGGATAGATTCCTACGAAATTACAAGATAAACAAAGTGGTAGTCATTTCTTTGTAGTTTAAATTAAAGTGGAATATGTGGAGGAAGATGTAGAATTTATACATGAGATAAAACCAATGCAAAAAACAAATTCAAAGTTGACGTCAATCTCAACAAACTCTACTTTATCTTGAAAAGAATCCAGCAATGACTCCAACTTTCCAACTTAAAACAAGAATTCCTTGAGAATTCTTTCCTTAACGAATGACAAAATTTGCAATCTTTACCATAGCCATGAGGAAGATCAACTGCTGGCCGGATGAAGGGTACGCCAGCACGGGTTTGATGTCCCGCTATCACAATGCCTCCCATCGATGGTCGTGGTGGCCTATCGCGTGAAGTCCGCCGCCGGTTAAGATCTTCCGCATGTCTTCCGGTTCGTGGTCGATACCGTGATGCCGATCCTTCCCGATGACAACTCTCCCCGGCTGGCGTTCCATGATGGTGCTGCTGCTGTGATCTTCCACCACCACCACCACCACCTCCGCCACCACCCGTTCCACCACCGATTGTGTCGGGACCGGAAGAACTGTTGCTATGGTTGCTGACACCATTGGATGTACTATTGTTGGCTCCACCAGCACCATTGTTGGACGCGTTCAGTGGCAAGTACGAAGGCACCGTGGGTTTTGTTGCTTGATGGGTTTGTCCACCACCACCGCCACCGGGTACGCTCGAATCTCCTCCACCGCTGCGTGAATGTTGATGGTTGGGACTGCTGAAATTAGTGACACCACCACCGCTACCGTTCACCAACACCACCGCGGTGTTGGCGGATGGTGACCGAACCGCATTCGTTGTATCAATCGAAAGGGATCCGACGGCGTTCGTTACACCAGTGACTTGTTGCGGTTCCCTGGAAAAAAAGTGAAAGAGCACAAGTTAGAATGCTGTCGATGGACGAAACACGCAGTTCTTACCTTCCACCATTACCAGAACGTGGTGAAACGTCCTGCTGCTTCGGCGACGCTATCGGACTATTGATTTCACTCAACGGGCTCGTATTGGAGGAGCCCGGCGTGATAAGAATCGATTCGTCCTGTATGCGGACCGGGCTTTTCGCATCATTTCGATGCCGGTTGTGAGCGGGTGTACCACCACCGCCGTTACCATTCACTAGCCCCTCTCTTACACCGTTCCCGTCAACATCTTTTCCACCGTTCCGTTGCGAATGGTCCTTCCCGTTGTGCTGCTGGTGATGGTGCTGGTTGATGCAGTTTTCCTTATTGTTCGAGCTGACCAGTATTTCGGCCGAATGCCGCCGGCTACCGGAATCGTTCGACTGAATACTATTGATGCTGTTGTTTGTGGCTGATTTGGACGGACCGGCCGGTATCGTTGGGCAACCGGATTCTTCACCGACCACCCCGTTGTTGTTCGCCGGATTGTTGTTGGTCGGACTGGCGAGAATGTGCTGCTGTGCCGTCGGAACGCCTCCCCCATTCACGTTCCCGTTCACGGTTAGGGGTGTGGGAGCATTGTTCGGCGTCGGACGCACGGGCGGACCGGCCGGTTCGGTTGGTCGTGGCCATTGTGTCGTCTTGGTGTAATGGTTCACATAGTACGTGCGGCCATTCTGGGTGGAACGTTCCTCCCAGCCCTGGGGCAACTGCTGCTCGACGATGAGCGTATCGTCCGCCGTATCGTCATCGTCCGGTACGCGTACGTCACCGGCCGGGCTTACGATTGCTAGGGGATTGCCGCCGGTGGCACTGTCGCGCGACATTAGCGACACAATGATCTGCCCCTTGACTGGGTCCGGATCATCCTGCGAACGTTTCACCAGCTCCAGCCGTTGATCTACAATGGTAACGAGAAGAAAGCGAACGAGATTAATTGGGTGTACGTCAAACGCTACGCTTGCTCAAGAGGAGTCTTTTTTAAAGCAAAAAACCTGGAAAAAAGGGAAATGTGAACAAAAAACACACACCTTCCGTTGTTCGGAACGTCCAATTAGTGATGCTAGACACGCTAATGAGTAGTAAATACAGTATTGTGCCAAATGTAGTCTAAGGCTATTTGCACTACTGAGAATTCCATAAGTTCCAGCAGCCTTCAGGCGGTAGAAGGTAAAAAATACGTTGTTGAAAAACTTTAAACTGGAGCTGTCATTTTCAGTTTTATATCCTTTTTTTTTTGGTTTTTGTAACTTCTCAACGTTTCATGATCGTTAACTGTTAAGCTTGGAAACTTTCTTCCCTGCCCATACAGCATTATCGTTGCACCGTTTCGACACCAGTGTGTTCCAACATTTATGACCGTGTGAGAGGGCGTCTCGTTTGTTTGTGCCTATGGACAACACGCCACTTTCACACCGACCTCAAGAAGATTGTGCGCGCTAGTGATGTTGACGACGACGATGATGATGATGATGATGATGCTCATCATAATCTCAGCCGTCAGAAAAGCGGACCAGAATTAATTAATTTATAGCACCTTCTCGTTGCTAAAGCAGCACAAAACAAACCTGCCGGGGACATTGGCGTAGGTTTCATAAAGTGCCGATTCGCCACCAGCAAATTGCTTCACAGGGTTATTGCATTCGTTTCGAAGCAAATATGCTGAACCTTCCGGACACCGGGAGACGGGAACAAGACGGAACACGCACCATTGTTCTTCTTCTTGCCTCAGGCCCGTCGTCCATTGATGGTTGACACCATCGTCTCAAGAAAAAAGACCATTGGCAGTGGCATCGAATCCGTGTTATCTGTTACTGGGATACCCATGGGAATCCGTGCACCATCGTTTGGGCATTGAATTTGGCCCACTTTCCTGGAGGGAACAAGACAGACAACCAGCTCCAATTGCCCGTCGCATCAATGTGATGTGCATTCAAGGCCGTTGGCAAACACGACGGCTGCTTCTAGCAGCCGTTCCCATTCCGCAAACGCTTCCTAAACACTCTCGTACGGTACCATACGTATGCATGGTACCTTAACGATGTGCCTTTCTCATCAAGTGCACTTTGACTGAGCCCTTTTGGCGCACCTTTTTTTGTCTGCACACTCCGTGCACATTGCAAATGTGAGGAGGGAGGGATGGGGAGGCACTCTTTACGGCACTAGAGCAGCCATCTCTTAAGCGCCACTTTCGCATTCGTAAGAGGATGCACTTTGGTACGAATGGGAGAGCACAAAATCTCGCCCAGGCAAGATGTGCCAGGTGCAATTATAATGAATCGCGTTTTTGTTTTCACTCGATGCGTTTTATCTGGTATGGGGGGAGGGGGTGGAGGGGATGGCGGGCGTCTAGCACCATCAATGCCACTGCACAGCGCTAAACCGCACTTGCAAATGCATTTAAATTCGCTTTTCACTAACACTTTCAAGCGTTTCCATTTAATTCAATCTTGATGAAACAATGGCAGCCGGAAACGGAATGTTTAAGGTAGCAAAGAGTATTAGTAATACTGGTTTTAAAGAATAATTAAAATTTTATTTTAAAATACAACATAAACCAGAGAATTTCCAATGTCGAAGACTAAACGGGAATTTGGAATACAGACGATCAATAAGGTAGTTCAAACAAACACATCCAGATTGTGTTCAAATCTTGAATGAATCGAGTCCTCTTGATGCTTCTGGGGTTGTAGAGCCAAGAGAAAATATATTTTACCAAAATTAAAGAATCTAGCAGAGGTAAACGAGGCTAACGGTAGGCAACCACCCCTCAGTCTACCAGATTTGGACATTAAAGACAACTTGGGTTTTAGAGTCCTCTTTTACAAAATTCTAGCTACTTTCAATTTTGGGGCGTTAGTGATCGTTTGCGTTTTTGCACACTTCATAATTCCGTCGTCAGAACCGGTGAGGTCTATTTGGTAGATCTGGTTGCTAGTCGAGTGCATAAACATTCATTCCGTTTGAGGGCCTCCAAGAAAATTTCATTACTTCCGTCACATACCACACAAACATCTTACCCGTCATTAATTTTAATGATAAGAAAAAAAAAAGTTTTTGATATATCCCCCTGCCGTAAAAGAAATGGGATCTTTCTAGTTAGCGCCCCGAAATACTTACAGCCCGTATCGCGCAGCAGCTGGATTCCAGAGGCCACAATCCGCACACAGCCGAGAAAGGCTTGCCGCTTGTGCAGCTTCCGATGGTTGTAGATCGAGATGATGATGTTATCGTTCTTGCCGAGAAACAGATCGTAGTGTGAGTTCCAGCGCGGATCAAGCGATGCCTTGCAGATTTCTGTCATGTACTCCTGGGTCGTGCCTTCCACAATAATTTTGGCAAACGGATCGGGAAGTCCTGTAGTTTGGGGAGGAGAGAAAGAAATACAAAACTGGTCAATTTAACTGGTTCCGGTTAATACAACTAGGGTATGTTAACATGAAGACAATAAAGCTCAACAAGTGCGAGGCTTAATGTGCAGTCGGAATGCGTGACAGTTGGCAGCAATAAAACAATCAAACCGTTCGTGTAGTTGCGCTCGGTTAATAGAATGCAATGTATGTGGCCAACAAGATACGCCCATCCGATATTAACCAGCCGACTATCCAATTCAAGCTATCCTCAAGCGTCGCGACACACAAACAGAACCCGGCAGAAGTGTGCGTTAAGGCGACTGCTTTGAAGACTTGCAAACGGTTCGTCCACCTCCAGACGGTCGGCGGTGAGGCGCATCGTGTCGCTTTTGTGGCCCAAATTAACCGTGGAACTCGATTGTCAATTGCCACTGTTAGTGCTCGGTCGTCCAGCGGGCCCCGGAAGAGAAAATGTGTCACTAGCGAGTGACTTGCGCTGCGTACACCACGCTCTTGGTCGAGATCGGTGGCACGTACGCGGAAGCCGCACGAGTCGGGCACGATCCGGTGTGTGATGGTGCACTGATGCGTCTTTTGATATGAGCCTAATTCGTTTCTATTTAATGGACACTGATTGCGTCGACCATTCAATGGCTGCAACGAGGCATTACATTACATAACAATGGTTGTTACATTTCCTGTAACATCACATGTTACAAAATATAGGGATAGAATGGCGGGATGGGGGAAAGGGGGGAGGGAGACAAATTTGTTAAACATAAAATTAATTGTTTACATTATTTATTAAACCAAAAAATGGGTTAAAGGGCCTCCTTATGAGCTGGATATTGAATATATTATTACACAAAGACCTTAAACTCTTTAGTGTCATCCAAAAGCTCCAACTTTGCTATTATAGTTATGGAAATTGCGAGATCTCTTGCTAAACGTAATGCCCTGAGAGTCACATAAAACAAATGAACCTTATGAGGTAACTATAGCATACAAAATTACTCATTATCACTTTCTAATATTCTCTCCCGCCTTCTCACGCTTTTACGACGCATAGAACCATCACCACTAAAACCGTTTGGACTAAACAATTCAGATAAAGAAACCATGTAACAAAACAAAAAAACAAGCACACCGAACCGAAAGGAATGTGTCTGAAATTTGGATGCAGCACTTGTAGGAATTCGGTTTCTCGCAAAGTTCACACACGTCTACACACGAAGTTCGCGGCACCGAGTGTGCAGGGACACAGCTCATGACAAAGGGCTATTAATTTAGCAAAAAGCTCCCCCAAACTTTAAAGTAGAGAAAGAAAGGGAAAGTTAATTAAGCACCGTTCCTCCTCCCATTTCACAGGATCTTCTAGTGTGTGGAGAAACTTTTCCAACAAAAAAAGGGGGAACTTTTATCCAATTCTACCCAGATACATCTCCCCAGCCAAAATCACTATTATTCCAGAGCATTCGAAATTGAAAAGGAATCCCAAAGAGGCACATATGACCCAACTGGGGGCACACTGCACCATACATAATGCACCTTTCTTTCTTTTGCATTTCTATGCGCTTTTGTGTGTACGTTTTGGGGAGAGCTTTTGCTGGGTATCACACCACGGTATCAATCGCCGATGCTGCACAAAGGGTCGTCCATGCAGAACGACATGCCATCCAAAAAGGCGGGATCCACTATCCATCTATCCAACAGTTACCGAGGTCAGTGGGAAGAAACAGACGGGTCGGGCAGGGTACAATGTAAAGCCAGAAAGTCTTCCATCTTCCAACCTCGGTGCATCCCGAAGTGGCTCTCTCGCTCCACCTCTTTTGGGGGTGCGATTCTTGGACATTGCCGAAACCGATGTGCTGCAGTGCGTCAAGCGGTGGATGAGATGTCGTGTTGGAAGTGGAGATCCAGAACCCCGGATAGAAGAAGGCAGTGTTGTGGGGAGCCGTAATACGGTGTGCATACATTCTTGCTCCACTACGGTTCGTTAAATATTCCCCGCAACGCGTCCCCGCGTCTTCCGATCTCTCCAGACATCTCTCGACCGGCGCAACAAAACCATCGGGGATGGTACTGGAAAACTTTCAAACTCACCCATCTACTAAACGGTACGTCTGACCTAGTAGTGGCAGCACTAGGTGCTTGTAGCAATTCCGAGCGATTTCAGGTGGATAATAATATATACATAAACCCATCCCAAAAACCACCCCCTTTTGTAACCCACCCTGACCCACCGTAACAGATACCAGCTGCGAGAGGATGGACCACTTATTTAGGGCAATGTTTTTTGCAACTTTAATCCGCTTCAACGCGCCATATCGCGTTATCCGCAAACGCCACAGCTACAAACGCAGCTGAGGGGAGTCCAGTTTAGTGTCGAATTCACTGTGGTACGTCCGTGGTAAACCAATTTCACCCTTTTTACCCTGCTACGGAGCAAGAGGTTTGGGAGTGCGTGCGTTACTTCTTTAACCTCTTCTGAAAGGGGGTTTGTGCATGAGTGGCTGAGTGCACTATTGAACGTCTGCGTCCTGTCAATCCGTGTGGGTATGACTTTGAGCCATACATATTTTGCAACATTTTATATGGCTTTTGGTACATTGTTGTCGCTGTTTTGGACCGTCGAACCGAATTTACTTTACGACTAGAATTATGGAAGGTCTCCCCTTTTTCTCCAAAATTCTTATTTCCGAACTCGCACTGATGTGACGAACTCAATTTAGCTCAGATGAGTTTGTTTTTCACAATTTCCCATTTTACTACAAATATTTTTGCAATCCTATATCCATGTTATCTATATCAGTGATGGGGAAACTTCTTGGAGCACTTTACTTGTTATGAAGCATGTATAGTAAAGGAGTTACAAACTCTCTTGGACTGTTTGTAGACTAATGCCATCGATCAGGAACGCCCTAAACACGTTTTAAAGCTTATAGTATATTGCACAAACGTGTAATAGTACACAAACTTTAAGTAATTCTAAAGAAATAATATCAAATAGAACTTATCTGACTATTCTAATTCATCAGCTGTATCCTTCTAATGCAGCTATAATTTGTGGCGTTATTTCAGCAAATCTTTTAGCAACTTTTTCGGGAGTTATTTCAATTAATCACATTATGAGGGAGTTTTAAGTCGGCACAGAGATTTAAATTAAGATGTTTCAACTCGTTGGGGTTTAAATCGCAAAAGAGTTGTTTAGCCAGGATGAGTTAATTCAATTCTTTTTTTCGAAAGTTTTAAATCTCTTATTCACTCTTACGCGTTTTGCACAACACTACAACGTTCCATATCTAAACTTGTCTAGATGAGTCTTTTATTTTCTACATGTCTCAAAAATCTCCCGAGCTACTTTTATTGCTAATATGGCATTGTCGTGCTCTGGTAGATCCAGTGGTATATTTGATAACGACTCAGTTTTCACACGAGATAGTACTGTTCCAAAATCCCGTCTGAACCCGTTTACCTCATGTACAGAATTAAATTCCCAGCTAAGTTCTAATATGTAGTAAATTAAGTTTCACTGAAAAGCCACAACAGATCCCACAGATATGACAATGCGCACAAGAAGAATTGCTAGAATTACTAAGAATAAACTATCCTATCTAAACATATAATTTGAAAGCATTACAAGACGTTACGCTTTGTAGAATACTTCGCTCTTTATTGAAAAACTTCTTTAAAAAATGCAAATAAACGATGGTTTGTTCTTCTCGCAAGCTTAAATATCTTGAACAATGTTATTGGACACAAACCTCGGCTTGACAAATATCGATTAGATAGAAAATAGCAATTGAGTTGAATGCTCTCATGCGTATCTCCAATGGAAAACTAGAATTGGTCCCAAGTGTCAAACGAGTACACTTAAATTCCATGATTCCGATGTAGATCCCTAAATTATTGATCTTTATTCCCATATCCAGACGACAGTGCTAACAATGTGAGTTAAATTATGTTTTAACCCGTACGAACTAGATGATTACGCGACCGGAGAACATCACCGGATAATCAAGAACAAAGCCATTAAATGTTAGAAGCAATAGCAGTGTGTAACAGTTAGAGACTCGTTTGGGGGATGAAAAAAAGTAACGGTTCCATGTGTATGAAAAGGGTCAGCCATATCTAGGAAAATGCTAATGAATCTCGACAAACAAAACATCAAACCCGACATTGAACCCGGTAGATAGGTTGAATTTTGTAGCAACCTAGCAGGGGATGCCTTCACAATCAAAAACCCACATCGCCACATGCAATCCGCCAATTCATGTTGCGATTTTGATTTATTATGCGTGAACTGATGAGTATACGGAATGGACAGCATTAACAAAAGAAACCCGATCTATAACAATGCGTGAGTGTTCGAAGCGGAATCATCAGTTCCAGCAACTCCATTCATAATAAGCCGGTAACCTGCGTAACAATAATTCAAGAGCAGAGACACAGCGAGCAATATCAATCATTTAGATCATATTAAACGCATATGACCTCACGACGTTTGTAAAGTGCATTTGCTGTCGGGCGGGTTGGTTTCTGCATACTTATCAATCTGAAAACAACGAGGCACGAAATTGTGTGCTCAATCAGACTTCCTGTTGTCCCGGGGCCCGAGATTTTGCGTGGCCGATTCGATCAACGACCGTTGGCGGGGGGCAGTGTGCCCAACCTTCACCCAGCCCCATTTCCCCTTCTTCCACCATCAACCGATAGTGGCGCTAATGATAATTTTAATTTCATTTTGCGGCCCACCTCACACTTTCTCACGCAACGCACCCGTTTGGTGTCGAGTGGGTGGCGGCTGACGAGCGAAGGTGGTTTCGCTGTTTTGTAGCTAGATTCCGTCTACCATCGACGCCGAACGCTCTAGTACTAGGAAATGGAATAATACGCAAGCATTAAAGGCAGCCCGGTCCCGTGCTACGCATATCAGATTTTGAAACGAAAATCAATTATAACAATAATTATAATTGTTAGCATTTCATTACGATTTACCCAATGTTCATATCGAACATATCTATATGAAGTAATTTGAAATTTAATTTCGAGCACTTCTATTAATACACTTCATTTTAATTTGCCACGCGCCAGCACTGGATAAAATACGGTCATATGAATTTGGAAAAAACGTTTCATTCAATGTGGAAATGTGAATGCTTATTGGTTCATTGCTTTAAATATTTTAGCTCAATAGGTTTTTATTGGTAAAAAACTCAATTATGTCGCCAAAAACTAAATTATTAGGTTTTATTTATAATTACTGCTTTTTGTTATTACTCTTGAGTACTTAAAGCGAGTTTAACATATTGAACACTTGTGAAAAAAACATTCTGACATTTTTCAAAATGGTTTACCTAGTACCTGTCATTTGCAGACTCATGGATAATCCGTCCGCGGGTTAATCAGGTTTCGGATTAGACTTTCTACTGTAAGTAAAAATATAATTCATCGATCAACTCTCGAGCAACCTTTAACCTTTGCGTTTGAGTTTGTTAATGCATGAAAATAAAATGCAAATATAATTGAGCATAAATGTCGAACTCCAGATGCTTCTTGCGTTGGGAAATGATATCCCAAAGGCAGAGGCGGGTTGACACGACATTTTCACAAAAGGAAATGATCACGAAAGAGGTGAGGGACGGATGTGACCTTTTTTTTCTTTGCTTGCTTTCTACGAATGTTGATTGGCACCCGTTAGTGCCAGAAAAATATACAAACATGAGCAAAACCAGACACCAATGCCAAGTGGCTCGGCAGTTTTTTTTTCGCACGGTGAACAGCAAAGCTGTAAACAGACACAAATGCCAGTAAACAGAGGCCCCAACTGTGCAGTAGTAAAAAAGCACGTACTTTTAATATAATAGAAATAGAACACACCTTATGAAATTATTGCAACTTTTTAGCATTTTTATATCGTAGTTTTAAATCATCAACTGAAGGATTACTTTTACGGGTCATTTCCGTCTAACAACAGATTATTTCACACCAATGTTACGTATAATCTTTATTACTTGTTGTTTAACATCCAAAAAACACACAATTCGGGACAGAAGGGCTTCCTAAAATGGCCTCGAAAAAAAAGTACCGGCGCCGAGACATCCGTCTCGCAGAAAAAATAAAAACAAAATCCCCCATCGAAAGAAACCTAGCGGATGAAGACGCAAACTGAACGAGACTGGTGTCGCGCCAATTCCCGTTCGTTCGTCATTAAACGCACACACACATAAGTTGCATAAACGTTAAATAAACCACCGGTCAATAATGTGCCAATTATGAGTGGTTTTTGTATTTACACCAAGCCACATTGCACTCAACAACGCGTTGCCGCCTGAAGGAGCGGTTTGATAACAAAGTGTCCATTCCTGGGGAGACGTTCTAAAAAAACTAGAAGAATCTAAAAAAAATAGAAAATGGTGCATTATTCTGAGCAAAAAACAATGCAACAATAATACACGTCATTTGCATTATCACGGGAAAGAATCACCCCAAAATGAAGACATGTTTGCCTAACCTACAAAGCGGTTCTAGCTCTAGCAAGCAGTACAGGGGTTTTAACCATTCTTTGGACATGTTTGGCAAGCTATTCATTTGATCGATTATCTTCCATTCTTTCAGAATGTTAATGAATTTGTTCATTTGAAAATTCATTTCGCTCTTTTTCCTAAATCCGAAAAAAAATGATTTCCATTCTTTCTTACTAATGTAACCTATGTTTAGTTACGTTCATTCCAATATAAAACTATAAAAGGAACTAGAATATGATCAAAAGGTATAAATCCATTTTCTTCGGGTGACAGCTAATTAACGCTTCAAGTGGTAAAAGCCAGTATACACTTGATATTTGAATTTCAATTTTTGCTATTGTATTTATGGTTTATATTGTATTATTTTGTATGATATATCGTTCTTCAGAATTTTCCATACGAATCAATGAACAAAAAATCACACTTCTTTTTTTTTTGCTTTATAATTAAGTTGAACACCACTGAATAATTGGTACGAATGTAGGAATCAAAGCAAATATCTCGATTTATTTCCACCGTTGCATTATATGGAAGCGAATCATAAGTTAAACACAATATAACGCAAGATAAGTGAGCGTTTGATGTGAATCATATTTTATTACAATTAAAATAGGTTATACCTTTCATACAGTTAAAGGAAAAGGGAAAAAGATAGAATAAAGTTCTCATTCTTTCGTTCTTTTTGTGAGTGTTTATCAAATCAATGAATATTATGATTGTTCTGAAACTTTTTGATGTCGTGCTTGTTAACTGCTGTGTCACAGAAAATCTTTAAGTTTCTAGGCACTGTATAGAGCACGAACAACGACCTCAAAAATTATCTCAATTATTAAATGTTGAAATTTATCACATTTTTTCCAATCTTTGTTAGGCGAAAAACAAATAATAATGAACACAAATGAACACTGTTTGAGCATGTAAGTAAAAGCGTTAAAATCGTGTAATGCAGGTCCGTACATGTCCTGTTAAACTCCTGCAATACATCAAGCGGAATGTCTCGCAGTTGCCACAAATTCGCAAACTGTAAAAAAAAATATTTTCCATTTTTTTATAACACAAAAAAACTCCGAAACGATGAAGCGCAGCAATTCTTTTAGAATATAAAAAAGCTCGCCCGATAATGACCAAACCATAACGGGTCACACCCCGTCACAAGATGGGAACATGATTGGTACAACAATAACAACAGAAGAAGAAAAAACCCGAACATAAAATCAAATGAATCAAATTGCTAATTGTACGTTTGTAATCATTGACCTGCTCTTCTCCGTTCGTACGTAAAATGCATCTTTGGAGTATGTTTTTTTTGTGTGTGCTTTTGACAAATGTTTTGGTTTTTTTTTTTTGCTCCGTTGCTGCTTAGTGCAGCATTCTGTTCTAGGCGAAGATGTGAAGAAACGCATCAAACAAATAAAATCGAATCAAAAACAAAGCGAATGCAAGATTATGCGCGCTGAAATGATCGCGGACAGTTAAGACATTATATTGCGAACGGTGTGGTGTTTGGGTTGTTTTGTATTTTTCGTCTCTCATCGTTCCATTTAATTTGCGTCTTAATCTATCTCTCTCTTCCCTTCTCTGTGGACAATCGAGGGCTCACGGTGTGTGGTCTTCAAGTTTGAATTATTTTTTTTAACGTCTTTTCATCACATTTTCTACCCAACAAGGAGAGCTTTTTTTTGCTGTTATTCATCAACTTCAACAAGGACTATCAGTTGTGTGGTTGACGTCTGGTAAGCAATGGAATGGACATTAAATTTGAAGAACAATACAATTTGACACGAATCTGGCGAGTGAATTTTTATGACAGGAAAACAATAGTGACACTAATGAAATTTTTTAAAAGAATTGTCAAAAACATAAAAGAACTTTAGACATTAAAACCTCAAAAGATAAAAACACCAACTTTTGATGTTACTAGCAATAAACGATATGGAAAATGATCGCAAAACAGATAAATACAGTAATAAATCATACTGAATGACCCGTATACTTGAAATGCCGATTATGCACACTGCTGAAAGCTCAATTCTACGCATTCCAATACCGTTGTTGACCAATGAATCATCTTCACCGTCAAACCGAACGCTAACACCACTGCGAAAAGGGAACTCAGGAAATGAAGATAGCCGAGGAGTGACCGGCGTCCACAATTGATCATGCGCCCTCCGCTCGCATGTCTGAATCATGCCTCAAATGTTTCGCGCATAATCGAACGTTGTTGTTTTTGGCTTTCCTTCTTCCCCAACTCCCCCCGGTTTGGGAGTTTTCGATTCTACATATATGTATTTTTTTCACCACATTCTCTATATTTTACGCTTGCCGGCCCTTTCTCCTTCCAATTTCCTCGGTATTGGTGATTTATACATTTCGCATGACTATTCGTATGCCTCGTACGCAGCAGACACCACCGGTCCACGGACGATCTAGAGCCGCAAATCAAGATTCGGTCTTGCATTAGGCCGGTGGCGCTGATTGGGGAAGCCGTAAATTGCGCCAAAGAGCAAAGGATTAAAAGAAACGGAAAGGAAATAGAAACAGATTACCCTGAGAGAGATGAGAAAAAAAACAACTGTACGGTGGCACACCGGTGGAAAGGAAAATGGTTTAATCTCGCAAATCTCTTCACGCACCAGTGTACGGCAGCTTTTTGCTAGTGAGAAGTGGATTTGTTTTTCGATCGTTAAAGAGGGTGTTTTTTTTTTTTGGCTTAAGTTTTTCTCACTAGATCTCAAGACTGCAAGGGGGTATTCTTTCGCTAGAATGAGAGACCGTTTTTTTCTTCTGTTGCTTCGTTATGTTTATCTCTCAACGATCGCAAGTGGTCGAACACGCGGCGACAGAGACACATGGCGTTGTTGGATAATAGAATGGTGGATACAGAGGACAGCGGATGTTTCCAACGTGTTGAATTCGTTTGTTTCCTAATGCTTTTCTAATTCTCAGTAGATCGTTAAAGAAATATATTGCATAGCGCCACCATAATCCACCACAAGGAATAAGGTTTTTATCATAAACGTTTGTTGAAGTTTTTGCTGAAACGGTCCAAGCATACCGAAGCTCTTGGGTCAATTGGTCGCTTTACAGATTGGACTATATGGATGCTTTAATTGTATTAATTAATTTAAACGGTTCTTTTTATTTACAAGATTTTCTACCAAAAAAAAACAGGGCTGGTAATTTGACTAAACTCACCTCGGTCTTTGAATTTTTTTTTTATAAAATAACGATCGTTTTAAGAAATGTATCTAATTAATTACATATGTGAAATGAAAAAAGAGATTCCTCCAGGTGATCTAAGTGTTTCATGTTCAATGAAATGAATCCCATTTATTGGATTGGATTGAGGTGTTCATCTCTGAGAGACAAAAAATATATTGCATCTTTGGAAGCCTTGTTATGTTTTGGAGTTTCCAGGCTGTCCATGAACTAATAAGTTCCATACTAAACTGCTTTGCTGTTAACAAAAAATAAAGTACAGCAGTACTCTCTGACATACGCTCATGTTTGGGATCAAGTGAACTTCCTTGAAAATATCGTTTATTATTCAGATTCAAGAGTTGAAGTCAGGCAAGAATAAATTCTTCAGATCATCTTTAGTTGGTGATCGTTTGTAAGTGGGCTATTGCTGCATAACTGTAAAACTATTTCAGTCAAAAAACTGCAAAATTCCCCATGTAAAATTAAAAAAGCATTGAAAAATTCAATGATCTGTCAATCGCCAAACAGATATGCTATATTTTATAATAATCCTTATGCTTCTTTAAGTGATCATATAAAATTGACTAGATCGCTACCTTCTTGAAAATAAAATTTATAGTCAATGATGATATTATTCAGAATTTCTTGATTACCAATTCAACCAGAAACTGGTAACTAAATACATATATAAATATATATAGCGAATTAAAACATGGCCTTATTTCACTTATCAGCGCTGTATATTTAGCCGCGTAACAGAACGCATTTGTAATTCTTTGCAATTATCAACCAAGCGTAACTAGCTCGATGAAATTGGCCAAAATACTGTAACCAAAATTGCGACAACGGTTGTTCGACATGAGCTACAGTGCTCCGGGGATCTTAATTTTGTGCATCGCTGTATCTCCACAATGTGTGCATTAGTAGTTTGTGCGATTTCTAACGTATTGTTTCAACCATAGTGCACCCAACAACATCCCAATCCAAGGTCTGACGAAGCAGTGAAATGGCCGGAAAAAAGCACCATGTTTAGCTTTCCTTTCCCGCTCCCCAATACTTATTTCCCCGCGGGATTTAACGGGTGTGTATTTTTTTTTATTTGGCACGTTGCTGCACACGCACATTTACCACCACACCGGTCTGAGCATTTAGCAGGCCGTCACACAGAAGGGGTTATTTTCCGTTGGCATTAACACCGAACCACGGACCGAAGAACGGACCGATTTCGAGCAGTCACCGAACAAAAAAAAAACAACATAACCGTTCACACAACTGATCACCCCCAGTGATTCGCGGCCAACATACCGTCACGAACTTGGTCGCTCCGGACAGATCGCTCAGCCACTGCTAATGATACTCACTCGGCACAGTAGTGGAAGCAGAAGCAAGAAAAAAAATATGTACGCAGAAAATACAGCCGGACATACACAAACAGGTTGAGGCGCTGGTTGGCAGACCGGCGTAGAAAATACGCAAGAAGTCGCGGACGGGACGAGTGCGGCACATATCATCATAATTCGGTGGTGGCTGTGAGTGTCTGGCAGCCGTTCCATTCCGAGCCGGAAAGTGATTGCTAGTGCGGAGGAAATTAAATAAACGAACTGAACCAGAGCGCTAGAACTGGTGCAGTGGAAAAGGTACGATAAACAAACCAAACTTCCAACCAATCCATTGAAGGACAGTCCGGGAGGGGGAGAGAGAAGGAGGATGGGGAATTTCTAGTGCACACACCCACACATACACATACACACTCAAACTAAAAGGGAAAAAGGTGCAAATTTACGAACAAAAAACAATTTCCTATTTTCGCCAGGTGTACGTGCGCAAGATCATATGGAGAGATAGTAAATTAAAAATACGTGAACTTTAACCCCGGTGGGCGGTCCGGTGGCCGAGGAGATAAGCGGCGCCGGTCGTAAACGGCAGGACCGGGGTTCAAATCCCATCCGGACCGTTCCCCCGTAGTGAGGACTGACTATCCAACTACGTGGTATTAGTAAGTCTCGTAAGCCAGAAATGACAGGCATGACCGAGTAGGTCGTTAGGCAAAAAAAAAAAAGAAGAAGAAGAACTTTAACCCCATGTCAGATATGGAAAATTTTAAATTGCCTTACTATAAATTACTAAAAAAATATTCAAAAAATATGACTAGTCTTTTGATTTATATCTTTAAGATTAATTTATTTTCAAAATAAAGATAATTTTGGCCAATAAAAGCAAATTTAGACAAATTGTGATCTCTAGAATCTAGTACTAAATGATCTTTAGAAGAACATACTAATCCTACTGACACTAGTTCTAAAGTTCTAAAGTTCAAAAAATCATTTTTGAAGGGTTGAATTTCCTCAAACCAAATATGCATATTTGAGTAAATTAGACAATGTAAGAGTAGATCGTTTCACGTACAATTAAAACAAATATTTAAAAATCGCAAAAAAATGTTCAAATGGTGTTTTTATGGCAATTGTTACAACATAATAACAATGTTTTTGCACTATTAGAATGTATGATTTCACCGTGTTGATGTGAAATAATACCCATTATTGCCATAATTATTTAATACGGCTAATACGTTCGACACAAAGAATCCATAATCGGTGCTATTGTCATAATTGAAACATTCATTTATGATAGTCTGGTAGTAGACAAGATATACGATTAGTGCGGATCGCGGATATCCACATGCGTCCAATCGGGGTGGTGTAATTTCATTTATAACCGTATAAATCCATTTAGCAGATCGGGAAATACTTTGAAAACGATTTACCATTTTTGCTTATGTATCTCTCCCCATTTGCACGAATTATACACAGCAAACAGCAAGAGCCGCTTCTTTTTTCACAACTTTTATAGTGATGAATTTATAATTACTATAAACGGCACACATTTAATTGTGGAAGAGACACTCAATTGTTTAACACTGCATTCGAGATGCTTATGAATATGTAACAATTATTCATTTGATGAAAAGTGTAACACTTACAGCGGATTGACAATTAAACTCATAAACTTACAATTTATAACTACAACACAAAGGCTGTGAATTCGTGTTTGGGAAGCAAATTATTACATAAACGCTCCGCAACCATCGTTTGCCAATTAAACATCCCCATGCGTCAGATAAACAAAATGCCGGGCACGGGGGATCACATTTCAAATTACGGGTGAAAACGTTTCCCTTTCTTCGTGAGAAGCAAGAATCAAAGGAAAGCAATACCAATCCCATCTCTCCCCTTTCCATCTAATCCATAAACCAATCTACAACGTGACGAACCGTTAAGATATTATTACCTCATCACACACGGGGGGATGGAGCATCAAAACACGCTACGCCACGCCGACGATATTATATTCGTTCGGTTTATTGCATTACTGTTGCTGCTACCTCTTCCGTTATCCTTTGCGGTCTCCGTTTCATACCAGCACGCCTTTGCCCTCGCGATCCGGATCAGTGTAACGACGTACGACCCATCACCATCATCATCAACATCATCAGTCGGCCGTTGCGCGATCGCCAATTTTCGACTAGCAAAATGTGTCTATTCGATATACCTCTCTCTAGGGCGACAAAACACACGCACACGCAAAAAAAACAACGAACAACATCCTTTAGCGCCGGTGCAAACGTGCTCTCTTGCCCTGCCACCCGTTCCGTACGTAGGGGCGGAAAATCTCAACGACTTCACCGAATTAACTGCGAGCGAAAAAGAAAACATCACGTAAAGAACGTTGGTGTCATGCATGCATATACCGCACACTTGTCTCACACCCGTAGGCAAGCATCAGCCATCAGTCAGAGGAATCCATGACGATGTTTTAGCGGGGAGTGTCGAATATATTTGGTGCCTCAGCAACGGACGGTGATGGCGCACGAGGGGGAGACGACCAGTTTGGCAGGCACGACGTCGCGGCGACAAACGACAGCCAGTGGCGCTTCACTGGCGCTTAGCAAAATTTATTTTTCATCCCTTCCCACCGGTTCCCTTGTTAAGGCCGCCACATTACACCAGAGAACCGGCGCGCGCGTCCAACTCACACTACTACTACTACTACTACTGGTGGCGATCTGGGCGCGTCTTGACGTCGCCGCGCTACTACCGTCACCCGCGCGACACAAGATCACTTTCAAACGTTGCGCGAAAGATGCCAAAAATACTAAGAAGCAAACAAGCGAAAACCCGAACCCCCAAAACCTACCGATGCTCCGACGGTCTTTTTCTAGCGGCTTACTCATCTGTTGGCAAAACAAATGGCAATTTACCGTGGGACGGTATGCAGTGAATAAAGATAATTCAGACGAAAAGTATTTGAAAAACAATATTCGAGATTTTTTTTAACATTCAATATAATTGTTGTTACAATTGTTTATGTTCTAACAGGCAGAGCGAAATATATTATAGCATGATATTTATAGCACGGCTGACTAGGGATGATAAAAATTATGTACGCACTGTGTAACGGTTTATAGTATTGGTGCGAAAAGGTAAGTGCACTTGTCCCTTACATCCCGATTCATCTAAAAGTTACTATCCCACTAGCTATAAATCACAATCCTTACAAAATCAGTCTTCTGATAGTTTACAAAATTGAGACAATTCGAAAATCCGATCCAAAAACAAACGATATTGTTTTACAACAAACTAATCTTATTAGAACACACGCAAAGGAGGTTAGTTAGATAACAAAAACAAAACAGCTCGACGCCACCAAGTCGTCCTTTAGCCAAGGTCTTTTATGGTTTTATCGTCTGTCCAGCAAATCTTTGCCCAAACTAAACAGATCCCATCGGTTGCCCGTCCAAGCACCGGAGTGCACACATGTGACATAGAATTTTAAACGAATTGAGCCCCCCATTCGCCCCTACCGGATCTGGTGTCCTTATTTTTATGGCCTGTCCTTCCCACACGCACCACACGCTACTAGGACGGCATGGCAATTTAGTTCAGTGTCTGTGTGCTGCGGAGCGACCGAAAAACCTCGTGATTGGTCTCTGCAACTCCCCTCCCGGCTTTGTGCCACTTTGGGTTCCATCACACCATCCAGAATTTCTCCCCTAACATCAATGGGAGTTCTAATGTCTAGACGGCAGACACAAATACGCGCACAAGTTCTGCACAAACGAGGACATTCAAAGGTCCCCTAATTTCGGATTTTTTTTTGTGTGTTTAATTTATTTTATTTCGCTTTTTTTTCGAATCACTTTTTGGTGGATAAAGACATGCATATGCATCCGTAAGCATCAAAGACGACGTAATTTGCCGGCCGCAAACAAAACGGGTTGTATGAGTCAGTGAGCTCCCCCTTTCCTTACGTCGTCGTCGTTGGAGGTGTACGAAACGCGCTCGGGCCCCGGTTTTGAATTTGGAGCACAGCACACAAGCTGTGAATAGATTAATTTAACGATTCTCCATCATCCCTCAGTGCCGCTGCACCGCTCATTTGCCATTTCACATTGTAGCGTTGTGGAACAGGCAAAACCTTAAATATGCACAGCGCGCTCAGAGCAGCACCGTCGTGCAGCATCTTTGCCGCTATAACCACCGTTTAGCTAAACAGAGCTCCGCAAACAAAACATTCGCCCACTAAACATCCCCCCCCCCCACCCACCAATCGTGCCGACCTTGTGTTCGGTTGCATATACACATCACACGACGGCGCTACCCGTCGCTCCACACCGCTCGGATCACAGCAATGAGAATTTATGGCAAGCGAATGGAATGCCATAACTCTAATTAATTGGACAGATCGGCATGGGATCCGTGCAACAGCGAACAAATCGCGCAACCGTTTTGTGTGCTGCACGGGCCTGATGAGGACCTGTGCCCGATCGGACATGGCGCGGAGTCGAGAAAAGAATGCACAATCAGCACAAAATGATTTGGAGGCCAATGGGGACAACGGAATAATGAATTCTTTTCTTCGAAGGGGGTTTCAAAAAAAGCATTTTGCAAACAGTGCAAAAATGATTCATATGATTCCAAAGAGGAGTTTTATGGAACACGAAAATGGATGACAACTCGCTAGGGTAATAGAGTGAAACGCTAATTATACTCAACTAACGCGGATTCGGATTTTATTTTGTAGTTTTTATAAGAAAATCTATACTTTTTGTTTAAAACTTTTTTCCTTAGTTTAAAACCCCTTTTGTGGTTTTTTGCATAAAACATACATTTGTGAATTA
This sequence comes from Anopheles minimus, assembly GCA_000349025.1. NCBI lineage: Eukaryota > Metazoa > Arthropoda > Insecta > Diptera > Culicidae > Anopheles > Anopheles minimus. The sequence goes on along the minus strand of KB663943.1, from coordinate 1,913,599 downwards.
AAATTATTATAACAGTTACATATTATTGTCTTTTTATAGCAAACTAATGATCCTATAATCTCAACAAAACGCGTTTGTGATTCATTCCGGTGGCTTCACTTGTAATAAAATATGCCGCATTACGATGCATTGATGATGCATCAGACAGTGCAAAAAAATCAATGACAGTGACCACCACTTTGGCGTCGGAAAAATGTTACGCAAAATTGCGTACTGCTAGTAACGATGGTTGTTTGTCTACCCTGCACAGCCTTGCCATGATAAGGAACAGTGCGCGATATTCAACTATGGAATGGCATAAATAGAAGAACAAAAAATCAATCATAACTGAAGCTACTGATAACGCGCAAGCAAAAAAAAAGGCCCGCAAGATAAAGTAATAAACCGATAAAGACAGAACCGAGTCTCCGAATGTAGGATAACGCCGTACTATGGGAGAGTCTGATAAATGGTTCTTCTCTATCACCTTCGAAATTCGCCATCTTTTGCCTGTTGCCAACAGACGATCCCGGCGTCTTTCAGCACAGCACGTTGTACGGGTACGAGTTGCCAAACAATAATAATATCCTTTTGCTGCCACAGGTTTGCATCGTGCAAGCGGCGTACAACGGTAAAGATGACGAATAACAACACTGGCCCCGTATGTGCGAACTAAAATTAGCAACCACGGTAAAACAGAAAACCAATAAAAAAAAGGAACCGAAACCCACGAAACCGTGGCGCTTTCGGTTGGCGCCATGGGCGAAAGTTCATTTCCTCGTGTCGCCTCCTCGTCGCAGGTTCGCAGGCGTATGCACTTTGGTTCTACCTAGCACACAAGATATTCGAACAATTCGCGATCAAAGTCATTGATCTTACACCGCACCGCCACATCACGCGACGATGGGAGATTGGGATGGGATGATGTACTCATTTCACCACCAGCTCCCGATGGCTCCACAGCACTAAGGCACCACTGTTTCGACCTTCGTCCTACAATCTGAGTGAGAGGAATAATGCAAAGAAAAAAGAAATCTCATCCGGCCAAAGGTTGGTTCGGTTGTGTGAGGCAAAGATAAAACCATTCCGCAGCCACAGGACAGCATGAATCATCCTTTTGAAGGGGTGAAATTGGGCGCGAATTAAATACAAGTACGCGAGTAGAATAATTTTATCGATTACATCAGCGTTCCAGGTTATGGAATGTATTGTGATTTTGTAGGGCTCAATATAAGCGACGTTAAGTGGAAAATGAATTAACCACGACAAACAAACTCTGATGGGTGCAGTAACAATGTATTCTTGTTGATTATAGCTCGCTAAAAGGAGTTCTCTTTGGTGTTGGGCTAAGAATGAACCAATTGGAGATGAAGTCTAGCGCAATCAAAAGCTGATAGAACGATCTTCACAAGGCTTTGACCTCCAATTTGATTTGTGAATTCTACAAATGTGAATCTGGCCAAAAGTGTTATGGCGGTAGCATTACAACGTTTACTGAGAGGTACAACAGATCGTTGGACTAATTCATGGTAAAAGCTCTAAAGCCATCACTCGATCTCGATTTGAGCTTACCAGGAGGAGCCTCTGTCTGTGTGCTTAGTGTGAACCGAGTTTAAGATTTAGGTTATCCGGTGTCATTACAATGGCATAACCATTCCACAAGAGTTCGACAAGTGTGATTCAGTCCCCAATGTTCATTCAAGATAACAGGTTTCATGATAACAATTTAGGTTAGGTTAGATAACGAATTAAGTTTAAGTACCTCAATATTAAGCCAGATTTCCATAACGGCGTTTTATCCAGGCGTAAGTATTGGGAACTTCAAAGATTTGGACTGCCAAGCCGTATAACTCAGTTTAGCTGTTCTATAGAAGATAAAATATTCCTCAAGCTGACTTGATCTTGATGGTGAAGGACCAATGTGCATTGAGAATTTCCCAACTTCCAACACCTAACGTCCAATGTTGAATATTTTCAATCTAAAAGATCTGATAAACTAATCCGAAAAAGCTGACATTGTATATTGCTCTAATGTCTATTTAAACGAGGTATTGCTGGAACATGATGGATTGCCTAAAGCAATTCAATTGCACAATTCGAAACGTTAATAATAGTGTAAAATAATCTACAGCTTTACATTTTAATTTTCATATATATTATCTGTTTTACTTCTGGTAACATCAACAAGTGTTTCCATACCGATCGATCAACTCAATTACACTTACAAGCGCAATCCTTGTTTATTTCCCCCCCTAATTTAACATTCCAAACTATTACGGCAAAACACACATCGAAACGCTTGCACCACCACACGCCTGCTCGGAAAAGCCCTCCTCTAACGCTGGTACGCGATCGTTACACGGTTGGGTTGCTTCGAAACGGAAACTTTTATCCGAGATCGAAGCGATAACGTACATTCCTCCTTCACCGACGGCGCGGGCAAAACACTCTTTTTTCCGTGCAGCCAATTAATCCGTCAAACGCTCGGTGACCTTGGGTTGCAAAAATTGCAAAAATTAAGCTCCTGCTTGGCGTTGCACCATAGACAACCTAGGTAGCTAGACATCGAGGTTTTCAAGCGAGAGAGGCTCATTTAGTAAAATGTGCAAAATGATCGATTTGTGCAACGGCTGGAATGGATGAAGACATGGCTTTTAAAGCTGTCGCTTAAAAGAGTTAAATTGCGACGAAAAGAGCACGGGGGCTTTAGTGCATCGGATGGTAGATAAACTGTGCAACCCAATGAGCAAGATTGCAAATATTTTAATTCACCAACCCGTACGTTCGAATTTGTGTTTCGGAGAATTTACTGAAGTGTGAATTAAAAAATCTGTCTAGCGAGAATTTGTGGACCGAAACAAGCTTTAATGTATACCAACTCAAAGCAAGATCACGCACAGACGCCTTATCTAGCTCACATGAGTAATTTTAACCGATTTTGCTATACTCCCTTTCGGGCGGAATCGTTTATCATTACCAGCATGTTAAAGCCAAAAACTAAATGTTTCAATAACGCATTGGAAACGAACAAAATAAAAAAATAAATTAAATTTTCGGAGGTGGAATAAATCTTTTTGAAAAATTTGTGCAAAAACCAAAACCAAAAGTGGAAAACGTTAGCGAATTTTAACGGCTCCAAGCGGTTCGGTTCAGTGAAAATCGTTTTCGCTCGCAGACACGGAGTTGAATGATCGCTTGCGCCTTGCACGGGGGGGGTTGCACCGGGTGCATTTGGTCATTTGATTTTATGCTCAGCGGACCGTTACGCTAACGGGAAATTGAACGTAATGAATATGGATTTTGCTGTCCGATGATCATCAACACCTGCGGAAAACCGCCATTTTTCAGCCATGGCACCGGTGACAACTAATTTGCATCCAGATATTTCTTCCAAACTATGAAAAAATCTGCAACGGATATGCAATAACCCTAGCCAAAGATGGCTCCCTATCTCAACTTTAATATACCATCCTTTGCCTTCTTTAAATCAACAATCTGGTTGGAAATTCTTCAAAGAAGAATCCTTATCACGTTGGTCCACTAAACACCGGGGACTTCGCTGGAAGCAGGAAGGAAATGTTTGCCCGCCCGGCAATGCTGTGCGCCATTGTCATAACGCTTCCGAAGATGAAGTTATCTTCATCTATGCGAAAAATGTCCCTATTTATCGTTTGACAAAAGGAAAACCACCTGCCGCGTGTTGGCTTTTCCTCTCGAAAATGCAAAAATAGGGAAGGGGAAAGCTATTCCCATCCCAAACAATTGCTTCATCCCCGGTCGGGTACGAAAGATGTGCCGGAATGTTGACAATGGGAGATGGATCCGGAAGAAAATGAAAGCGGAACTGTGGAAGCTGTATTCGCACAGATAACATTCCAACGGAGGTGCTCTCTGCTAGGAATAATATGATGCTCTACCTTTGAGATGGCACAATTTCATGTACACACATTACTGGGGTGGTTTTTGGAGGATTGGAAACTGACAACTCGGTGTGCCATTGGGCAATACGCGACACCCCACAGACCAAATTTTTGTTATACCACCAATAATAGCGAAACGGAGAAACAACAACTTACGGAACAAGTCTTTCCGGGCCAGATTACGGGCGCAGAGAACTGAAAGAAAAATGGAAAAGGTAGAATTAGAAGACAAATAATTTGATGATTAGAAAATTAATTTTCTACACTAATGAAATTAGAAATTGAAAGGAAATCGTTTTGTAAAGATGCGAAATTGAAATCCTGAATAACAAAAGTTCATTTAGACTATATGACAAGATCACTTTTGAATTCTCATCGAAATATTGCCTCCTTACTTAAAAAAAAAAAGAACTAACAACTCCTCAAATGCAACAACTACACAAAATACATCAAGAATACTATATTCTAAGTTATTCAAAATGTATCTCCTCTCTAACGATAAAATCCTCATATCAACAGAGAACTCATGGTAACAGGAATCCCACCAATCAGACGTATTACAACACCGGTGCATAAATATTGAAACTTCGAACGTAGCATATTTTGTGAACTCCAAACTACCCGACAACGACGGCGAAGAATTCGAAAATTCCTCCAGTCTGACAACCCACAAATACCGTTCCCGGCAGGAGCCGAAAGCCCGGATAAAAAAAGGGACAGACCAGATAGAGAGAAAAAAAACGTATGCTTCAACCTCCGCATCTTCGTTCCGTTCCGCAAATGGAACCATTTCCAGTCGTGTGGATGTGTGTTTTTAAGTTAAAAGGACGATGCACAATTTTTTTTTCTTCATTTTCGTCATCCTCAGGTCTACGATACCTGACCGGGCGGATACCTGGAAACATGATCGCCTTCATCCGGCCCAATCGTCCGTAATTACAGCGTTCGACAGCATTTTGTCTTATGCTCGTGGATATGACGTGGTGTGAGTGTGTGTTCTGGTATCGTCCGATCCCTGATCGACGATGAGGAACATGATCTTGTCTTTGCTTTGGTCGGTAAGCTGTCCTGTCCTAGACCAGTGGTCGACAATCGGTTACACAATTAATGCACCTCTTTAGCGATGGCTTTACATACACCTTTACATCTATTTTGCAATCAAGGGAACTTTTACGACATTCGGTATTATTACGATATCTTTAAAGGAAATTGAAATTTCCTCAAGTAAATTTTGGCCTTAGGTCATCCGAAACATTACCATTCACCGATCGAGACATACCAAAACGTGTTACAGTGTGTAACATAACTAAATCAAGACTTTTTTTAAATAAAATATAAAATTTACGAAATTGACAAAATTATCTTCTAGATAAAAATGACAATAATTATTATGGCAAAACAAATTTGTTAACTTATTTGAGTTTGAAAAAAAAACACACACAATTAAGGGGTTTTAAAGAAAGCTTAAAGAACTGAACATATTAAATGTTTTTTTGTAATTTTTGACATGATAAAATGTCTTATGAAAACGTCTAAAGTGTAATTAACATATCTTCACGGTATTATCATTCTCTGGACGTTTTCATTCCATTCTAAAACTAACAAGTGCTTCTATAGCTATGTTACGCACTGTAATAACTCAATACATTATGCAGGCCACACGCACACACGCGCACCCGGAATGATCGGTTTTTGTTGAATGAAGAAAAGCAGATATGTGAATGGAAACATTCCCTTTGCTTAAATTAACTTTTGTGACCCGATGACACAATGAGAGAAGGGTTTTTTTGTCACGTTGAAAACATTATGAAACTAAGAGCTGATATCTTTTTTCCTATTCGAATACTCACTTGTAATCCGGATCTTTTGTGTGCCATTGCGCCGCGAGTACTCCAGCTTGTTCATCGTTACGGGTCTGTCCGTGCAGATGACGGACTGATGTTTTGGTTGCTTGCCCTCCGATCGTGACCGAAACGGATCGAACTGGCTGATCCTTCGCTTTTTAATTTTTGTTGCTCGTACACTAGACACACTCGCACACGTGCACTCACACTATCCGCAAGTGGTGCGGTCTACGAAACGATCTCGCCCCAACGTCGTCGTCGGCGGCGTAACATTAGTGAACGGATCCCCGCGGATGCCGGGTGAAGGTGAAACTGGCCCCTATCGATATCGGAATCGGATCCACAACCGGGTTGGCGCACTTATCGAACAATGGATGCACTTTTATTATCACACCTATCACGCACAGAAAGATGGTACGCGCAAAAACTTGCCCGTTTCGCAGGTTCTGTGCACAATCGACTGCAACTTGATAGAATCACCCGTTCAGCTTCACTAGCTGCACAATCATCTATTATTACTACTTCTCTTCCTTCTTCCCTTGGAACAGACGTTAACAGAGATAAAAAAAACGCACTTACACACACACGCTCGATCACAATTACACACTGGAAGCTACAACAACGGAACGCACCACACCACCATGAACGCGGGGCGAGCACCAATCGCGGGTATCGACTCACCTCCGGCAGATTTATTTCCCTGTTTGTGTGTATCTATTTTCTTCTCCCTTGCAATGCACTTCCCGCATGCTGAAAGAAATATACATAATCATAACACTAACCGACAATAACGATGATGATGATGGTGATGATCGTCATCATCAACATTACCGATCGCAAATTTAAAAAAAAAGCGAATCTCGCCCCCCACCCCCTTACAATGTTGTAAAATGTGGGTGCCTTCTCCGCACAGGCACACTGTTTGTGACCCTTTCCATCACACCACTACTGCTACTTACAGTGCGAGCTCTACCACTACAGCAATGCAATGCCCTATGTTTGTGCTATGCTGGATTCCATGTCACCACTATAGCCAGCCGATTAAACCCTCCCCCCACGCCTTACGCTAGACATTCTTTCTGTTACCACCGCAGACTCGCACTTGTTGTTTGCCGAACCAATAACGATGACGATGATCATCAACGGGTGCAGAAATGGCGACCAGTTCTTCAAACATTCATTGATATTTTCGCCTCTAGCCTAATTCTGATTGGCCGCGCCCCCTTCAGAGCTAACACCGCTGTGTCAATTATCGCTTCAGCACATATTATCCTTTGCAGATCGATTTGAATGAACAAGCTAAAACGAAAGGCATTTAGTTGGATGATCCTCCCGCAGTAAAGTGGATCGTTGTAGTGGATCCAAGTAACCAGCATTGTTGCGATAATTTCTGCCCAACCAGACTCATCCATCGCAGGTAAACAAAAGCTTACCTAGCTGTCAAAATGACATTAGGCAACAAATTACGCCTCGCCCGTTTGCCGCATCGGAAACAGGGAGGAAAAAATAAAACCGGGGCAAAAATATTCTGCGATCGCCGCCACCAACCTTTCACCACATACCGCACCCGCAGCAGGGGCCCAGGCGAGCGCGCCTTCTCCGCCTGGTTGGCTCGCTAATTTGCCTTGATCGTTCGCGGCGCGGTCCGCTTTGTGTATCCCTTTGCTTCGCATTCTTCGTACCCGCGGGTTCGACTACTCTTCTCGTGGTTGTTGTTGCCGTCGTCGTCGTCGTGTGGTCGACGTCTTCATACGCTGTTTACGTGTAGGCGTGACGGCCGCCCAGCATACAGCGTATCTCTTTCACGCCCTTTCACGCAGGGCACAAAGTGTACCGCGTTGGTTCAACGATCAAGCGGGAGAGAAGGCCTATCCCCTCACGTTTCTGTTTCGGGTGTCCACTGCTGTCTCCACACCAGTCCACTTCTTCTGTTCTGTTCCAGCTACCAAACATCAATGGTGAGGAAGCGCATAACTTGCGGTGTGCCAGAGGTAGTGGCAAATGGAAGGGATGAATATCGGCAATCGGCGAGAGTATGCATGAAAGAATGAAAAGACCCCGACCCCGGACCACGGGACTCTACGGTGTTGGTCGCACTAGCGCACGCACACTCTGCCGATGCGTCGCTGACTGTACGGTGCTATTGCTCTTGTTGTTCCCCGTGTGCTGGCTGTTGCTTCAGCGCTACTCTGCCCGTGTGTCCGGTGGCAGTGGCGGTGTGTTTGTGTACGTACTCTTCTGAAGAGTCTGCTCGTTAAAAACAGGCGAAGGAACAACGACAGCGACGGTGGTTACGATGAAAAGACTACGTCAACGGGCGACGGCAGAATCACAAAAATTGATCAAGACGGTTAAGAATCGAAGCAACGCATGCAATTGCAGCCACCACTGCCCAACCCAACAACAACAACAACAACAACAGGCGCACGCACCACGTAGACGATTAATTCAAAACAGCACACCTCGTTGACGGTAACCACGTTAAAACCAACACGATGGAGGTATGTTGCACTAGCCCTAGGTGAATGGTTCACACAATCGCACACATCGTACACGAAACGCAACAACAACCCATCCCCCTTCTGCGGACGGAACCAAGTGTGCTGGATACACCTTTGCCTGGTCGCTTTTCCGCCGCAGGATCACGCACTACCGGGGAACACAATGGAAAACGCACATTTGTGAGGCCCACTGCCAACATTCCCAAAAACTCACTCTCAAGAAGCGCACACGAATACGCTGCAGCACAAATAATGACCGACGGTGACCAACCTACTCTACGCACTTCTAACGATGGTATAAACACACACAGAGCAAGTGCACTTCGAGGAAACGGTTTCTTGCCGTTGCGATAATGTGCAGCATAGCTTGTGCACTCGTTCTCGCACACGCTGCACGCTATATGCGGTCATATGGTGGATTCGGTGTTTACCGTCGGCTGTCACTTTCGGGCGCTGTCGTGCTTTCCGCTGTCAAACGATACGTTTTCATTAGCGAGTTGACTACCTTCCAGGTGCCTTTTTCGGTGAATAGATCTGAAAATAATTATTTCATTCAACATTTGGCTAGAATATTGATTTAATAGCGGTTATGTCGCTTTCTTTCTTCTCCTTTTAATTATATAATTAATTATAGTTTTATTTGCGGTACAAAAGATTCATACTGTAATCAGTTTTCATTTGTGTTCATAACCGCCGGGAAGAAGGACGCAGCAACAACAAGAAGATCGACGCGCGAAACGATCCGCTTGTTTTTTGGCTATCAAACATATTCCAATTTGTGTATAGAAGATATCTCAGTTAGCACGTATCATATAATGGCTATCAATTTGAAGGTAAACTCGAAGGATATTACAAGCAGCCTTAAAAGTCCGATCAATCTACAGTACATCCCGGCTACGATCAGCGGTGATGGACCGGCTAATCTGGAGCAGTTTTTTACCCCATACACCGAAACACAACCAGATGGAAGTATGTTTTTTTTTAAATCCTGCATTCCTACAGTTGCTCACCTTAACAATAAATGTTCTTTACCGTACAAGGCCTGCGTAATGCCCTTCGAGGATATCCGCTGCAAGGGAAAGTTACAACACTTCCGGAAGGCTACACGGGTGTGATGTTTCAGGAAACGAAGAAACCCCTCTCAGCCGATGATGATCGGACACTTACATTTGCGGGAGCTTTTCGAGATTTCACCTACTGGAACTATGATCGAAAGCCGTCCAGAAACGATCCGTTAGCTAAAGCGCTTACCTGGCTGCAACTGTCGGAAGTTTTGCATGGTGATGCAGACGAAACTGAGCCCAAACAAAAACAGACGGGAAAGATCAAGAACGGCCACTGAGGGACAGAGTTGTGTGTTGTAATATAGCTCTATTTATTTGTGTATCTTTCGCATCGGTCATTGGATATGGATCCAACAAAAATCAATTAAAATTAAACGATATTACACCAATATGATCGCTCTTTTATGTATTGTGTATACATAGTGACATTGTTGGTTGCTTAGTAGTGTTGATTCAATTTGCAGTTGAAATGTAGAAGAAAATTAGTGCTTACAGGCTAAGAAAAGTCCCCAATCACGAGAACCGTCCGTTACTACGCCGCGTTCTTCGGTGGTGGTCGGTAAATACCCACAACCACAGCGTGGTCTCTTTCGTACGGTTCGAGTGTGATCTGTTCCTGTGGTTTAAGCTTTTCCGCTTGCAATTTCTTCACTTCCGCGGCAAACACCGCCTCTGGAACGGCCGTCGAATCGATGCAGGATGCCTTAATAGAAATGACAAAGTGGCCACCGTTTTTGAGGAAATTGTGTGCATTCAGTGCTACAATACGGGCCTGATCCGGTTGGGCAACGTCGGCAAACACGGTGTCGACCAATCCGACCAGCATGCGATACTTGTGTGGATGACGAGCGTCTTCGATGATGGGTATAATGTTGGTACGTTTTTTCGCTACATTCAACAGATCACGTCCCGAACGGTGCGAGAATTCGACGGCATAAACGAGCCCTTCCGGTCCGACGACATCGGAAACGTGCGACACTGTTGTGCCGGAAGCGGCACCCAGGTACAGCACCTTGGAGCCGGGCGGCATGTGAATTTTGTCAACACCACCCAGCACGGCGGCGGCCAACTTTGATCGGAATGGATTCCACACTCTGTACTCTTTCTTATCTCCATCGGTCTGGCGGAATGATACAAAAGAATACAAAGCAAACGCATTACAATGATGTAAACAAATAGTCCCAAAGTTATGTACAGCTGATGTTCTTCAGAAAGTAGGTTCTACGAAGGGCGCACCAGCGGAAAGGTATGCCTCGGGCTCCACTTTCCACGAACGGTGCGTCTCCGTTGGCTACATGCTGCCAATTCAATACCCCTGTGCGCGTCATCATCTCTAAGCTGTCGCCATAACTCTACAACTAATTCAAGCAAAACATTCACTTACCTCGACCGAAATGCGCTTTTCACCGTAGACTTCCGATCCGGGTACCAGGTTCAGCGTAACCAGCGCGTCTTCCTTACCGCGTGCAATGAAAATACCCTCATGACGATGTGGCTCGATAATCACGGTTTTGCCTCCCTTGAAACCGCCCCTTGCACCTCCGCGGCCACCACCACCACGGCCACGGCCTCCTGGTCCACCACGACCTCCACCACGACCGCCTCCACGACCACCGAAACCACGGCCACCACCGCCGCCACCACGGCCACCACCGCCGCCACCACGGCCAAAGCCACCACCACCGCCGCCACGGCCGCCACCGAAACCACCACCACCACCACGTCCACGACCTCCACCGCCTCGTCCACCACGGTCGCCACCACCACCTCTGGGAGAGAATCCTACAAAACGCAAGAAGAGAGGTTAGGAAAACGTCCTACGAATGATTCGCCTGAACAGATCAAAACAAATGTACATAACATTCACACATCCCGCTATGGAAATGTGAGATTGAAAATACATGCAGAATCAATGCAACACGTATTTGGCTACAAAAACAATATTAAACACTCCTGGCCACAGACGCCGGCCATGCGAGCTCAAAGCACGCCGCATCCATCACGTACCTGGTCTACCCATGTTGATGTGCTATAGAGGAAAACACTTGTCCAAAAACGCTTTCACTTGCACTAGCAGATGGCTTCTTTCTTTGGCCTAAGATATAGCACAATCCAGCGACTGAGCTGGAAGAAATTATCAAAAAATTGTACCAATTATTCTGCAGTACAGCTGCACGCCGCACCAATCTTGAAAACACGTGCGTTTACACATGGATGCCAATGCTACCCAAACGTCAAACTGCGGTCCATCAACAACCAATTGTCATTTTGACACACAAACGATAAGAAGTTATTTGAAAGTCGCTTGGATGACAAATATAAAAACGATTATGGAAAACAATTTACGATTACTGGCGATCTTTTGAAAATTGCTTATCAATTGTTCTTATTTATATAATTCCTTAAAAAAAGAAAAGAAATGCAACTAGAATTCAAAAAAAGATCCGGTTTCCCAGCATGCCGGTTTGGACAGCAAAAACGTAGATTTTGACAACAACTACCTTATTTGGAGCACCCTGTACCAACGCTGTTTGTGGCGTGTTGATACTGTTTTGAAAAACGAAGCAGCGATTTACGATTATCGCGCACGGAGCTCGACAACTAGCGAACAACCAATTGCCGGACTACAAATATCTTTCGTACGGAATTGTAACCGCCATAATCATATAGAATGGTTACAATAGGAGAGGCATTTACGCCGACCGATGGGATAGTTTACTCGGCGTCTGATGTGTTGTTGAAGATGGGCGATAATTTGATTCCGTCCCCGGGATCGTTGCATTTGACAGAAAGGTAAATAGGAATCGATTGTCCATGCTTAGCAAGCGTACATGGCCAGGGGTGTAACGTTGCATTTCCCCCCATTTCAGCTCGTGCATTTGGAGCTGCGAGGAAAGGAATGCAAGCATCAGCATTCCATGGCCCCGGGTTGGTGTGCATGCTATTTCGTCGGTACCGGAAGAAGGCATTTTCATGATGCTCGACATAAACATCGTCTGGCCCGGCTTCTACACCGGTGAGAACAATGGGGATGCGCATCCGGAAGAGCTGGGCGAAGATGATGAGGGACACGATTCCGAAATATCCGAAGCAGCAATGACAGAGATGTGGTTCCAGCCGGCCAGCCGAGAGATTTTGGAACAAATTTTCAGTGCCATGCGTGAGTGCCAGACTTTGAACCCGGGCTCGGACGTTAGCGAGGACGAAGACTACATGGAAGCGGAAGAGGATGAGCTGGAAGGGGTTGGAGATATGCGAAATTTGCAGCTCGATGGTGAGTGTTGGATGTTGTTGCTTACCCGGTAGAAAACAGCTAACCCAATACCGTTTCCATTGCAGATGAAGATAAATTTGCCGACGCGGAAGAATAACCATGCACGATCGGAACGGAACCCGCTATACATTAAACGAATCTTACGTGTGTTGAAGGTTAGAGGTAGGATAGGCAGCCATCGGTTTGCTGTGATTTACCACCACTCTCATTTGGAATCAGTCTAGGGAAGGATGGCGAATGAACAAAAAAAAAAAAACAAGACGAACGGAAGGAAAAGAAAACGCTCGCTTATGCTGTTCGAGTTGCCATTTTGGATCATTGCGAGTCGTGTCTGCATTATTATTAACTACATTCAAAGTCAGAGATGCTCTGAGCGCACTAGTATATGGATTTGCTAAATCATGTTGGTGATAAGTTGAATTAAAGATGGTAACTAAATCATATCCTTATTGGGTGGATAATTTCCAACGAAGGTTTGAGTGTTTTATTTTTCTACAGCGGCTTTTCCGGCGTCTGGGGAGAAATGTTCAAATATCCTGTTCTCAAACAATGATCAATTGCGTGCATGCAAAGATATGGCAACGCTGCTTTGTTTTTTTTTTGCTTCTGCCGATCTGTCATTGGGCGTCTTCGCGAAGTAATCGTTTGACGTTGAATTTCGCGCCAAATAGGCGTGGAACGATCATCTTGTCGCAAACGGTAAACAGAAAGCGGAATCGATCGAATGCAAAGCATGGCCTCCGGTGATAACAAACTGTTGCATCAACTTATTCAGAAATTAGGCTTAGTCAGCTATGAGTCACTCGCACCGTAAGTTTTGTGGTTTGGATACTAAGCATCAGTGTGGTTTGTAATTTCCTTTTTTTGTTTCCTGTAGCAAAGCAACGGAGCTGCAGCGATTGCTGGCGGTCCGTTCATCCAGCGGCACGATGACTAATCTCGGCGACTACGCAAAGGTGACGCTGTGCATCGATCTCGCTTCCAGCTTGCTCGGTTTGCCGTTCGACACCGATACGGCACTGAAGCTGTCCGGCATGAAGAAAGCATCTTACGCCAACGGGCGCCGAACGCTGGAGAAAGTACTGGACATTAACAAAACGCTCGGTATCGGGGAAATCTGCGTGCAGATGGGTTTGAGCCAGGTGCAAAAGGAAGCAACCAACCTGCTCGAAGCGTACAAACGATACGCCGGACAGGGTCAGGGTGAAACCGATTTCACACACCCGCAGTATGCGACGATGGCCGTGTTTCAGGCCTGCAAGCGTCAAACGGTGAAACCACCGAAAACGAAACTTGTCGCATTGAGCCACTTGAAGCCAACGCAGTGGACTATGTTGGAGAAAAACTGGGACAAGTTTTTGGCCACACTCCCCGTGGGGAAACAACTGGGCAAGCCACAGGAAAAGAAAGACGGGGACGCTATTGTGAAAGAAAAAGTGGAAGAATCGAACGGTAGTGGAGCGGGGCGGAAACACCCAAGCCCGGAAAAACTGGAACCGTACCACAACTGGAAGAAGCGAATGCTTGAAAAGGCATACCGGGAGTTGGAACAGCTGCGAGGCAGTGGATAGTAGAACCACATTCCACGATCGATTAATATTTACTGTTTTAGAACTGTTATTTCATATGTTATTTTAGTGTTACCCGTGCCAATACACGTTTTATATTAGAATATTATATTAAGAGAGCACCACTCATATAAGTACGATCATGTGAACATCATGCATTATGGAATCATTTTTAGAATAAATTCAATGCTAAATACTCACATGCCGACTGTTTCTCTATTTCGGATTGAAAAACCGCTGCCAATCGATAATTGAACGTAGCAAAAAAGAAGATACACGTGGCGTCGCCGCCAGGCGCGCAATCATTTACTTCCTACAAAATGTATTCGCGTCTCCAGAATTAGTAATAGTGCTAACAAAGAACGTAATAAGAGGTGTTTTTTTCTCTTCTTTGCGATATTATTTACTTCATGTAACGGAAAGTGCGAGCTTAACCCCTATCTCTCTCTCTTGCTTACTTATCAAAAGCTCGTCACGAAATGATCGAAACCACCCCGGGGCGGCAGTGGGCCTCCTGGAGTCAAGTCAGTTCCATTCGCTTGCCAATAAAAGAAAAAAATATGCAAGAAAATTGTAACACGCGCACAACTCACCAGCCATATATCGACTGGATATCGTGCGTAGAAAACGATATGCCGGTGCGATCATGAACGTCACATTCATTGCTGCCGTCTTTTGGTGTGTGAATTGATCGTTTTCCCATTCTCCGCTTTTGCTTCTGTTCAGGCGACAAGTGAATGAATATTTCTTCGCACTATTTCATGCTAATATGTACATTTTATATTTCGCAAACGAAACGGAACTAATTAAAGAAAGATCGCTTCCTTTCTTTTTTTCTTTTCAGTGTTTTCTCCATATTCCGTCTCTCCTTGCGGCGTTTGCTCTAGCAGCTCTTATGCCTCCTTGTGGCAAAGTAGTTTAAATAGTGGAAAAAATATATACGAAGAAAGAACATCATAAACGAGTGTGGTGGCATTAGAAAAAGCAATAAACAAATTTATAAATTCGTACACAAAACATACCGAAAGTTCGGGAGATCGGAAAACATTCCTTTATCCGTTTATCAATCGGAAAAACGAACCAAAAATTGCATACGAAACAATTATTAAGCAATACAAAAAGGTATTCTGGATCGAGTTCAAACGTTGATGAAACTAAACAAAACAACAGAAGGAAAAAAAAACGGATACAAAACAAGATCAAATAAAAATCCTATGACGGGGAAGTATTGTACAACTTTCATTTGGAATAAATGGTAATTATGTGGTGCTCCTTTTTTATGCCTATTCATATACACATACACACGGTGTTCTCCTTCTCCTGTGTTGCTTCCATCCTTGCAGATGATCTATGCATTTTAAGGCCTTTACCAGAGGGGGGAATATACAAGCATATGGATGTTTTGTGTGTATTGATGCTTTTTTCGTGTTTTGTGTTAGTGGATCATGATCATAAAAAGTATTAAAAACAAAAAATTTTCTCACAAACAGGTTTATAAGAATGCCAAACGATAATGGAAAAGATATAGTAAAAGTCCTAGTATCGCGTGTGTTTTCTGTGTGTACGTGTTTACATTATTCTATCCGACATTTCCATTCTTCGTTTAAACTGTGGATTTTACTTCCTGGTGTCCTACCTCTCCCCACTGCTAACACATTCCTTCCCTTCTCGCTTCTGTTCCAACCTATAATAGTAGAATAGTTTGCATTATTTTATCACTATCATAATATGCGGCATCCATTGTTGCTGGTCATTTTGCTGGTTCCTTCGGTTTTCTCGCACTTAATTGTAGCTCTAACAGTACCCTCCCCACTACTAACTGATGCTTGCGCCTCAACTCATCCCCGTGTCTTGCACCTAACCAAACCGAAGTCTTCAAACATCAAGGGGCCATGCTAAATTAGTTTTGTTTTGCTATCGTTCTAATAATTGCTCTCTGTCTCACGATCTCGCGCACTCTCTCTTTCTTATCAACTGACCAACTGACGCTTGCTCACACGCACAGCTCTTCTTTGCTAGATTAATATGCTCCTCCCTATATATGCGAGCGATTTAGCAACATATGCCGTTTTAGTAACATTAATCTGCACCCCCCGAGAGACCCCCGGTTTTACAACACTTGACGTTCGTGTGTGTGTGTGTGTGGTGTAAAAATGAGGAACAGAAAAAAAGAAAACATATTGCCCCTTCAAACGTTTTTTGCTCCGCAGCCCACAAACACACACTGGAACCGGGGAGTGTGTAGTACGGGGGGATTTAGTTTTTTTTTTGTTCAAAAACAATCTTCACACTTCCACTTGCTTTCGTTTCTTCACTACTAATAGCTATGTATCGGGTATCGGTGTAGGTGTATATATATATATTGTTGTATATATAAAAGAGTTCTTTTTGATAATAAAAAGGAAGAGAAAAATAAAGAAGAGCACGATGGTTCGCAGAAGGCGCGCGCGGCCATCGAATCAACCTTCCCGCTTGATATTTGTTGGCGTTTCCGCCAGGCCCTTCACTTTCAGTCGGTCGGCGGTTTTGAGAAACGTCGGTAGCTGCTCCTGCGACACATTCACCTCGCCGGCGTACATAAACTCGAGGATCGCCTGCAGATGGTTGTAGGATACGTCTTTCAAGATGATGATGGGATGTTTCGAAGGATTTTCCTACAAAAAAAGAAAAGGTGAAGAAATCTGTTTAGTAACCGACTATTACGTTAAAGGATTGCGCAGTGAGATTACCTCCAGCAGGGATTTAAAATATGGACTACAAGCCGATAGGACCATCTTGTGAGCTTTGCATGTCTGTCCTTCGCAAGCGAGCGTTACCTAAAAATGAAGGGAATAAATTTTATATAAAAAAAGGGTAAACAGGTACAATAGAGTCCCCATTCGTTCGTTCATTTCGTGAGTGTTTATTTAGGAAATATTGGTCCATAAAAGATTTGGATACTTTTATAACATATATCATGATTGTAATGAGACTTTTTGAAGTTATGATTCTTAACTTCTTCTCCTATGGCTCTACAACCTCGAGAGGTCTTGACCTGCCTTCAGCATTGCAAACGTTGCATAATTCTGTAGCATCCTTCATAAACTATTGGACCGACCAATGATAAAAACAATTGAATTAAATTTGTTGACACAGCTGGTGACGATTTAAGTTCAAGGGAAACATCTTGTGGCGAGATTTGGTGTTCTTTGTGAGTGCAAAAAAATCGCGAGCCGAATAAAATCAGTTGGCAAGCCGAATTTGGCCCGGGGACCGGAATTTGCCGACCCCTGGTTTAGAGCATCAAAAGAGATCTTAGACACTACTTTATACATCTTGGACAGACTCTAAAAATGGCCATTTTCGAGAGATTAAATTGCAGTTTCTAATCAGATGATGGCGTATAATTCAGAACTACGCATTACTCGATATTTAAACGACCATAAAAATCATGTTAGAGGGTTTTCCCTTTTCTTATTCAATTTTGTCTATTCCAAAGTTCCAGAAAGCGCTTTTAGGTTCCTAGAAGACCCTCTTAGAACTAACGAACGGCTTCTCTGCAATCAGATTTAGAAAATTAGTAACGCGGATTGAAACTCTAGTGTAAAGTGTACGCTGGCCCTGATCGCTTCAAGCGTTCATTAGCTCACAACGGATGAATGGGGACCAAAACAAAAAAAAAACATTATTTTCACTTACATCGGTAAAGCTTTTCTCGTTTCGTAGATGACGGAACGACGTCACCATGTTCGTCTGGAAGTCATTCCACTTTAGGAAGTACTGTTGTTGATCTGCCATTTTTGTGATTGTTGTTTTGGGGTAGTTTCTATTGTGTTTTTTTTTTCGATCAAAACCAAAACTTCCAACAGAAGTAAAACCAGGAACGGAAACCAAACGCAACAAACACAGCAGCGGGTTTAATCTGTAATAACAAGACAATTAAAACATATATGAGAAAAAATGCAAAATATCATGTTTTATGTAAGAATTGTATAAACATGAAGATGCATAAAAAACAACCATTGCACAACAATTATATTGCCGCGAGGTGATGCATTTATTTGGAAAGATGAGGACGATTTCGCTTGTTTTTTTTCTCGTTATCGTCGTAAAGATTCTGCACAACTTTATAATAGCATGAAAATGATTGTTTCCATTCCAAAACAACAGCCCACGGAGCGGTTCACTCCACCTTCCAATCGTTCGACGTGGTTTGACCTCGTTTTGCACCGCGATTCGGTGGTGGGAGACGACCACAAAGAGACCGTAGGGTTACTTCTTGCCATTTCTAGCCGCTCATCGAAGGGTGATGAGTGTGTATTGGTATGTTTAGGAGTATTTTTTTCATTTTAATCGACACAATCCCAACCTTCGAGATTCCCATAAATCGCTCCCAAGTATGGCAAAAAACGAAAAATTCCCTTCGATGGAAAGTTTTGAAAAGGAATGTGAATTTTAAACAAATATTATCGGCTGAACACATTCGGGCTTTTCTGTAAGCTAAGAATTCTAAGCAACGTGTATGTTGTTGTTCCGCCTGCATTCAAAGAACCATAACCACCGGCGACGACGTAATCAAACGCTGCATTTCATACATCCAATGGAAGAGGAAAGAGATGAAGAGGAATTAGAAAGGCTAGATTGGTGCTGCTGCTTCCCACCTTTCTGGTTTTACCGAGTTTTGTGCCTTCGGTAAACAAATTGGGCCACACTATACGGTGGGCACCAGCCGCCATTAAGACATCTCTCTCGCATCATATTGCCGTTTCTTCCTCCCATTCTTGCCAACATACATTTATCCATTTTTGTTTTGCTTCATTTTTGCCGTGCCGCATTTGTAGTGTGACTGTTTTTTGCCTTTTTTCAACATTTTGCACCTTAAAATTAGAGAACGTAGTTGTACATGGATGCCGTTTTTCCCGTCTATCGGTTTCATGGCCTCATTTTCGTTAGATTAGATGGATCTGTTCTCATCTCTTTTTCAAACTGCACTGTCTAGGCGATACGGAAGTCTGTTCATATAATTGCCAGCATCTTCTTCAAGCTAGTATTTTAACAGGAACACCACCAGAAGTCACCACATTTTGTCATTTTGAGTATTTCCACTCTTTCCTAATTTCCCAATCTCTGCAAGAACATAAACAATACAACGGAATTGATTTCTCCACTGGAAAAAATCCTGTTCTACCTTCCTGCTGCAAAAACAAAGTTGAAAATCCTCCACCTACTTCGATTCACAATCGATTTGCTTCGTATAGACCGGGCACTGCAAAGTTCTTCTACGCGCACACAGCCCAAAGCAAAGAACGGGATTGCATTCGGTCGAAAATAACAAAACCACCGCACCACACATACACACAACATACAAGAAAACATCCGTCAGTGCGCGCAATGGTTGACGAAGAAAAACCGGGCCATATCATCGCCCGCCGCACAAACAAAGCAAAAAGCCAAAAGGAGTTTTTCCCTAGCCACCCCACACACTACCATATAGAAAAGCCTTGGTGCGCGCTGCAGTGCAAAATACGTTTCCATCCAACACAACATGCCTTCGCCATCTCTTTGACTACTTCAGAGGAAACACACGCGCGCACACACACATATACGGGCACACAGCATGATATTTCGTGAAGGAGATGTGTGTTTTTGTTCCAACGCCAACTATGCTTGCTGATTCGATATTATATTCGGGGGCAAATGCTGTGTGACTTGGTGGCGGATGCAGCTTGAAGAAATTTGAAGAGACACCACACCGCACCAGGGCCGGTTGGCGGGGGGATGAGTAGGCGAGACAGCTAAATGCACATATCATCATGACGGCATGTGTATGCTTGTTGTGTTTATGAACACGTGTGTGTGTATGTATGTGTGGTTTGTTACATGCGTTTTTACGATTTTTTTTTGCTGCATGAATGACATTGCCGAACGGATGCACATCCATCGGACGGATTTCAGCGTGCCACACCGCATTTGTCTCTTTGAAGCGCTGTGTATGACTGTGTTGGTGTGTGTGTGTGTGCATATGCACCTACACACACCGATGGGATTGTGTAATTTCATTGCATTTGTTTCGTTTCCAACCGTTGTTGTTGGCTTGGGTGAGGAGCCTTTCGGCTGCATCGGTTTGTGCGGGTTCTAAAGAAACGCATAACCTCCAGAAGGGAAAGCCGAAGAGAAGAGACGAAGGGGGGGAGGATGAGGAAATGTTGCTTGACTTTACGCGCCTGTGTATGTGTGGTGAATTGAAATTATCCGTCCAAGGTCCTTTGGGTTGCGCGTTTTATGTGTTTCGATTTTGTTGGCCATTTTCGTTGCTTTTTAATGTGGAGGAACACCTCACAATTTTGGCTGCAAACTCAACATCGTCACTTGCGTGTACGCGAAAGTGTGCACAATACGTTCCCCGGTATGGTGAATTCGTGCGTAATGGTCAAAACATTGATAGGAACATGGTCGATTTGTCGCGTACGGCAAATGGACATTCCAACCAAAAAAAAACCCCCCAAATGCATTTTTTTATACATTTGTGCTTGATAAATCAATGCATGATGGCGATACATAATTTAGCATTACTTGATTAGCGAGACAATAGAAGAACACGGAGCATTGCACAAACTTTCGCTCTCTCCCTCTCTTTCGCTCTCGCACAAATTCAATAGAAAGGCACTGTCAAGTGAATGATGATGATGGCTGCCGTTGCACAAACCATAAAGTAAACAGCGTTTTTCGCCGTTTCCATTCGTGTTCGCACAACTACCGGGTTAGCGAATAATTCTCTCAAACTAAAAACCTTTGTCCGACATCAATAGGGAAGAAAACAATTCATTGGAAATCGTTGAATACGGTGCCATCTTTCCGGGTAGAACAAATGACAATGGTTAGAGGGAATACCGGTCGCAAAAGAATGATCTCGCGTCTTGTACGAACATGCGATATTCTTCGCTTTGTGAAACGTTTCCCGAAACGAAACGAAATATTTTCATACACTGGCCAAATTGACTCACTGGAGCGATTTCTCACTTTCACGCGCGTTGACGCTTTGACGCGTTGTACTTCACTGCACTGCACGGGTTGAATAGAAACTAACACCAATATCACCTGCGCTTGTTCGTTTCGCTTCCCACCCGAAAATTTCACTAGAATCGCTTATCTTCCCGATGCTCTGCTCACCTCTCTTGTCGTGTACGAATTATACAACTACACACCACCAACGCTGCAAAAAAACTTGGGCTCACAAAAACTCAAGGCTAATACGATTCAGGGAACCCTTTTACTTGGACGCCACACATCGAACCGAGGGAGTGATGATATTGTGCAGGAATATGCTGAACCTAATCACACTTCGTAGCGCATACAGTTCGCTCCCAGTGACGCGCTTTTACCTTTGAGTCTTTCTAATCCTTTGCTTGTCACACGACCTAAGGGAATAATGCCGCTGCCGCCGCCGCTGTTGTCGCCGTCACCACTTCCGACACACTACCGCCAGCGACACGGAATTGCTGGTTGCTTTGCAGTTGCAAATGTTTACGCGATTTCTAAACGTTCCGCAGGGAGCATAACGCTTTGAATATTCGCTATCGAAAACTAACCTTTGGAAAGAATAATGAACGGTGCTTGCGTTGCGCGAAACTACTTTTTTCCACGGCGTTTTTGTTTTGGCACAGAACCGAATGGAACAGGAGAAGATCGAAAACACAGGGCTCGACGAAAGAGAAATGCAAAATGGAGTCGTCCCGCGGATCGCACACTGTTGTTCCCTGCGGCCATTCGGGTGCATGAAAAAATATGTTTTTAACAATTTTTTTTCTGAACAAAATTAAGTTTCATATTAAAATGCCGATTACTTGGGGCTAGTAAATTTTGATCAGAACAATGTTTGTTTAGTTATTTATTGGGAGGTTGTTGTTCAACATTTCGCTAGGTTCTAAATGTTCAAATACGGCTTTGAATGCATTGAATGTTTCAGTGATGTAATTTTTTAAAATTACTTAAAGATATATCCATGAAACACATATTTTATGAGAGGTTTACGATTATATTTTGGATTCAACCGTTGAAGATTGTTTGTGCTGAACTCGCACGTGTAGATGGTCCTAAACCTTTATCCGCTGTCGGATATCGAATGTCAAATGTTCCAGCGTTCAGCATCGAATTTGGAAAGTACGTTACGAAGGGGTACGTCTTTTGTAAAGAACGGATTTCCAGGAAGAGAAGAACATTTTTTCTATAGAACTATAGAACTCTGAAGAAGCGCATCGCAACACTATACAAATTTTTATTACTGTACAAATAGCAAACAACTGTATTTAGTGGTCTGCATAGTTTGCTCTCCAATTCATTTTGATTATTTGGTTGTTCTCTTGACATGCTAGTTCGCTGTTGCTCGTTTGCTGCTGCAAGCAAAAACGAATTCAACGGGAAGCAATTAATTGTCACTTGAAGTTGTGGCTTGCTGACTTGCAGACGCATAGATCTTGACGGGGAAGCTTGCCGGATTGAAAAAAAGGAATCAATACGAGCAGATATTTTCATCATAGCAGGCAACTAACAACTGGAAACAGGTACAGATTGTTGAGTTGCACCTTTCTCACACAGAAAAGAAGCGGCTTACGTTAATTATCATAGTAAACGTTGCTGACCGACACAAGGAATTTAGCTTTCCACGGTAGTGAGTGTGCTTTCGTCATGAAACAAAATTCTATCTGATCCACTCTACTATCCAGTTTTTCAGATTTTTCCGGTACCAGCCATAACTAACCTGAAAAGTGTCATCATGCTTGCATCATCGACAGGACGTATCGCCTCCGTTACGCGGAGCCTGGTAAGTAGCGATGAATGTTGTCTCGTATACAGTCATTAAACTTACATCCGCTGAAAGAGTTGTATGGATATTTTATAAAACACTACTTTCTATCTCTTTACTTTCACATTACAGATGCTCAATGCAGCCTGTGCAAACATCCGGCCAATATGTAGCACTATTTGCTCACCGAACCAGCCGCTTTCAAGCCAGAAGAAAGTGTCTGTGGCTACGCTGAACCAGGTTCGCACATTCCAATCGACAGCGGCCCGTCACGATATTGATTCTGCCGCCAAGTTTATTGGAGCTGGCGCTGCTACAGTAGGAGTTGCCGGATCGGGTAAGTTTGTCCAAAAGAAGGTTTATAAGAAACAGTTACGGCATTGTTTGTTTTTTTTTCTCACAAACCAATCAGGTGCCGGAATCGGGACGGTATTTGGATCACTGATCGTCGGATATGCCAGAAACCCGTCGCTCAAGCAGCAACTGTTCTCCTACGCCATTCTGGGATTCGCTCTGTCGGAAGCCATGGGTCTGTTTTGCTTGATGATGGCTTTCCTACTTTTGTTTGCATTTTAACACAGTCGTCGCTATGTAATCCAATAAGCACTAGGGTATCACGTGCAGAAATAATTTAGAATTTCAATTGACAACAAAACTGTACAAAGAAAAATGCATGTGTGGTTGACTTCAGCTTCCGGCATAGAGAAAAGAGATTTATGTGCATAATAAACGTATCATAATTAATATGGATGGTCTTCACATTGTACATCGAAGTTGGAAGAAATAGAATATTGTTTGCTACGTGAATTGAAACCGGCTTCGCGGTGTAGTGGGTTACACTTCCTTATGTACCGGAGGCATTACCCGTTAAGTGCCTTTCCCATAAGAACCTAATGACTGCAAGAACTTTCTTTTGAAATATTTAAAATCTCGAAAGAACTAAAAATGTAATTTGTGTGCTTTTTTTACATGCACTGTCTGCACGGTATTCCGAGTTTTGGTTTGAATTTGCTTGAAATAAAAGTCCATGTACTGCCTTTCTTTGAAATATAAACAAAAACAACAATACGTTTGACAACCATCATTTTCCCGTCCCAGCGGTGTAGCAAACGATAAAATATCCCCGAGAGTTTTTCTCCTTCCGAGGCACAAGGAAAGGAACTGTTTATCCCCAAGACTGCGGTGTTACTTTAACATCAACACATTTCTACGCAACAGCTTACCATCCTTCCAACATTCTTCGCGTTCGAAACGTTATAGTGCGCGATAGAAGCATTCCCACCCGTACGGTTGCAAAAGCCGGCTTTTTGTTCCAGCTCTCTAGTATCAGGTCGGTGCCATGGCGGCGGATGAAGCACAACTAATCTACGAATTGCGAAATGTTGGGTGAGCATTTGAAAGTCGATGACTAATCCACCACAGCGATACTAATGTAAGCTTCGTGTTCATATGGTTAGGTATGATGGGCCGTTCCTCGATCAAAACTATGCGTCTACGGCAATTTTTGCGGGCCCCCAGAGCGGCGAGTTTCAAGACGTTGTAATTTGGCTGACGGAAGAAATAAGAATACTAGGCAAGTTGGATGAAAGAGTAGGCAAAAGCGACGATGCTAATTCGTTTGTGTTGGAGCTGTCGGCGTTTTTGAAGGAGCTCACATGTCCGTACTCGAGTTTAACATCCGGCCATGTGTCGGATCGGTTGCAGACGCTGGAATCGAAGCTACTGCTGTTGGATTACTTGATCAACGAGCTAATGGCATTTAAAATGCTAGAGTCACTCAAACCGAAGGAAAAATCGACGGTCATTACGCTTCACGAATCGCCTACTGCCGCAGCACTGAAGGACATTTGCATAACGCTTGGTATGGGGAAACCTCCGAACAATGTACCACCGAAGGCACTGTTCGAACGGATCAACACTAGCCTGGATGAAATGATTCGCAAGTCCGGAGAAAACCGTCTCAGCAAACCATTGTTCAGCCCGAAGGAACGTCTGACGGCCGAGCAATGGGCTAAGCTGGAACGGGTGCAAAAAGACCTGGACACCGAGTATGATCTGCGGCGAAAGATGTTGCTCACACGACTGGACGTAACGATTCAGAGCTTCAAATGGTCGAACCGCGTGAAGGACAAGGAACAGATAATTGCGGAACGGTACTCCGAGAAGCGGAAGTTGCTTGATACGTTGGAGGCTGGTGGCCGCGATACAGATATTGCGGCGTTGCTAGCCGCCCGGGAAACCCTTGCCATCATCGAAAAAACGAGCAGTGCGTCCGTGCGGAAGAACACCAAGAGTAAAATCCAGCGTCACATTATTGGGCGTGTACCGGATCGAGGTGGTCGTGCGTATGAACATAACCCACCACCCCTGGAAATGCCTTCCTGGCAAACTCAACGGAATGCCGGTGGTGGGGGTGGTGGCCGTGGAGGTTTCGGTGGTGGCAGGGTATGTAAAACAGACCATTTTATTTGGCTGAAATTTAATTTGTTTAGAGTACTTATGGAAGGTAGCAAATTTTTTTAAGTTGACATTGTATTTAAAGAATTGCCATCCAATAACGTTTATGTAAGCTTATTCCATAAAATCTTTTACATTTTTCACTATCTGTGCACCTATTAGGATATTGCTGTGAGTTAAACAACGTGGCAGTTAAAAGGAAGGAAATAGTAATAGACTGTTTCTATTATTGCAGGGTGGCGGCAGAGGTGGAGGTGGTAATGCCGGCGGTGGAGGATTTCAGCAACAGCAGGGAAACTATTCCAACAAGGGCTATAATCAGGGTGGTCAAAGCTATCACCAAGGCGGCCGTGGAGGATACAGTCATGGTGGTGGAGGTGTTGCCGGAAACGGTACCGGCAATGGTGGTGGTGGTGGCGGTTTCCATCAGGGAGGTGGTGGGGGCCATAATCAGAATCGCGGAAGTCGCGTACAAGGCGGCTGGTCACAACCTCAACAGGGTACGTAATTTTTCCCACAAGAAGTGTGTTGGTTGAAGATATGTTAAAATTTTCCAATAACTTTTTTGCAGATTACAATCATAGCGGCTACGGATCGGGTTCGGGACGTAGCAGCTACAGTGGCAACAGCGATCAGTACAGCAACCATTCTGGAAGCAGTCGCACCAGTTACAATGACCATCGTGGAGGTGGTGGCAGCTACAGTGATCGTGGCTTTGGAGGAGATCGTGGTTACGGTGGTGATCATCGTGGCGGAGGTTACGCCGGCGACCGGGGAGGCAGTGCTGGGTATGGAGACAACCGCAACAATTACGACAATGAGTACAATAACCGAGGTGGTGGCCGTGGGGGTGGTGGTCGTTCGAATTACAACCGAGGGGGTGGACGACGTTAAACAGCTTTCATCACGTTCCATATGCATTTTCAATCCGTTTCCTGCCATATGTTGAAACTTTGGCGCAATATGCATGTTCTGATCA
The DNA here is from genome assembly GCA_000349025.1 of Anopheles minimus. NCBI lineage: Eukaryota > Metazoa > Arthropoda > Insecta > Diptera > Culicidae > Anopheles > Anopheles minimus. The sequence goes on along the minus strand of KB663943.1, from coordinate 1,887,231 downwards.
TACCATCAAATAAATCAATCTTACGTTGCCTCATCATCAACACTTTCGTTCCTTCACGTATGTATTGCTCAACCGTCATTACAGTTATGGTCCTGTGCTTCATTGTATGTGATCGATAGTTTTAGTTCACTATTTAGATCTGTTCAGTGTTATTGGTAGGGTTCGTAAAGAGACCGAATAAATTTACTGTTTCGAATGTAGATTGTTCGAATTCTGATGTTCTGATCTCGAACTGTATGCCACGTGCAACATGATTCACTCCCTATAGACATCATCGCACGTGTACTCCGCATCATGGATGAATATTAAGTTATTTTGCAGTATACTTCATATCATGTTTTGTTACATTTAGATTAGACAATCATTTTAAAACTACATAAATTTTCAATACAGTAAACATTTATGAACAAATAAAGTAGAAAAAAGCTACAATATGGTATTAACTGTAATCACACGCAAAGTACGCATGGCCGTTTCCGAAGGGAACGCAAACAACTGTCAACTGTCAAAGCAACAAGGAAATGTAAATAAATATCGCGGCATTTTATTCTGCGAATTGCGGTTCAGTTTGTAAATTACTTTTCGCTCCTCCGTTTTGAAATGGCAACCAAAATCGATCAAAAGGAATACTTAAAACGTTATCTATCTAATGATAAGGACAAGAAAAAGAAGAAGAAGAAAAAGGATAAAAAAGTTGCCAAACCGGGCAAGTAAGTATGAGATGTTTTGGGAGTGTAAAGTATTCGTTTTTGGTAATGTATGGTTGTTTACTTCCTGGTCATTATCAGTGTGGTTATCGTCGACGATGATTTGGATTTAACGGAGCTGCAGAGACGCATGGACGCCGATGAAACGGATTTATTCGGTCTTGACGAAGAGGCACCGCTGGTCGTAGGAATTATCGATGAAAGGCCGCCTGAATTGAGAGCCAAGGAGGACTTTAGCAGCACCAAGTGGAAAGCTGTCGCTACCAATGACAGTTTTGATAGTATGCTACAGCAAACAACTCGGAAAAATGTAAGTCGACCACCGAGAAGTGGTTCACATCGGCAGCGAAAAGATTCGGATGAAAGTCCTCCTAGAAGAAGATCGAAGGAAAAAGACACGTTTAGAGGGAAAGCAAAAGCAGTGGATTCAGATGAAAGTCCTCCCCGTAAACCTTCGTCGAGTAAAAGACGTAATCAAGATTCGGACGAAAGTCCACCCCGAAAACGGAATTCAAAGGAAAGACACACCAGACGAGATGATTCGGATGCGAGTCCGCCACGCAGACGTAAGCAGCGAGAGGATTCTGACCCTAGCCCACCCCGAAAACATCGGCAGAACGATTCAGACGAAAGCCCTCCAAGGCGAAGGGAAGATAAAGCCTCGGAAAGGCGCAAACATCGGCGGGATTCGGAAGAAAGTCTACCAAGGCGACACCGTGAGAAGGAACGTTCCGGCAGGGATAAAAGTGATGGAAAACGTGATCAAACACAATCTTCAATCAAATCACGGTATCGATCGAATGATTCGGACGAAAGTCCTCCTCGCAGAAAAGATAACGCTAGGAAGGAATCTTCCAACCGTCGGCGCAATTCCGATGAAAGTCCACCACGTCGATCACGATTTGCGATGGAAGGAAGAGATCGTTCAAGGAACAGCCCAACTAATGATCGGCGTCGTAACGATTCAGATGAAAGTCCTCCCAGACGCAGGGGAAATGCTGCCAGGGATAGTCCCTCACATCGTAATTCTGAAAGACGACCGAAATCGAGTAGAACAACTTCACCTCCGGTGCGGATCAAACAAGAAAAGAATCGTTCTGATTCGGATCTTTCTCCACCGAGAAAATCGGAACGGCGACAAGATTCGGATGAAAGTCCACCCAGAAGAAAGGCATCCCAAAGACGCTTTTCGAAAAGCCCGGATCGGCACATAAAGCGGGAATCTTCCCATCGGCGAGATTACCGTGAGCTGGAGCAACGCATCAAGCAGGAACCGCGGTCTCCTTCTGCACGTCGAGGTGAACCGCCCGAGCGGATGTCTAAAACGCTCGATGGCAAACGGGCCGGATTGCAGGATGCAAAAGCGCTGCGGGAGGAGAACGAAAAGCACAGAGCACGAGAACGGGCCGCATTGATGGGACTGTCGGATGATGTTTCTGGTCGCTATGCGGAAACGGTGGTGCGGGACAAATCCGGCCGTCGGCGTGACGTTGAGAAGGAATTGCGCGAAGAGCTAACGAAACGGAAGCAGGAAGAGAAGAAGAAGGAAATTTATACCCGTTGGGGCAAGGGGTAATTATTCTCGCTAAAGTGGTAATTTGTTGGTAGTTAATAGGTTATTTTCTTTCATTCTCTTTGTAGGGTAAAACAGACGGAAGAGTATAATGCACAACTCCAGGCAGCAGCTTACGAAATGGAGAAACCTTTGGCACGGTACGCCGACGATAAGGATCTGGACGAGTACCTGAAGCAGCAGGAAAGGGACGGTGACCCAATGTTGGAGTATTTGCGAAACAAGCAGCGGGAAGAAAACAAACGTGCGGGTATTCCGGAGAAGCCGATCTACCAGGGTACATTCCCAGACAATCGGTTCGGTTTGCGGCCCGGGTATCGATGGGATGGTGTGGATCGATCGAACGGGTTCGAGAAGCGTTGGTTCGAAACAGCAAGCAAGAAGAAAGCGGTAGAGGAGGAAGCGTACAAGTACAGTGTGGAGGACATGTAGACATGAAGCTTTTCTCAACGCGACGACTCTATTGTAAAGTTTTTGTATTTGAATGAAATGAACGTCGGAAACGCACACCGATTGTGGGATTTAAAGCTCAATGTAGTTATGCATTTATTTTGCCTATTGACAGATTATTACATTCATGGCGGGTGTGACGACATGTGTCCCCCACAGTAGCTTTCCCCACCACGTGTACCAACGTCGGAGCGTCACAAATAGCAGCCTTGGGCCGGGGGGTTAGATTGGTTTTTGTTTTGGGGATACAACCTGTTTAAGGTGTGTCTCTATTACATACGGTAGCCATGTGTAAGGGCCGGTCGCTCGCCGGTGATAAGCTGTGGACTCGAATGCCATAATTTTATCATCTAATCAAACCGCAATTAATGCTACCCGGCCCCCCGATGGAATGCTTAAGGGTGGAATGCTCGCTCATTCTTACCACTTACGGGTGCTGGAGGCCGATCTTTCTGCCCACGGTTGATCACTGTCTTGTGAGGCAAAATGAAACGCGGGCATTACAACATGGGTTCGTTTTTTTAATCTTCCATCGAAAGTAGAGTTTTCGTAATTGTTTTTTGTTTTGTTTTAGCTTTCTCTTTGTGTGGGTGTTGGTTTGTTTGTTTCATTAAGTGAATATTTAATAGAAATGATTTACCTTGTTTAGTAAACATGGTTGTATTTTTATATCATCTTTCTAATGTTTTGCATTATTAGCTTAAAGAGTAAACTTTGTGTGTTTTGTTTTGTTGTAGTTTTATGATCCTTTCTACTCGTTCGTTTCGCTACCCCGGTGTTTACGTGTGTATTAAGTTGTTTTAAAGAGTGTTTTTACTTCCATTACGCTTTCTAATACGGTTTTTTTTCCATTCGCTTGGCTACCTGTGTGCTATCCCACTTCTTTCCTTCACGATAACTCCCCTTTTCTGGACTGTCCGTTATACATTTTTGTTTTGCTAGAAATTCGCACAAACGCTTCAGTTAGAGGAGCTAGTTAGTGTGTGTGTTTTTGTCTGTTTACTGTTGCTTTGTTGGTTCTATTTATTAGGATTGATTTTCTAGATTTAATAATTCGATTCGATAAAATCGATAAAATTTATAAAATCATAACAAGTGCATTCATCCGCTTGATGTAGGTTTTTTTCTGTTTTCTTGTTTTATTATTAGATTTATCGTTAAATTTTCGACAAACTGCGATATACTCGTGGCGCACCGTCTGATACCACACGCACGCACACAAAAAATACCCCGCCCGCTCACTCCCCGTTCCCGTTCCGGCTGACGAAACCGGGTGGGTTAAGGGGATGCCATCACCGGTGATGATGGATGTGAGTGGGATGATCTCGCTACCAAAAGGGTTCGTGGCCGACGCTTAGACGCGGGGGGGTAGAAGAAACTGCGTAACGGCCGCATTGCGCATCGGCCCCTAATGCACCGGCGCAGCCAGTGTTTAGTTTTCGTTCTCCTTCGGTACATCCTTGCGCACCTTGTGACCGCGGAAGGAGGCCTGAATTTTGCTGGCCGCTTTGTGCAGCTCCGGATCGTCCATGTCGATGTCCAGCTCTTCGGCCACCTGGTGGGATGATAAAAAGCAAAGTTTTATATCAATAACAATGGAAATAGACAGCCCCAGGATGGAGGGAATCATTTCTCCATTGGCACTCGGTCACGTACGTACCTTTTTGGTAATTTCGTCAATATCCACCTCCTTCTTCTCGTCCTCCTCCTTCGGTCCGGCCGTCTTTCTAGCCATGTGGCCACGGAAGCTGGCCTGTATACGGGTCGCGGCGTGAGTCAACTCTGCGAATCAAAACGTCAATCAAAACGGTTAGCAAAACGAATGGTACCAAACATTGATTTACGATCAGTTTTAAATGGAAAGCTTCTTTGTTGGCAGGCTGAACAATTGGCCTACATTTTATGAACACCGCAGTACGTGGGTACGTGCAGTGAAAAATCGTTAAATCAATTTCAATTTCCATTTGATGGATCTCTCTCTCTCTCCCTTTCAGTGGAACGAAATTTTATTACAAGCCAGCCCATTACACTGGACCGTTGGAAGCTATTTTAAGAGGCTTTAGCGAAGCTTTGTTTCACTTTTGTGGTCCATTTCCGTTTTAATAGGTGCAGGAGATAAAAGGGAATGGGAAACAAAAGCTTATTGCGGCAATATTTTTCAAGCTTTAAACTATTGTTTTGTTCCACTATTTTCACTGCTTTCGTTCCTGCTATGCGTTAAATGTTTTTTATCAATTTTTTATTTGCTTTACTTAATGTTTCCGCTAATTTGTTTTATTTTTACATCAGTCTTATCTTTTATTATATTCTGTTTCTTAATTTCATTTACTTATTTTTTTTTTCTGTTTCATATTTCTGCTAAATGTCAAACGAATGTTTTAGTGAAAAATAACTTGGTTTCTTGATGATTTTATTTTTTTTATTCATTCTTTTTTCATCTGTTTCATATGTTTGCTAAAATTTCCTTCCATTTGTTTTTTTATTTGTGTTAAATAATTTCACTTGTAACAAAATTTCCTCAAGAAGTATTTCTGTTCTATTCCTTTACGTTTACTGGCCAAAGGGAATACATTTTGCTACTTCCTTCCTTTGTCGTATCGAACAGCATCTTTTCGATGCTGCACCAAAACACTTGTTGTTACATCACATGCCCAGTAATGATGGCTCGTTAAAGTGGGGGTTTTACCATCCGGTTCTCCAATTTCCACTTATCGATCACACAAAACAACCGTTTCGAAGCGCGACGAAAAACAACATCAAGAGCGTGAATCGTTTCGAGACGGGAGGATCTTTAGAAGGAGCCACCAACACGGCTTTCCACCGTACTTAACACCGCGTTGTACTTCTTTTGAAACGTTCACTAATGCGTTCGGTTGTTTGTGTTTATGGGTGTGCATACGAATGTCTGGGTGCTTGCGACAAAAAAAGGAGCGGGACTTGTCGGAAGGTGAAAAAGTTCCTTTACGCCATTAATGTTACCAGTCGAATGGTGGTATTGATTGCTGGAAGATAAATAAAATTCTAAATCCAGCATGCAATAAAAAGATTTATTGAATCGTTTTGGGGAAAATATATGGGAAAAATAATTATTAACACTCACTTTCACCTTAAATAAAACAAGCAAACATATAGCCCACCGTGTCATGCGATCGCCGAATGCACGCTAAGCGACACTCGTGCGATAAAAATAAAGCTGTGCATTATTCAAATACCCAAAGGCGAAGAATTGTGCTTCATATTGTCTGGTGTTGCGCTCCAGAAGGTTGCTGTTAACGCGAGCTGACAAAAATGTGTTCCAGTGTGGCTCCCTCGCTAGAACAACACTGAAGGGAACGTTTTGGTGAGAAACGAACAACTTAAGGGCGGTTTTCCTTTCCCGCTGGTCGTATTAACGTCAGCAAACGATGAAAATGACATGGAAATTAGATTTTTCCACGAATCAACCGAGCCAGGAATGCCACACCTGTCTGAGGATTTCCATAACAGATATAACACAATCGGTGGTTCGTTTTTTAAAGATGATTGTGTGGCCAGTATTGCTTCTTCTCGCCTTGAACAAGATTTGTCAGCTATATTGTTATGGTACATTTTTTCTATTTTGAGCGTACAAGAAAAAGAGTGTCAGCATTGATAAATGTTAAATCTGTTTATCTATTTAAGTATATACTAATTTTAAATGTCAAGAAAGAAACATTTAACGAGTGAACACCAAATTTAGCATAAATTTCTTTTCAACGCAGAAATTTCATAAACTTTTACCTTTCCACAACCGGGAGTTAATTAAAACTTTACTCGGGAAGTAACATGCGAAGAACGGCACAATTTTGCTGAAGGTGCTCAATTTTCCTTTCCCTAACTTTCGTAACATGGAAATAATTGGTCTCCCTTGAGATTTTTTTGTTGAACTTTCAAGCAAAAGATGTCTCTCGATTTAGTAACAGATTTTTTTCAGAACCTCCATTAAGTTGTCAGTCAGGGCGTTTTTAAACATTATTGCGAACAGGACAATGAAACGTAACGGTTATTTATGTCATGTTACTTTTTGCTTGATTCAGATTTTTCAACAAAATTATTGATGAAGATCTAATTAGATTGGTCTAGTATCTTATTGGATATTGGAAGAAATGGCGTTGGCTGTACTCTTATCTTTATGAGCCCATTTACGTCTTGGTGCTTTACGTCTTGATGTCCAGAATTCCGGAATATTTCCTTTCCGATGTACTTAAAACGTACGAATTCTTCCTGAGAAACATGATGAGCAAGTCGTCATCAGGTACTTCATTAATGTTTGTCCAGTAATTTCAAAGTATGGGTCTAATATTGTGGACACTATGCCATCTATCTTTACCATTAGGCATCTGCAGGGCTTTCGACCACAGTTTCATGCTATTTTATTTCTATGAAGGTCAGTCCATTTGTGAGGACGCTTCAAATGTCAGTCACCAGGTATTTTTTCCATGTTTTTTTCCAGTAGTTCCGAAGTACGGATGTCATAGTGTGGAAACTACGCCCTCCACCATCATCATTTAGCAGATTATATAAGGGGTCTTATTTTTATGGTAAGTTCTTATTCCGTAAGTAAATCTATCAGCAAGGGCTTTACTAATGCCAGTCTTCAGGTACTCCATCAGTATTTGTCCAGCAGTTACGAAGTCCCGGACCATTGTGAACATTTTTCCTCGATTTTTACTATTTGGCTCTTACAGAGCTTTCATGTTATTGGCCTGAACTAAACCTCAGTTTTATGCTAAGCCCTTTCTTCATATGTCAATCTATTTGTGGGGACATTATAAATGCCAATTACTAGGTACTTAATAAATGCTATTAGTGAGGATATTATAAATGCACGATCGTCTATATCCTGAGGATCAGTAGTACATAACGATGTCTTATGTATTCATTATAAATTAGATACACATTAGGATAGTTTCAACACGCGATAAATATCTAGTATCATCTCTAGATGGCAAAAAAACTCGCATAAAAATCGATCAGTTCATTTTTCAAAGCTTTTTTTTTGTTATTGTATGACGGCCTGGCCGTATTAGACTTTTCAAAGCTGCTGCCCAATAAATTACAATAAGTGATATTCATTACACAAAGCTTTCGTTTTGAAGGGACATGTGTAGCCGTGTGCTTCGTTTTAACGCTTCCAATCAATCGGAAATTTAATTCCTTTTTGATTAATTAACACACTTACACGCGCACGGAATTAATTCGTTTCGCAGAAAATTCATTACCACTGACCATTTGTTACATACAGCTCTTCACGTATCCATTTCGCGATTATCTGATCAGTAGGAAGAGGCGTGATAAATGAATGGCTTCCGGTGACAAACATTGAACGGAATGTTTCCCAATCAACGTATCGTGCTGCTGATGATTTCCCATTTACCCGTGCGCGCGAAATTGAGCCACAAAAATGATATTGTTTTCCCCGCTAACAATGCTGCACGTGATGGATGGAAATGTTGTAAAAACGGATCGAAAAACATGACAGCACGCAAATGCATGCGCTGCTTTAGGGAAGCGCCCGGCGCGTAACGTAAAGGGTTTCACCATAAACCGGCGAAAGTACGCCTCATCGTGGTGAGATCGACGAGATTGAACGCCATTTCCGAATCTGCCTGGGCTTTTGCTTTATGGGGATTAAATTTCCTTCCAGCCCTGAACAAAAAAAAAAAGTTAACCGAACCCAGGCATACCGCTGGAAGCTTGATGCGATGCAAACGAGTCGAATAGAGAGTGTGCCAGCTCAGTGGGAGCGAATCGAAATTAAATATTTACACTGAAGTGTAGCACCGGTCCACGAATATTCGGCCTATCGAACCGGTGTGGTAGGAACTGTTTTATTTACGAACCGAACTGTTCCACCAAGAAGGAACAGAATGATAGTTTGTTAACGGAAGGCATGTCCTTACGATTCTCCCGTGGCAGAATGCCGAGTGAATGTTTTAGTAAAATTACTCACTTCGAGACGATGGCTGCCGTACCGATCAAGCTGATTGTGTTTATTTTGGCCTTCCCTTCTCGAAAAAACAGGGGATTGGTTTGGGCGATAAAGCGAAAATTGGGTCAACCAACCAGCAGGATTGGTCGCTGGAATTGAGATATTAAGCAAAGTGGCTGTTTTGCGCTTTAATTTTTATTACAAATCAATAATCCAAACGAACGCGTGCACATGTGCACACGTGGGATAAACAAAAGTTCAAAATTCCACCATTCCATGTGCACGGCTTCCAGTACATTAACCACAACAGGCTCCATTATGGCGTATTTATTAGCACCGTGTTTTGTTTATGCTTTTCTCCATCCTTCAATAAATGTCTCTGCTGCAAATACACTATGCATGCACTCAACCGGAACGGTTAGATAGTACAGCGCTGGAAAAGCGTTTTCAATCGAGAGAGAAAAAAGTAATGGCGATGTTTTGGACAGGTTTTGCATTTTATGGCGGAAAGATAACGACCGCGTCCGGTGGAAAGTTTATTCTCGGGCGACGAAGAATCGCCATTAGGGAGGTGGAATAAATATTTTCAACAAACAACTCACGAAAGGTCAGCGCCACCGTTGGAATGGCAGTGGACAAGTTTGTTACACTCGAACTATGCCAATTAACGGGGCATAAGTTAGTAAAACGCGCCAACTAAAGTTCGCGAGCAATCGGGAAAGTGCCGCCCCATTGAAAGGGTGGAAAAGTTTTTTAATCTGCGCCATTGCTTGCGCTTTGGGAGTCGCGTAGTACGGATGATCGATTTTTCCAACTTTATTTATCAAGTTGGTAGATTATTTGTTTGGATAGTAGTAACAAAAAAAATATTTCTTGTTTCCCGTTTCCCATATTAAAACAGATTATTCCCCATAATCGTAAACCAATCAGCTCGACCCACACGCCGAATTAATCGATCCCGGTTGATTTATGCCTTCGTCTACAAACCACCGGGCGCCTCCATCGATCAGCATCCGGCAGCAATTCCGGAATGGCGAAGAAGAAATCCTTTCGGTTTTGCGGTATCTCGTTCACCATTCACCACCAGCTAGTCGCTAAGCCACAAATAACACCGAATCAAGCCCCGGTTGTTTGCGATTGCGAGAACACGGAATTGAATTACCACTGAAGCAGAACCTCTATCCCCTAATGCTTGCAGGGAAGTTTCGATTTCGGACGGTGCCCGATCGCCCTGCCGGAAAAATCGATCTCGCTTTCGTGTAATTGTAAATTGAGTAGAAATGGGACGAGAATTTTGTGTTTGTGTGCCCCGTTTCGGGTGAGTATCGGAAACCGTGCCCAAAATCCTTCCTGTCACACAGGCCGTAACAGGCCTCTGGCGGCCGGGATATGGGTGGCAAGTGGACGAGAAAAACAAAGCCCACCCGAACAACAACAAACACAATGTGCCGGGACTGGCACATGGACGTAATTCCGCTAAGCCTGTGGAAGAAGAAAAAAAATGTGCGGAAAATGCGTTACGCGTGGATTTATTTATTTATCGGTCTGTTATTCGGTTAGACACAAACCAAACCGTGGTCTTCACGGTTGCCTGAACCCAGCTAGGGCGGTTGGAAGAAAATTGAAAAAAAGAAAGAAAGATATGGCTGTCCGCGAAGGAATGTGTTCACACACACACCCACTCAACCAGCCCAACGGGGACGTAGGGTAAATAAATAATTCTAAAATCCAAAACTTAATGATACCGTACCGGGTTCGACCGGAGATAAAACCATCGTTTGCAAAAAGGAAGTCATTTTGTTTTTCCTTCCAGCGAGCTTTTTTTGCCTCTAGAACAGCCACATTTTCCGGCTTCCGATCGTAAAGTTTGATTAGACGTATTTGGTGCGAGGGCCAAACCAGCAACACAACGCCATCCAATTAATGAGTTCGCGGAGACCGCTTTTGGGCTTTCCCGGTACCGTGGACAGAAGGGAAAATAGATTTTCCAGCCTCATCGATGGTATCGTTTTCTTTAAATTTTCATAATATCGCTTATTAATCCGAACCATCGAGGCGCGTGTGCCGGGACGCGTGTTAATGAAAAGCCACACCCGGGGCCCGCACTTGGCGCGATGTTTGGGATGTGGGCTGGCGGTGGTGCCAATGCGCTGAGCGTTGTGCTGAGAGTCACGAAAGATTATGCTCATGGGGTGGCGTGACGATGTAAACAGGCGTGGGTAAATGTTTATCCGCGTCTGGGATTAAGTTGGCGAAGCATCGGCTCAACTCATTGTTATTGGGGGAAATGGGAAAAATTATTTTTGAAGGATTTGGCTTTGTCATGCGATTCGATCGATCTCTGTTTTTCCTCTTTTAGGGTATTACAAAACCCAGATAAAGGGTGTACAATAATTACTTCCTCAGAATCTCAAATTTGGTAAAAAAACATATAATTCTAAGTATAAACAAATCCCAATTCCTGGCATTCCTTCTTTGCTTTGCATCAACAGCAGACATGTTACGGTCAAAACGCATCCAATTATCCTCCTCCTTAGTAAGAATATAACTGCCGCTGTGTTGGGTCATGATCCTAAATAAATAGCAATCAGCGAGGACTACAGCAGCAGTGAAACGTACGACAGAGCGTTATCGTGTAGCAAAATTACTTCGTGTATCTGTCTACACCTGGAGCTTTTGTGATTTTTATTTATAATTTTTGATGAATCAATTGTGCTCAAGCTGTAGTTCTGAAGTTCATAATAATTAACCTTCAGTTGATCCCACCTAATACCTAGAATTCGTGCATGTCCTGGAAGTCATCACGACTGGATATCCTGTTGGATTTATTTTTCATCTCCAGACAGAATGTGGCTCAGGAATGTTTACTCGTTTCCTGTCGTTTGGTTTGTCAACGTCAGAAAAGTAAAGCTCCGAGAATACACTTATGATCTTAGCCCACTCAAAACACAACTAACAAATTCCTGTCATCTCTAGTTGGACGAAGAATATTTCACTGGTTGTGTAGTGAGAAGGACATTTGTGAGATATATCCTCTTAGCAAATCTTGGTTTATTTGTGTACATTTTCTGTTTCCCTTAATTTCGGTTCCTGTAATCATTAATCAATAATTAAAATGTGTATTTTGATATGACACTCGTTAGTAGTGTTGTAATTATTTATTTGAGCTGAGCTGAGTAAAGCCCTCAATGTAGTGAGAGGAGAAATGGGATCTCTGATAATTCTGTGAGGAGGTGTCATGATTATTTATTCAAACTATCTCATTTCTTTGAGTCGCAGTCGTGAACCTTTTTCGGATGGCCTCAGCCGTGGGCTGATTCTTCCTGAGCTGCCTCTGTTAAAAGAGGATCAGTATTGAGCTACCACTGTTAAAAGAGGCTCCTTTGTGAGATCCATCTTGCTGATGAGGCCCTATCGTGAGCTATCTCTTCTTGGTTCTTTAGTGGCTCCTCAATTTGAGTTCACTCTGGACATTACAACGAATCATCCGAATTTCCCCTTCCAATCACGCTACTACATTACATGTTACTGGGTTACAATTGAAAATAATTTAAAGAAATACTTTTCCCGATCAGTGAGGAAGATGCTCACTCACTCATATTGGTGAATAGAATGGATGAGGAACTCTTTCGATCATTACCCAACCCTCATCGTTAGTAACTTAATATACTAGCGTCCACTTTTGCAGAACTTTGGAAATTAATTGGTGAAATTAATTATTTTAAAGACACAATACAAATGTGTTATTGTCTTAAGATTTGAGATAAAAAAAATACTTTTTCACCTTCCAGGAGTTTTAATTCTTTTTCCAAGCGAACAAAACCTCATTAAAACGAAATTCCCTGGAAAAACAAACTTTAACTGATAGGACGTTCCGTTAACCTTCAGTGTGGAACGATTTTATAGCACAACTAAAAAACTCTTCAGCTTCACGACCCCCTTGAAGTACTTGAAGCGGTACGAACAGTTGAAGCATCCCGTCACGTGCAGCAAAACGCACTGACCCATGCTGATAAATGGTTCCGCACTATACTTACTAAATCACTCACCACAACGCTACAACTGTCATCCTTTTCTGCTTTTCTGTTCGCCCATTGACAAACCCGTACCGCGAAACGGGACCATTCCGAGTGAAATAAAAAGCGCTGCAAAAAGAAAACTCTTCAACCTCCGCCGTTCGAAGTGGTTACCGACGGTGGACGATGGGAAAGAAAGTGGCGAGGCTCCAACCAAGAATGAACGCAGGGGTGGGATTCTCGTGCGCCATGATTAAATGATTAAAATTTTAAGAACTCCCTCCGCGGTCACCGAGTCCGCGTTGTGGAACTACGGGTGGTATTCAAGATTTTCATTTGATGCGGCCCTCTAGTGGCGTGGTGGCGTGGGGTTCCACTTGGTTTCGTTCTGTTTGCGCACCGAAGGTTTCGTGTTCCATGTCCATGGTTTTTCGGATGCTCGGTTTACTGTTGCTGTTGTAGTTACGAATTACACATCACATTTAATTAAGCTCCAAAGCTCTCGTGAGACAACGCTGTCCTCCAAGGTGGTCACATTTCTTCTTTTTGTCGTCCCTCTCCGATCCTCGTGCTCCGCGTGCTGTCGTCCCGAAGTTCGAATTCCACGGTGTGGAGAAGGATACGTCCACAGATTAAGGGCCGGCAGTGTAAACATTTACCTGCTGATTTACCACGCGTAGACCCGAGTCGTCCCCACCAGCACCGGGGAAGGAACTTTCGTTTGCCGAGCTTTATTTGCGTTTGTTTATCGTTTTTACCGAGCCTGTTCTGGTGTTGGCAAGCAAGGAAAGCAATTTAATGACATAACCAATGCGTCTCGGGTCTTGCATTTGTTGGTAGCGGTACCCGGTGGCGTTCGTATCGTTTCGAAACGGGGCAGACCATTTTCTTGAGTGGCAAAACGTGAAGATCTTGAGCGTCGTTTTGATAACGAATGTGCCATAAAACTAAAGTGGATCTTTTTTATGTGCGGAAAGGTTGCTCTAGACAACTAGACACGTTCTTATTTAAAACAGAATTTATCCAATCGCACAGCCACGGTACAATTCGGTTCGGTGCAACTCATTTTTCATCTAGTTTTTAATCAAAATCATGATCAGCTTTGGTTCGCTTTTTTCCCGCAGCTCTGCGCATACCATTTTTCACATCAAAGACACGTTTGCGCCAAAAAGAGTACCGGGAAAAACTTACCGCTCGAAACAATCGGACCGAGTAGTAGTGTCAACCCGAAGGACAAGTATCATATTTCATTTGGCGCAAAAGTATGGCGTTCCTCTCATGGCTGACAGGGCCCTGCCGGAAGAATTTTCAAATACTGACAATGGCATCGCTGTAGGTGATCGCTACAAAAAAAAGGACACGAAACACCAACCTGCCACCATTGGGTGGGTTTTGATATTCCAAGCAATGGTAAAAGTTTTAATTCACTTCATTCCAACGGGTTGGGTGGTTTGGGTGCGGTTAAGCAAGCCGGCAGCGCTTGCCGCTTGCTCTGGTGATTATCTATTCAGAGGGTTAGTCTGTTAATTGTTTTTCTTTCTTGGTCGGTACGATAATTTACTCCATGGAGACGGCCAACGATTGTTGTCCACTGCGATGGAATGTTGGGGCTTATTTTTTATCTCTATTTTTTACTCTTCTTTTGTGCACAGCAATAACAAAAGCAGAAGAATATTAATTGTTTGTGAATTGGTAGCTCATTTTCTCATCGTTCGCCATTTATATAATCCTCCTGCGCGGAAAAGGAGTATTTGCATTCGTTGATAATAAGTTTGTTAATGATAGCAATCCACCAATTCACAGGATGAAGTTTGTTTTTACTCTACCACTCAACAGAGGTTTAACTGATGACCTTCTATACAGTAGAGGGGATGACAAAAAAGGCGTGGTGATGAATATTTTACGACCAAATGTACTACCACTCAAAACCCGTAAAACCGGGATGTTTGATATGATTAGCATGCATCGTCCCAACAGCTGTGCCGATATTTGATGGATTTGGTATTTCAGGTTCCCACACACGCACACACACAGACAAATAACGATTTTTCCGTGTAGGTTGTGAGGTTGAAATAAATTTGCTTAAATAAACGCTTCGTATTCGGTGGTGGAAGTGTAACCCCCATTAGCATGTTTTGTCCCTTCCACGGGGAATGGAAGGTACAGAAGGTCATAGGTATGAAGACGGTACGTACATTACCGGATACGCTGGTACTATTTATCACACCAGAAAAGGTACGCAATTGCGATGATTTAGTGCACATCACGTACACGCAACAATCTGTGCGACTGCTTCTACGTGCTTCAATTTTAAGAAGGTTTTAGCCTTGAAGAAAAATTAATATTTTTCTATTGAGACAGTATATGTTGACAATAATTAAGCTAGAAATAAATTTTACCTTTGAGAACATAATTCAAAACGGTTCCCTTTACCAACATCATAAATTTGATGCAAGTTTGATCGTGTTTCAATTTTAAACTTATCCAATTATCGATACAAATCTAAAACACCCTAACACTAAAGTGTTACAAGCACGAAAACCAATCACGAATCGATTTGATTCAAAGCCCCCTCTAGTACAAAATTTGAAAGCGTGACCGAAAGCTATAACGTTGCGTTTGGAATTGAATTAAAATTCAATTTCTAGCGCCAAAGTTCATGTGCAGAAAATAATACACAGCTAATCAGACTGGTGTTTGGTTTATCCGGGTGTTTCCATAATTCCATTGAGGTTGGTTTTCTTTTCATTTTCTAATAAAATGTGAAATCAAATGCCAAGCTTGGTTTTTGCTGCAAGCACACATCAACAGCGTTCAAACGTCCACCGCGGGCAGGGTTTCCCGGGTGACTGGCTGTTGGCTGCGTTATTCAGATGTGGCACTCCTCTTTCAGCTATTAATATCATTTACTAAGCTGCTTAGGATTATTTAAGAAGCTCATTCAAAACAATGGCCTTTTGCGAAGGCGTAACACATCCACACGGCGCGCCGTATGCCCTCCGGCAGGACTGCTTTCCCGGTCTGGGGAAATGATGAAACGAAACAAACCTCATTCGCAGCAACCACATGCGAGCGGAGTACGAGGACATGGGAAAATAAACATGAGCAGTCCACACCAGCAACGGCACATAGCAACGTGTCATTTGCCGAACGTGAGAGCGAAATGAGTGAGCAAAAAAAAAAACCACCGGAAAATTTCTACTCGCCATACCCCATATGGTGTTGGGCGAATTTTCCTTTCGTGGCTGGATGGAAAGTGCCACAGAAGTGCACAAATTCGTGGTGAATAATGAAACGAAAACATTGGCCCAAACGTGGCTACCTAGTCAGTAAAAGGGGTTTTCGGCGGTAGTGATGGTGAATTGAAGACAAGTAGTCCACCGTCTGGTGGAATGCATCGTGAGGTTTGTGTGTGGGTTCCTTTTCCGTGCGATGAATACCGAGTGCAGTTCTGACTTTTAAGTGGCTATTGTTGAAAGGAACACAAAGAGCTCATAGTTGAAAGTTCTTTTGATACAGTGGCGTACAACGACTTTACTGTTTGTTCTGCGTGTTGTTAGGCACGTTGAGAAGGGCATAATTTTCTCACTTTTACGTTCTATGCTCACGGTATTATTGTATGCCGTAGGTGAAATCAAAACAAAAAAAAAAATAGCAGGACAAACACAGACAGAATGTGTGCGGCAATCAAATTTGTCTAATTTTTAAATAGCCAAGATAAACATGCTGATGCAAATTTGTCCCACGGGGAAATGGGGAAAACAAATAAAACTGTTGGTCTGTAGCAGTGGTACAAACGGGGACAACTGAGCCATTGGGCGTTTGTTCTGAGTTTAGAAATGGACAATAAAAAAATTATGACTACATTTTTTACACTAACAAGTGGTGAAAGGCCAAGTTTCTTTGAAGATCCCAGCGGCATGAATGATAAGAAGTCTCCAAAGGGTACCCAGACCTACCAAATATATGAGGTCTGACGTTAGGCACGTTGGCGAACTTAGGACCCTCAAATGAAATAAGGTTTCTTGGACTCGGCTCTGAAGAGTTAGCACCGTATTACTTTACGGCGATCAGTTATTACTTTTGAATTTGTTTCCTTTCCGCCTTTCAAGAGGCACTACATTCTTCATTTGGAGACCCCGAAGAACGTCGACATTAGCACCGTATGGCTTCATGGTGATCTGTCATTACTTTACCGAATCTTTATCTGGAGGCTCCGAAGAACGTCGACATTAGCACCTCTGTTTTCGAACGTCAGATTTGAAGCCAATAATTAAGTCTGATTACAGGTATTGAACTCTTACTTTTATTCCGCCTTCGATTACTTTCAAGGTCCCCAAACAGCTAAATTCGTCATTGAGAAAAGGATGTCAATTATTTGCATCCTTAGTCCGGTTGTTTAGTAATTCCTGTTCATCTCGATCATTTGAATAGCGACAAACCCTGATCAGAACATTCCCCATGAATGCTCTAAGAAAAATTCCATCATTCAGCTACTGAGTGACTGAGGTAACAAAGCCTTCAAAAAGACGTAAAAGAGCAAAAAGGCAATTTAAAAAAAGAAAAACTCGACAAACAATTGTTGCATATGAGTGATGAGTGCATCAAATGTATAAAAATCCTTATTGTTCAACCGAGAGCAGCTGACACCTGACACCTCCATTTGTTGAGCCACTGTTATGCGGAAAATTGAAAGCATGTTATGCATTCATCTCTGCTATCTGTTTTGTGTTCCATCCGTATCGCCCGGTGCAATCTTCGGAACGTAGAACACCAAGGCACATGTGAGCACACCAACCGGTCTATTCATCTGCACGCATCGGTGTAGTGTGTAGTTGGCAGTGCGGTTATTTAGCCACTGAAACCAGCACTTTTCTTGCGTGGAAAGCATTGTGTACGGGTTTCCCAGGCGTTCGCTTGCATCTCTAATATCGGCGTACACAATACAGGCTACGATTCTTTCCTAACGCCGTTTCGTTTGAAAGGCTACGGGCATTTGCTGTGTTCCGATATTGCAACACGCGCCGAGTGTAGCAGAATCCTCACGGCTGACAATGAGCAGATAAGTATTATGCTGCAGATAACTCCCAGCAATACTTTTCACCTCTTCAAGAAAAGGTGTGGTTTGAGGTTTCGCCGGGTTTCTTGCGGGGTTCCGAAAGGATAAAGTTTCCTTCCCGCGTCGAGTGCAAACGGTCCGATCGGATGCTGTTCTTATGGCAACTGGTACCAATGTTTTCATTCCAGCGTTATTTCTTTTCCTGTTCCACTTGCTAGTTCCCCGGTGCTTCTGAGACCGTGAAGTGAGCTGCCGACAGTTGGAGAAAACCAATTTATTAATGGTGGTTAGAGTTGCAATTTCGTGGACGTAGTGAATTGCTCTCGAGTCTTTCCGAAGGCTACGACGAGTAAGCGGTTTCGTCTACACAAAGCTTAAAGCTCTTGGTGCAACTTTGTGCAACAGCGAAACCACCGCTTGTGGACGGTTGTGCGAGTCGTTTGTGTGAACATTTATCGTCATCCTCATCCTGTTTTGGGCTGGTGGATTTTCGTGCCACTTTCACGCAGGTGAAAAGTTGGACCAGGCGCTGAAAACAGCTCATCGTAGTTGGACGAATAAATTGTGCTTTGTGAAAATTATTATAAACGACTGCATGCAATAATTGATTACGTTGTTGCATGGTATGCTCTCATTTTGATGTTCAGCATTAAGGATCTAGCTCGTTTCTAGAACGCTTCCAAAATAAGAAATACTTAAATATTTGAAAGCCATTCGGCGAATAGAAAATAGATCAATCCCAACTGCAATACAGAGACAAGCAGAGGCTCGCATTCGCTCATCCGCCATCAGATACTTCATTAAAAATTGATATTCTTCAATTTGCAATCCTCTTTGCGATCAAGTGGTTTCCGTGTGGCTCAAGCGGCCCGAATCAAAATTGCCAATTAGTGTGGAACTGATTGGCCATTTTAGGCTTCCGTTCTTTTATCTTGCCTTCCGATGCCGAGATGTACTGCCGCATCTCAAATAACGCTGCATCGTACCAATTTCTTTGGGGGAAATTCGGCAGCGGGAGTTTGCGACGGGCTATATTTAAGCTAACGATCCTTCCCTTAAGTCGTGCTTTAAGAGCAAGTCGTGCTTTCGTGGGGGTTTTCAGACATCAACCAAGTTACCCGGTTGATGTCTGCATCCGTGTGTTTTTGTGTTTCAATATTGGTCCGGTTGTGTAAGGATTAAGGGACTTTGGATTGCAATATCCAGCACAAAATGGAGGTCATTTCGTTTGGCCTGTGTGTAGACAACAAACAAAAAGCCATGGAAGTATAGTGAGTGAAAGTACTGCTCGATACATTTGACGTTTTGACACCGTCGTAAGAAGGAACGCGCGAAACGCGTAATTGGTTAGGACTGCCACATTAAATCGTGCACCTTTCGACCGAAAAAAGGGCAATTCTACCGTGGTAAAGTTGTGTACCAAAAAGGGTTTGAATGATCTTTTTTTCTCGCTTTTATTACACCTTCCATCGCATGAGAGGATTCTAAGGGTACACAAAAAAAAGGAAAAACAACCACAGTGATCACCTGACCCCTGTTTGGGACGGCGTACAAACACACCAAGCTTCCCCTCCAATTTGGGCACTCGTTTTCGTGGCAAAGGCAGGTCGTTTGCCATAGAATGGTGGCGAAATATTGCGCTAAATTGGCATCGTGGGTGGAACGAAACAATAAAAACTCATCCACCACCCACGGTTGCAGTGGTAAGAGGCGACTCCATTCAACCGTGACCGAAACTTCGCACCGTACCGGTCAGTACAAGACCCCGTACAGAACCCACGGCCATATTGTTTTTCTTTTGCTTTCTTTGTTTCCAAACGACCGAAACGGGCATACCGCTGGGGTCCCATTCGCAGCATCCCCGCACACTAATCCACACTGGGGCAGGTAACGGACGGTAAGGTGGTTCGTACACAATCTCAGCAACAAACTTCGCCCAGAAAGTGCGTCCGGCGTGGTGCGGGTGCTATCCTGGGGATAGCTGAGGAGGCAAGTTTGAGCAGGAATGATGCGCTCCGGAACGACCGGCAACGAGCCACAACACTCGGGAAGCTCGGTTCCGTTCTTTACGCTGCCAGAACGGCCATTAGAGTCCATTTGGCGCAACGATACGATGGTGTGGCAGCGTTACCGATGTTTCGGGCCGTCCTGCAACAGCGATCTCGTCTTTCACCCAATTATCCTTAATGGAGGATATCAATTTTAATTAATATTCTACCGCGGTGATATGGTACCCGCTGCCATAGCCGTATACAAACAGAACCCGAGAAAACAAACACAGTTTGGGGCAGGGTTTTTTTTTTCTCTCGAGTGAGGATGGAAAAAACCCAAGCCACCTCGTGTACCGTACGGTATTTCGTAATTATGTGGTCAGAACACTGGTGGAATGCATTGGTCGGTGGGATATGGTTGCATTTTTAATGCCGTGGAAGACTGTATAATCACACGTACAGGTGGGCGTGGATGACAAATTAACCTGTACAAGTCGTGCCGGACGAATACGTTGTCCCTTTTTGATTGACCCGAGCGAGTGGCTCATTATACAGTGCGTGACATAACTAAAAGCGCACACATATTTTTAAATTAAATGATGTCCTGAAGAGACGCAAAAAAATAAATTCTAGTGAATTATTAAAAATTATCGCACTTCAAAATATATTTTAAGGAAAATGTTCTATTTCTTTGATGTTTGGGTTGTTGTTACGGGCTTTATTATTAGTTACTTAGTTAACTAGTAATTACTAAATTACAGTTTCTTTTTCTTAATATGAAGACAAAGTTAGAAAACATATAAAATCTTCACAATCCTTGCTTTGAATCACATTCTAAGATTAGATAAGTGTTGTAATTATGTTAATATTTACGAAATGAAGAAACAGCGATTTTTATTATTAACTTTTCATTACCGAAGATCGTTTTTGCTTGGGGCCACCAAAAAGCTTACTTCTCTACTGGAATGTACTTTTTAATAATTTCAATTATGTCAATAAATACTGATATAATCGGGTAATTTTTAACTTCGTTGTAGGACTTAGCAGACTTATTTTTTATCTCTTTATAATTTTGTTTTATTCAAAAGAAATCAGACGTTCGTATAATTATGGAACGCATTGTATAATTAATAATTATGATTTATTAATTGATCCACAACGAGGGTAATTAAAAACACGGTTTAAAGTAGACTGATTGAAGGTTTCATATTTTAAACCATTTTCAACGGTTTCAAAAGGTCGTTCATTTACATTTTCAGGTTGGGTGCTGCTCCGGCTTTAAACAAACCCAATTTTATCTACCATTTTTTTATTGGCACTCAATTACTGCTTCTGACGCTTCCGCTAAAAATAAGCGCCATGTGACGGAAATGCTTTCAGGTGATAAAATAGGATAAAATAATAGCGCCAATTATAATGAAATGGAAATGTAGGCAGTATCGATTCTATCCCAGCGATAAACGTTCGAGAGCCGTTGTTGCCCCCTATAATTATTTAACCATTCAATTGAATCTACCCGCCCGTTCGTTCCCCCATGACCATGCCCCCAAAAATAGCCGCCTGTGTATTTACGTGATAAAATTATCCACATTCTCTGCCTGCTTAGTGTTTTGGGGGAAGCGAATCAAGTGGGGTTACTCCATCCCTTACCTTGGTCGTTCGGGTCGAATTCGGCCTCCAGCTCCTCCTTGGTCGGTTCCCGTTCCGTCTGCTGGTCCTGTTTCTGCTGGCCCTCGGCACCAGTAACACCGTCTCCTTGCTTCATTTCTTGGCGCACTTTGTGACCACGGAACGCTGCCTGGATCTTTGTAGCTGCCGCTTCGACTGTGGAGATAGGAAACGGGAAATAATGATTAAATATTGTATACATACTCATCGGCCGGAGGAAACCATTTCCGTGGCAATGGGCAATAAGAGGGAAAGGAAAAAAACAACTGAAACGTTGGTGTTAAATAAAGTAGAGACCGTTTAATGAGGCCCCAGCTGTGATAACAATGAGTGCCGGTACAACATTTTGTTGGTTTTATTGTTTGCTGTTATGCTCGTTGTGTGGAGAAAAATACTTTGAGAATTATGATTTTAAGTATGCGCTATTAAGGGTCGATTTATTTCATACTGTTTGACAGTATTCTTTTAAAAGAATCGTTTCATGTGTTTTTCTCAATGAATTACTGGAAAGGAGCTGGTGGGTCAAACGAGATGAGAGTGGATAAAACAGCTTTTTTTTGATATTTTTTCACGATGGTGAGCTTCATTTTACGTGAACTCGTGCTCAACATAGCTCACCAGTAGCCCACTTGAACTCTAGGTCGAGCTAATTTACATGTAACTCATGTGAGCTTGAGGTGAGTTCTCTAGTAACTCATATGACTTTGAAGTATACAGCTGATGAGAACATTAGCTCATTTGAGCTTGAGATCAAGCTAGCTCACCAGTTGCTCTTATGAACTTGAGTCCGATCAAGTTCACTAGAAGCTCACATGAGCTTGAGTCTGAGCTAATACTTTACTAGTTCATGTGAGCTTGAGGTTGAGATAGCTAACTAGAAGCTCATGTGTGTTTCAGGTTGAACGAGCTCGCCCAAATCTCATGTGAACTTGAATTCGAGTTAACACTTCAGAAAATCCTGTGAGCTTGAGTTCAAGTTAACTCACCAAAAGTTCAGGAAAACATAAACCTCGAGTTAGCTCGCTGGTAGCTCAGTTGCTGATGATTCAATGTTAGTTGAGATCATTTGATTTTTACCTCAGAATTTTCCACTGCAACCTAAGAAGATCACAAAAATGTTTGAGCTCGCACACAACAACCCTGAACGTGGTATAATTCGTACTCAATTGACCGAATAAATTAAATGAAGCTCATCAAATTATTGAACAATCTAATGTAAGCTTCGCAAGCTTATTATTTACGCAACATGATCCTTTTCCATTTTACAACAAAACACCCAACGCCCCTAGCCGAATGCCAAGTATTATTTCACCAGCTGATGTATTATCTTCTACTTCACCATTCACTGCTTCCCAAATCGAACGTGCAAAGCTTTGTGACAAACTTTTCAAATTAGAGAAAACTTCCCAAAGGTCCCGCCGGTATCGGTATCGGCCAGGGTCTTTCACCTAAAAGACTGGTGAGTTTTGATAGCAATAAATCATGCAAGCCCCAAATTTTGCTTCCTGCGGTTGTTGCTACTTGGGGCCAGATTCCTCATGCTGTTTGCTTTGCAAAGTCCCTTTTCCAATACATTGGACATGTAAACAAATAAATATTGAATGTGCATTCATGGAGCTCGGTTTAGGGGGGGAGTTATGGATGGGAGTGACCTATCTCGAAGGTGGGTGGACATTGCTGTGGTATCGCTGTGGTTGTGAGTGAATTGATGACGCTTTTGCAGAACCAGCAAAACGAACGAGTACGGCTTTGGCCGGAGTTTCAGCTTAAGGTGTATAAATTATGATTTGTGTGTTATATATCAACGGGTTCCGTAGAACCATTCGTTTCAGGTCGTTACCAGTGTCCTATATCATTTTTGCCCCCAATATCTGTAGGAGCGACACATTCCGGGGGCGTGGGAGAATCGTTACTTTCCCCCATTAGCATCATCAGAGCGAGACTTTTCATACATGGGAGATGTGCAATATCCAGCTCAGCGAGAAACACGAACAATCTCACAACCCGACAGTGGGCAACCGGTTTGAATAGCGCTTTGTTTTACTGCTCATCGCAGGAGAAACATTTTTCAATAATGTTCGCACAGGTATTTTCAGTGTGTTAAAATGGCATTACGGGCACGTAAAATTTGCCAATAAAGTGGCCCACATGTACGCATCCGCCAGCACATCTTCCCGTCGCAAAAAACCCCCCGCAAAGAGTTTGCCTGCAGTTCGCCAAAGTGCCATTAGCTGCAAATGTGTCTCGGCGTGAAGAGATGTCTCCCGGGAACGGACACGTTGTATGGTGTGTTGGGTGTGGAATTATTACGTGTTAGCACCCGGAGCGTCTCGGATCGTGATCTCAGGTGAGCAAGTGACAAAACGTTCCGTCGCTATATAGTAACGCCCGCGTACCGTAGATGAGGATAAGGATTGGAAATATGTGATGAGCGTGTTGCGTCTGTATGATTAAATTTTGGGTTGCTGAATAGAACAAGTTTATAGCATAGATTTTAAATATTACCCAAGGGCCTCAATTGGGTGGTACGGTTGGCAGGAAATATGACATCACGTTTTCCAACCGCAATGTTGTAGCTTTTAATGCCAAAAGGGTAAAGAATATGTCTTAATCTCATACGATTGAATGTTGTAATGGGTTTATCAAATTTTAGAATCACCAAAAGTATTCCGGAGTGAAACTTTTGTATTTTTGTCAAAGTGGTATCAGGAAACAATAATTGCCAATTTTAAAACAAATGTTTAAGGGAATTATAGTTGTCCAACAAGCTTAGTAAACAAAATAACACAATAAAAGCATCTCTCGGTAAAAACAGTTTATAATTTTTCAATATTCTTTGTAACTTAACAAGACACAAGTCTTCCATTGTCTCGGTAACGCAATTACGAAAGTCCGAAGCTCGCAAGTATGTGAAGAGATCCATAGCAAATTAAGTATAATTTGTAATACTTTTTATCGGACGTTTGCCAACTCTAAAAGCGTCGATCGAAACAAATAGAACGAAAAACAAATGAGCTTTCGATGAAACATAAATTTCACACTATAATCAAAATAAATGAAAATGCCCATATTTTCCACCATCTTTTACGGCACACTCAGTGAATTAAGTTTTTAAATTACTGCACAACACTTCTCACCGGTTGTCTAGCAAACAGTTTGTCAAGCAATAATTTCCAGTCGATAATTAGTTTGCAGTGGCTTAATATGCTCCATATTCCCGAACCAATCATCGCTCCCAGTGCCAGCAACAAACTTTACTCCGAAGTGCATTTAATGAATTCATCACTGATTCCAATTAAACTAGCTCGCTCGCGCAGCTTTGCCTGCCTGGGGATGGAAACACTAATTACATTCATGTATGCTAATGAACAAAAATGGTGCCCGGGTTGTTTTTTTGTTCGTTGTGCTTGCATTTTGGTATTTTTTTTCAACTTGCTCTCTTTTTCGTCCGGTTGTACCGAAGTACCGAAGCATCTGGATGCGGTTTCGTCTGCCACGTTCCGATTAGGTTCCGAACGGTGTTTTGCAATTTTGTAGCCGTAGCAAAAGTGTTGCACTAAACACGTAGTGCAGCACCATCGGGGAAGGGCTGATTTGCATTTCAAATACTTCATACATCTCCCCCTCCGTTTCACCATCCCGTTGCTGTGGATGCTGCGGATGGATCAAATCATGGATCGAAATGCTAATCGACCGCCATCCCGTAGCGTCACAATATTAGCACCAGCATCAGTTTGAATTTGTTTTGCACGGAATGTAGCCACATTTCGGGGAAACTGAAAACTAACTTGATTTTTTTTCTCTCTCGGTGTGAGTGTCTTCTTTGCAGTTTCACTCGACAGAAACAGTTTGGGTGCCGAGTAGTGTTGGGCAAAATGAAGTAGATAGCGTAGTCGGATCGATCCGGCTCCCGGTGCAGCCAGAGATTTTTTCGGGAGCAGAAAAAATAGTTATAGTAACTATGACAATGGTGAGAGGTGTTTAGAGGAGGAGATGTTTGTTTATTGGAGTTAAGTTACACTCTTTCCCCAATTTATTGACAGTATCGGGCCCCAAACGATGATTTCAGTTTTAATATTCATGATAGAGGTTTTTATCAAATTTTCAATTTAACAAATTTTTAACAACTGTTAGTCTTCTCGTCTTGTACCTCTTTTCATAGGGAAACTGTAACCCAAAATAATTTATTTATTCATACATTAATGTTTGTATTTATTTATTTACTATTTCATGTAGATTTTTATAATGCTTTCAAAATTTGGTATAGAATTTATAAGTGAAAGTTTGGTCATAATTACGGTAGATGTTTAATTTAAAATAATATAATGATGATAAAGCACCATTTGTAATGACAAGTCCGGTAGTTCCTGTATAACATTAACATGAGCAAACTCGAACGCTTAAACAAACAAGAAAAGATCGTCGGAAGAATACCTAATCCATATCTGCAAAAAGCATTGGAACTTTTCTCCGTATTCGCTTTGTGTACCACATACCGAGCCTATTATTTAGTGTATCCATCTTGGTCACAGGTGTTAATAGAAGTACCGGAGTTGAACGGAGTATTCCGAAGTGAATGGAGCTATCGGAATTCTATCGGAGTTCGTTTTTAAAACATGGAGTTGAAGTGGCTCTGTGACCGTAGAGATAGCAGCACCGGTCTTCATATGGCAGGAGTGGTGATCGAATCCCATCCGGACCGTTCACCCGTACGCAGGAATAATTATCCTGTTGCCGCCAAACTCAATTCACGGAATCCAGAAGTGGCAGGCCACCATCACTCGAGGTTGTAGTGTCACAGTAGAAGAAGAAAAACGCACGAATGCACGAATCCACTCCGGAGTTCCCATCACTAGCCCGTGTCTTTCGTCAGGTGTGACGCAACTGTGTGTTAATATTTTCACCAGCTCCGGTGAACGGGTCTGTGCTCCACCGTAGTACAGGAAAAAAGTTTTGATGGAATGCAGAAGCTTTCCTGCTGTGACGACAAGACGCACGTGAAGACTGGGTGGGAAATTCAATAAAGAAAATTTCCGAATTTTGTTTACACCCCGGCAGGTAGACGAAGATGATCGTACCTGGGCTTGGCGTACAAATTTTTGTGTCGGAAGATTTTTTTCACCGCTCCGTAGTTGTTTTTTGGTTACTTTGAAAATTTGAAAAATCATTCCACCGTTTCCGTAAGAGCGAACGAAACATTTGCTTCTTGAACCGCTCCAGGAATGGGGACAGGGTGAAATAGGGTACCAACCCCTCTAAGATATGTCGACCATACCTTACATACCACCGTAAATGGATGTGGTAAAACTTGCGTACGAAACTTTGTCCCTTGTAGCTTGCCGCTACCTGCTTTTTTTTGTTGGTAGTTTGTTTTTGCATGTCGGTCGTTATGTAGCTTCCCATGCCCGTCCCCGGATTTGTGAAAATTCATTCTACATGCGGGATTTTACGGATCGTGTCTACTCTCCGGTGATCCATAAAATATGATGCGGATCGCTGGTGGACGTTGCTGTGGATGGTTGCCACTAACTCCTTTGTCCACCTGTCCTGATACAGTCGATATCGTGCGGCCATTCATTCCTACTACCAATCCCGTTCCTGTAACCTTTTTACAATGAGTTCGAGCCCAAGGTTCGGGGTTCACAGGTTGTTGATGGGGAGTTTTTTTTAGGGGATATTTTTAGCCACAGTGGCACATGAAATAGGGCGGGAAGGGGGAGGGGGATTTGCTGTATTGTGATTTTTTTAACGGTGGGTATGTGTGTGAGTAGTCGTGCTGCCTGATTTAAGCTATATATTTCTGTACGCTAACGAGGAATGACCCAGATTGCCGTTCAATCGATCGTGGGCGGATTTTAGAGAGGAACAGCTTTTCCGCGAAAGGATTTGATGGAATCGATAATGGTTTATGGTATCGCATATGTTTATAATTCTATACACTTCGAGTGACACCAACCGGTCTCATATGAAAATAAATAAATAATATTCAGTTTTTTACCTCTCAAGCATTTAGCATCGATACTTCCGGTGAACAGATCGTGCACCACAGCTTGCGTAATGTTGCTAATCTGTTTTCCTCACTCTCTCTCTCTCTTCCTCTCCCACGCATACTCCCTCTTTCCCTCTTACGTTTTCGTTAGGGAAAAATCAAGATTAATCACGGGGCTTTACCGGAATCAAGCAAAATGTGCCACTCATCCTCGTGGCCCTCCATCAAGCTTATATTTTGCTGACCCGTTTTTCCTTCACCTTTATTTTCCCCGAGAGGAGAGGCATAATTTTTCATCTACAAATTTTGCTCGCGCCATCGCTCAACGGTCTTTTATTTTCCTTTTAACGCTCGCCCCGAAAAAGATGAAAGCGTATTGTAGCTGTTTTTGGGGGCCTGCTTGGGGGTGTGTGTGTTTCTTCAACGGTATGTATGCATCTCTTTGCGATGCGAGCATAAATCATTTTTCCCATCATGAAACGGTGGATTTGGGATGATTAAACTTGTGCTTTTGATGATTTTCGTTTCTTATGCAGAAAGGGAAATTTAGAGAATTTTCCAGAAGTGACTTTTTAATTATATATTTTTTTATTTACAAAGAACGTCAATCGTGAAACTTTTATTTGTATAAAAATATTTTTAAACAGCAATAGGAGGAATTATTTTGTACCATAAATAACGATGGTATCGTCATAAATCCATACCGATTAGTTCTGCGCGATTGCAGAGAAAACACACACACACACACACACACACACCACACACTCAATAGCCTAATGGTCGCGGTTACGTGCACGCCTGTTATGCTGCATTGAATTATGTACTCAATCCACAACTCCTGGATCCCGAAGGGTGGTAAAGTATCGTACACCGAAGGACGCTGATTATGTGACGTTTGTTAACCAGGAAGCTTCACTACTTCCGACTTTTGCTGCCGTGTATATTTAGGCCAGGTAAAACGCCCCATTCTGGGTCGAAAGTTTCCGTGCAGCTAACTACAACGGATCCCAGGGTCGCTTGATGGACGTAAATAATCGAAGCTGTCAAGTGAATCCCTGTCCATTTTCACAAAACTCCCCCCTCTGAAAGGTCACGTTACGGTTCAGGTGTGTTTCGGAAACAAGTTATTACGGGCCTTTCGGATAATGTTTCGCTGTCGATGGGTTTTGTAAAATTAGGGATAGCTTTGTGGCGCCATATTGGCTCTTTCATATGATTATTTTAGAAATTCATATGTTAGGATTAATATTTATTACTTTTGGGTTAAATAAACTATGTGTGAATCGATCGAAAAATGAGTAATTTCATTATAATTTTTACTTTGATATCGGACCGTTAAGTCCGTTAAAGGAGTAGTTTTATAAGAGCAAAATGGATAATTTTACATTGCCTTGTTGGGTCATTCAAAAACGTATTTGCTAGTATTTTTAATACTTATTTTCATGTCACATATTAAGCTAAAACCTATCACAAAGCAAGTTATTGATGTTTTCCTTTATATTAGACTGATTTGTATTTTTATAGTGTCATATCAACTCATTCATTTGTAAATTGCTAAATTTATTCACTAATATTAACTTTTCCTGCTTTTTCTTAAAATAAACACTATCAAAATGCGTCACAAAGCAGAGTAATTTAATTATTTTTTATTCTGCTTTTTTATGCCGCATTTAACGATTCGTACATTTCATCAAATCAATATTAACAGCATGCCTGTCGTACCACCGTGCGCGGGCACTAAATGGAATCGAAGGGCTTGGTCGGCGATAAACTTTGCGATCAACGATATTACGATGCATTGATTTTCTCCCCAAGGTTACGCAGTGAAGCACCAAGGCCGGGTGCTCGAGAATCTCACGTATTTGACCAGCTAAATGGGTTGTCGAATTCTTGTCAGATTATGTCGAGTGAACCAATTTTCCAACCAAAAAAAAAAAGATCGGTATAGTTTGTGAACATAAAATACGTTCCATACGATTGAACACACTGGGAAAAACGATAGCAAACAGCGACACATTCATTTAAATTGAATTTAGATTTTAACAAAGTAAGACTTTCCCATCCAATGCAATGGCACATGGTGTGTCGGTAGAACATATCCATATGGGATCACTATCGTTATCGGTACGACATGCGGGGTTTCGAAACATGTCTGTCTGTGGTAGCTGTGCTATCGTTCTAGCAAAGCTGCTCAAGTGTCGGACGATAGACACGTTAAAAAAACGCAAAAAGATAGCGACAGATCCTAGCACCGATACGGATCTTTAGCTTGGGATTTTTCCTCATCGAGTTATAGTCGCTTTTGAGCTTTTCGGGCTATTCGGGTGCCAAGTAGCAGTTTTTTTTTTTTAGTTGGCCCACACCCAGGCTGAACCGAAACGGAACGGAATCCAAAGCCAAAGGCCTGCTTGGTGTGTGCCGGGTTAGACGCGTGCAGATGGAACTTTTCACAACGGGTGCTCTCTTGGGGTTGTTTGGCCTGTCTACGATTATCTTTCTTATTTACGATCGTATCGAAATCGTTCGCATTCGATCGGGGCATTACGCGAGGCACGAGCAGATGAGCCGGGCGGAAAATGCAATGCAGTGGAATTGAGAGGAAATAGTTTACTTTCTATTAGTGTTTTCTTCGTCTGCGGAACCGGGCACGGAATGTTGGTGAGTTATGTGCCTCGAAATGCTTCAGCTTCTTTCAGCCAGTTTTGCTCGTTAGGTGCGCCGAGTTTATTTTTTTCCCCTTTTTTTTATTTTTATCAAACAAACCCCTCCCGTTTGCCTTATTGTTATCAGGCTTTTTCCTTCTCCGGCATGTCCTTAAGTGCTATCTGTTTGAGGAACCAATAAACGAGTGTTTACTTTTGCGGAACAGAAGAATGTACCAAATAACCCCTCGGCCGAGAGTTATGTTCTACCGTTGGTTCAGGTCCAAGGCTAACATAAATTCTGGACCGATTGTTGAGCGGATGAAAGGATTTTACGAGTTGTTCCGAGTTGTTACCGTGTGGTTGTTAGATTGCCGATTGCGTACCAACGAGACAGCGTTTCGAATTGATAGCTTATTCTGTGCGGATGTAAACTTTTGGGTGCCAAGAATGCCAATTGGAAGATGCTTTTTTGCTTCTTCTCCTGAGCACCCTGAGGAATGCTTTGAAATGGACTGCAACATTTCTACGAGTGGTGGTTTACATTTTTGATAAAATGTATAAATAAGTTATTGATGCTTCCGATTTCAAGTTTGAAACTGATTTCCAGCTGGAAAAATTAAAGTGATCGACAAAAAAATGTTCTGTGAAATTATAAATTTTTTATTTTAGTTTTTCATGTATATTTTCATGCACTTCATTATATATTTTTTTCTGACAATCCGCCAATTCACCCAACTATCTACTGAATCCACAATGTTTCATGAATTTTCAAATATCCATGCATCCTCAAATATTCATGAATCCTCAAAGAATAAAATTTTAGTAAATTTGAAGCAAAAGCAGTCGAACTGAATGCTTGAATTATAATTGTTAAAAGCTGTTCAGTAAAATTAAAAAAAAATTCAAATCAATATTAAAAAGCTTATTAATAATGATACAAGAGTAGTTGCAGTTTACAGAATCAGTTTCATTCAAATTTTTTATTCCCTCGCGGACAAAATCGTAATGCTTTCTCACTTTGCAGACTTGTAGTTGGGTAGAACGTGAAAACTAGATGATTTTATCAGCAGGGTTAGTTTATGAATTTGAATCAGGTTCAGCCAAGACTAATAATCGATACTAGATTCGTTCAAAAATACTAGAAATTTTGAAGGTATTAGATATATCCGTCAATACCCGTCATAAACCAATACAAAAATACCGAACAATGTGAATAGATTTGGGAAAAAAAGTAAATGTCTGGTAATGTCTTGTTTATATGAGGATCTTGATTAGAAGTTTCTTGTACTATGATTTATAGTATTTTCTTAGCCACCTGTGTTTCGTTTCAAATTTTATGTTAAAAAACCTTAAATAATGTTCTAAAAACCTGTATAAACTTTCGAGTCTAAGTAATATGTGCAAACAATTTAAAATAAAAAAAAACTGCATACTATCATTGAAATATTTTTGATCTACCTCTTTAATATTTTCTTTTATCTTTTATCAAAAACAAATGACCATATATTTACTTTACAAACTGTATAATGCATTCAGAAACTTTCTAATATTCAGTTCACATATGTTCACTTTTGCCATTCAGTCACATTTGTTCCGAGTCAGCAGCCACCATTTGCTACTGGTATCCGATCCGGAGAAAGTTCCCCAACAAAAAATAAAAAAATAAAAACCATTCGTCATGTGGTTTGAAATATTGTTGACCGGCGTTACGGGCGCAATAATGATACTTTGCCAACAATTTACATCTTTGCCCGGGGTGGATTACAACATCCCTGCAGGTAAACCTGAGTTTGGACATTCAGACAATGGGATTCCACACCGTACGTGTCCTTAATTGAGCGCAATATTTTCACATTTCCACAATTTGTTCGTTTTCTCTTTTCCTCTGTGGTGTGGAAGTGGTTGCGTGCGTCATTGTGTGATGTTCCTGAAGATATAACCTGACAGAAAGTTTTCCAATTTTGTACGCCCTTGACCCTCTGGGCGACGGGAGTTCGCTCTCCTGCTCCAAGGATGGCGCACTAACCTACACACTGGAGTGCAACGTTACTCGCATAGAATTAGATTTTTATATCTTCTTGAAAGCTCAGCAACCAGAAAGCACTCGTGTACGGGCTAATGAGAATGGGATAAGAAGGCCGGGGATAACAATTCCGGCACGGCTCGTTTGAACTTTTCGACATACTCAGCACTAATCACAGGGCAAGTTAGAAGAAGGTGACATCGAGAGCACATAAATCACGCAGAGTAATGGAGTTGCTGTGGTGCAGAGAACAGAATCACACAAAGTGCACCAAGCTGGTGGAAGGGGAGATGTGTTTTATCATGTCTTGTCTGTCTCGGGTGGTCCGTTGGAAACCCAAGTGCGGTTTAGGCCGCTTTCCGACAGCTGCACGTGTCGAAGGAACGGTCCCGGATTGATGAAACATCGTCACATCGCACCGTGGTCCGAGCGACATCGTACAAATCGTTTGAACTGCTTGCGAATCAGGTCACAGGATAGGACGAGGCTACAATCTCCCGGAGGTTGTCCCGAACAGCCACCAAAATATCTCCCCATTGGCGGACAGGGTGTCTCTCGTCGGTGGCCGGGAGGATGCTTGTGTGAGCATGTTATTTGTTCATGTGTATGGAGCTATCCTAAGAAGCAGAGCATCCTTTTGACCGGATGTGGAAAAACGGCACGTGCGTACACGTTATAGCTGGGGCGGTCGCTGATCATACACACCCGTAGTATTCCTGTTTGCAATTCTGTTGGTTTTTCCTTCCGACACCGCCGACACACGGATGGCACGTGGAATTGAGTGGAATGCTGTTTGATATTTTCGATGCGCCCGGTGGTGGACCGGTTGTCGAATAGAAACGTCCGTTTCCGGTTCGATGCACCGGGGTGCAATGAATGCGTCCGGTGCATTTGTTTACCGCTGCAGTTCGCTTTGTTTTACGCATCACGAGATAAGGCAAACATTAAGGTGCGGAAATAGAGTAACGTGCGGGGAAAAAACGGACCGGGGAAAACATGATTTCTAAAAGCATGTCGCATGAAATGCGCTGAATCGTGTTTTCATTTGAATAAAATGTGAAATGGGAAAGAAATTGAAAAAAAATGCTCATGTTTTTATTTTAAAATTTTTATAAATCGGAGATCTTTAAAATAGAGAAAAATGTATAATGATTATGAAATTGAAAAGAATCAAAATATCGAAAAATATAACGATAAAGCATAAAAATTAAGGAAATTAAAGATCATAAAAACAAGATAAAATTATTTAAAGAAAAAAAAATTGCAAAAAAGATACAAGAAGAAAAATGTATATAAAAAAGGAATTAAAAATACAGTTGCGATATGGTAGAAAAGTAGATTAGTATTTGTTATTTTAAATTTTTGATGAAATGATAAAAATATGAAAAAGAAGAGTACGTATTTGGACTAAAATGTAAAAATTGTAGAAACAAAAAAAAAAGCATTTTTATAACACAAAAAACTCTGATCAAGAATAAGTACAAGTAGTGAAAAAGCACCTCAAAATCTTCAAAATCACAAGAAATATTAATATTTTTTTTCATTTAGTTCTTGTGATAGATATTTCACAGACTTTGACGATATGTATGCCTCGATTTATCAGCACAGTTTAAGCTGACAATAAGGCAAATGTCGTCATACCAAAATATAAATAAAACAGCATATTTTCATGAGCATTATGCGAGTCATTTTGTGCATGGCAATTAAAACCAATAAAATAACATCCAGCAAACAGTGTTCGAAAATGCCACCGAGTCGTGTATGTATGGCCAGTAAATGAGGTTTTCATAAATAAAGACCTAAAATGAAATATGCATCCCGGCGTACAATTTCCGTCCGACACTTAATTAACACAGCAATCGAATAATTTTCACAGCCCTCCCCGGAACCCTGTTGCATTTGCACCCCCCTGTACGTTTTTATGTGAAGTTATGCAGATCAAACAGATGTCCTGCCGACGGGGATGTACGGGTGCATTCGAACCGTTCGTGCGACTATTGCCGTAGAGTAAATGCTGGGCATTTATTTCGTCTGTAAAATCAATTGAACACAGCGGGTCGTCTTTTAAGGGTAGCAAATTGGGGTAGAAGTACCCGTTCGACATTAAAACGGTACCAATCGAATGTACACGCATGGATGTAGCACGCGATGGGTAAATTATTTACATCCAATTAGCTTAGCTGACTCCGGAAAGTTGCATCGAGTAAGTTGTATCGGAATAGCATCAAGAATCATGAGGGACATGGGAGTGTGTGTGTGTATTTTGATTTAATTGATTTTA
This sequence comes from Anopheles minimus, assembly GCA_000349025.1. NCBI lineage: Eukaryota > Metazoa > Arthropoda > Insecta > Diptera > Culicidae > Anopheles > Anopheles minimus. The sequence continues at coordinate 1,852,879 of KB663943.1, read as the reverse complement.
TTGTCATTTCCTTCGGCATAAATGGGAACGCCTAATTTCCACCGCAAAAGCGATGTGGTGGAAGTTGTGGCCTAATTAATGCCATTATAGATTCGCTCGCTCGGTCGGAAGCTACCGATGCTTGGCTAGCTAAAAGCTTTTAACCACATTCGCGGCCAGCCACAAAATCACAAAAAACCACCAGAACATGGGCTGTTCTTGGTGGTTGTGTTGGTATTTTGGTCCAAACGGGTAGTTTGAGGTGGCGATAAAGTTCTGTCCGCGAACGAAAAAGCACTCATTTATCCTTACGGGCTCCTGCACTAAAAATAGTAATCAAACGGCTGTGGCTGGGAACCAAAAACCTCATCAGGATGATGTCCAGTAGAGAGAAAGAGACTGTGGAGCACACACAAAAAATAGACGGAAAGCATATGCAAGTTGACGTAAGCTGAATATGACGCGAAGGTTAAAAGAACAGACTGTCAACGCGCTTTCATCGGAACTTTGCTGCGGGCCCTTTTCCGTGTGGACACGTTTGAAGAAAGAGTCCCCTTCTGTTTTGTACATGCGCTGGGTGGACACAATATGGCGTATGAGAGAGATTTGTCTTTCTTTCAACCATTTATAAGCGACGGCCGAAGGTCGTAAAAGGCACTCAAGTAAACAGACAACAGCGGCGGGTACGATAACGAAGTGCTCTCGAACAAACCGGACCACCGTTCGGAATGGTTTTATGGCTTGCGTTGTTATCTACGCCGAGGACGAACTGCAACCTCGACCTCGCTTTCGGTTCAGTTGGCACAAAAGGTGAACACATTGAATAAAACATAAGCAAAAGCAAATAGGTGCGACCATTAGCCGATGGATGGCAAGAAATCCTTCCGATCCGATCCGAAAAAGGGGCACTGGGCGGGTGTATCGCTGGGCAGGTTCGGTACGGATGACCGAAGACCCCCGTTTTGCAGCACGCTTCTCATGGGGGTCATTTTAAACTTTTCGGGTCTGTTTTTCCACAATCGCTGCCCGTGGTGTGTATACATTTTTCCATCGAAAGAAAAAAGAAAAACCATTTTCCCTAAACCGACTGTATCTCGGGGCTTTTGTTTGTGTGCCGGTACACAATCCGAAATGACAAACCGGGGACGGCTTTTGTTTAAAAAATATCCTTTTTTGTTTTGTTTTTGTGTTGGGTTTCCTTGCTGCTTGGGATGCGCATTCCGAAAACTGGTGCCCGTTGCCAAAAAGCCCATGCCGGTTTGCCGGAAGGTAATAAATTTCGCTTCCAACCAGCTTTAACTAGGTCTAGGATCGGTGGCCCTAACGTTGCGGAGGGATCAAAAAGATAGTGTTTCCCGTCGTCGACGTTTTCCGAGTGCTGCAGTGAATAGCTTTGAGCCGGATTTGAAGCTCAGCATGAGCTTGCAGCTTTAATTGCTTCGTTTGGAGATGGGTTGGAATCTTTTTTTTTCTTCTGTTTTGTTTGAATGTACAATCCAAACTATAGAGCTCGGTTAATCTGATTCAGATTCATTAATCTGACTGAATCTTTAGAACAAATGAATGAATGTAAATCGCTATTGTGAATATTTATGAATTTCTTGAGATTCAGCTCCCTTAAGTCCGCTTTCTGATGATTTACGAAACTTTCTAGATTTAAGATATTAAACAAGTTTGTTCTATAATTTTTATAAAAAAACACCATTATATTTCTTCTATGTATGTATATATTTAATAAATTATTCAGAGATTCAATTTGATTCGTTTAATTTCGAACTATTCGATTCATGATCGGAATGACTTTGAAGATTTAGAACATAAATGAGTTATATATCTCTTCAAGGAGTTTTGTAACTCATAAGACACAACTCTTTTCTGCGACTATCTATTTACTTTTTTTATTAATTATATAACTCACGCGTGAATTTTGATAAAGAAAAAAACCGCATCAAATTATTTCTAAGTGAGTTATTATTTCCACCATAATAGTGAGCTATTATTTCCACCATGAATCAATTGCACTAGAAGATTTTTATTTTTCGCAGAAATAGAAATTGGTATAAAATTTCAGCTACATCAGCCCAAGAACAGTGATATGTAATTTCAAAACAAAAAAATAATAACCGCGCAAGTAACCACAAGAGAGGGTAGAATTTCGGTCGACGCGCAGAAAATTGTCCTCGGTTACGTTTCGTGGTAACCGAAAGCCCACTCATAAACTCATCCTCAAACTACTTGAAACCAGGCGCCCTCTTACTGTTCAAGGTGAACCAGCCACCAGCGGAAAGGCCAGAAACGGCCAATCTTCACCCGTTTACAATCCATAATTCTTCTCCATGGAGTCATAAAAGCAGCGAAACTACAGAGTAGGGGGAGGATCAGAATGCAAAATCCGTGACAGTGTTTCGTGCCGAGTGCCGAGTGGTCGTTGAATAGTTTCATCAACATTCTCACCCACTTTTTATACCGGTGTTTGGTGTGTCCTCTTCGCCTCTTTCCCGGGAGGGCAAAGGTTTTTCCCACAGTGGCCCGCACAAATCGGTGGTCGGAACACAGTGTATCCGTATTGGTCGTTTTCCCCCGGGCACTGAATTTGCATACTGTTCCGTTGCTGACTCTCGGAGTGACGTTTGGAGGTGGAATACTAGAGCAAAAAAAACTCACCTCCGAACAGTGCAATTTAAGAGTAGTAGAAAGAGAAAAAAAGAGGGAGACAGATAAAAAAAATGGTAGCAAAATAGTCAAGACAATTTATCGCTGTCGAGTGGGACGATAAATCATTCAAAACCAAAGTCTGTGGCTAAAGTGTTTTTAAAAAAATCGCTTTAGGCTACAAAATTCAATTGAAGCCAGATTTTCGTACTTTCCTACCGGTTGAAGTGCGAATAACACAATTGATTGAAGAGAGATTTTTTACTCGTGAGCAAATTGTTCGCTTGTATTCATAAAAAAATTGATGTGTACATAATAACGCCCTAATGTATACAAGCAGATAAAACTCGTCAATGTTTTTTTTTTTGCAAGATTTACCTGGCATTGGATAATGCTGGTAAAGAAGATTATAAATCAAACCGACACATAATGGCGTTCGTACTCATACTCGTATGAAGACCCACTGCATACAGGGCATCATCCACTTCAATCATTTGTTTTTGTTTGCTAACGGCATTTTCCTTTCCTCCCTTGTTTTTCCCACCCATCTCCCGCACACTTTAAGCCCGGGCAAAACACGGAATGGAAATTAAAACATATCCACCCCAAAAACGAGCCGTTTACGTGCTGCAAATGATTGGTAGGCTTGTCGTCATTAATTTTCTTGCAGCCTGTTGATCGAAACATAAGCCCCATACAAGGTGGTAGAGGGGCAAGGGAGAAGCACCAGTGTGCTGCTACTGTCACGCACAGGACGGGCGATTAATTTTTCAACCAGTTCCTCCCTCCTCCAACTTCTGAGCCTCCGGGCACTTCCTCCCTATTGCACTCACTGTGTCTAAATCATCCTAAGCGTTCGTGCTGGCACATGATTTATTGGCGAAATTTGTTTGCAAATTAATCTTCCCGTACTAACGGCTAGAGTATTCATAGACCACGGCAAACCTGCCACGTTGGATGAAAATGTTGGAACAAAAACATCCATTCATGCACAAGCACAATCAGTCGCCTGGTACAGTAGTTAACAATTAGAAACATAATTATCATTAATGTTTTTGCTCGTTATGGGGTGCATAGAAACTGCCGGTTCGCCGCCGGCAAGACATAAAATCAATAACTTCAACTGTCAAACCGGTCCCCGCTCACACATATCGGCGACAACGGAGTTAACAACCGTGCGCCTCCATCGGTGGGAATTGTTCGAACAAAACTGCTGCCGGGGCTTTCGCTGGAAATGATTGGAGTGGAAAATGTAAAGACGGCTTCCGATTCGGATGTGAATGTAGCCGCCTGTGTGACTGTTGTTATCACACAACCACCTTCACACGCAGTCGTTTCGAACGGCTAGCCGCCATGGGGCACCAGGCGTCTCCATCGTCTGTGTCGTTTGAGCGGACTAATTTTAATGTTGAATAAGCTTTGTGTGTGTGCTCAGCCAAGTGAAGGATGGACACGAAATTGAAATTGTTTCAAGTTCGTAACCGTTTTCGGCAATCTCGCTTGAGGGGGGCCACAGCACAAACTGATCATTTGACCAAATCGTACGTATCATCGCTTCGGTGTGTTTGCGTTAGCAAATTCCGCATAATGCTAACGGTCTGGCATGTCGTCCGTTTCATGGGCAAGGTCGAAGCAGCACTCTGTCAGAGCACAAAGTTCAATCAGCAGCACCTAATCCTTGCTGCGGCAAATGCTCGATCCACGGTGGTGGAGTTTAATCAACATCTCACAAACGGAAAGGATTCGTTTACCATGCAAATGGTCTGTGTCTCGACGATCTGCGGAATTTTGTGTCACTTAAACCCCTCCTTTCCTTTCCTGTTCGTCCATCTGCTGCCGGGAGCTTTGAAGTAAAGCTTGTCTCGACCGACGTCACAGCCTTCCGTACACTTCCCCGAAAGTGACATTCAACCAGATGCCATGTCGTGACGCAGGTAATGGCAGCCACACACAAAGGTTCGTATCCGTCAACATTCCTGCGTGTATCTAGCGTGAAGGTTGCTCAAATCAGGGACACCATGCCTTGACTGACGGTGACAGTTTTCGGTTGCCATTTTGTGCTTTCCCAAGCCTTGTCGTCGTGCCGTTTTGCTCTTGGGTGCAATAAAATAATGCTCACACTCTTATCTTTCGGTGAAAAATGTGTTCAGGTGAGGTGGTGGTTTCCCGATAGTGTTATGCACCGCTGTGGGTGTACATGGTGTAGAATTGCATTGTGCCCGGTTTTGCGACAGCAACAGAACTCGACACTCGATCTACTAAACACCTTCACCGGAAGTGCTTTTACACCACCGAACCGAAACCACTTAAGCTTGCAGCGAGCAAATTTCACTGCTGACAGTGGTTTTAACCTTTTCCGCGGTAAAAAGGTTTCCGCCGCAGCTGTTGAATGGGACACGAGAAGATTGATCAAAACTGTAAGCTCTTTGGACGGGTATTACTGGATAAAATTTATGATAAAAACACACACACAAGAATAAAACTACCAAACTGTTGCTACTGCGGAACATCCCGGTCCTGTGGAACGTCCCGGTCGAATAGTAAAAAAGCGATAAAAAAGAAATAATGGCAGTGAGCTTTATGGGGCAGAAACTTTTTTTTTTTCGTTACTGTGACAAACTTGTCACATTATCGATCATTAATGACAGTTTTGAGCAGACTTTTTTGTGCTATCGATCAACATTCCGTTGGGAGTGGCTTTTTGTTAGTAGCGATGATTTTTTCTTCTAACACACCCAACATTAAAGAATGGTAACGACATTATCATTACAATTGAGTGCCATTCGGTTTGCTGTAAGATTTTGTAACAGTGACACATTGTCTCAATTTCACAACTTGTTCTTTTTTTCTCTTGCATGTAGCAAATACTTTCAATGGAGGTGAAACTCCTCACCATCATATTCAACGGAACAAAAACTTTTTGTAGGGTTTGTAATTCGAGTGCCATATATGTTACCTTCTCTAACGAGGTCCTCCTAAACCTCCTTTTTCTACCTGAACTTTGTTCTTTATTATAGCTCTCCCACCTGGACCCCAGCATTTCTCTCACTGTCTCCTCCGCTACGGTGCCATACATGAGACTATTGCCCTTTAACTACCTGCAATAAAATATTCTCTTTTGTGACATTCGACTCTTTCTTCTCCAATTTGATCATGTTTAGCTAGAGCTCGATGCTTTACGCTTTCCTCATTAGCTGCTAGGTTTATGCCTTCACGAAATTGTCGCTCTGCAAAATTCGCTTGTACTTGGGCATATGTTTCTTTTCCTTCGTGTCACTGATCCCCGATGTTCTTACATATTTTTTACGTTGCAAACTATATGCCCAATTTATTAGACTTTCCTTCAATTTCTCTTTCTGATTAACTTAATCAAACGTCCATTTTATTTAATTCAAATGAAATTCCATTCCATTAGGACAAAGCCAAGGGCTGTCTTACAGAGAAATAAATAAATCGTTTTGTATATTATTAAATTATTATTCCATTATTTACAATTTCCACTGAATTTTTATATGTGTATATATCACAGGGTTGTCGAGTTCAATTGGTAAATTTGTAGCTATTTCTGTTGTTGTTTCAATTTAAACTAGATTTTTTTGAGATCGAAGTCGATTTCTTCTCTATATATTTGAAATCCTTCTGGATCTTAGTAATACAACACAACCAAACACACAGTGAAATATAGATTCTGAACATTCTATTGAACTCTATTTGCTGATTTTTTTCTTTTATATTTTTGTTTGCAGCATTTTCCTAGTGTTATAGCATCATATTTGATCTTAATTGTGTTTTACTGATTTTTTAACACTATTTTATCCATTTGTTACATTAAATACATTAATTTCCAATATGCTTAGTAATGATGTGTTGGAGCACTGCTTGCAAAATGGCCATTAAGGTTAGTTACGCTGTGGTTTAGTACTTAATTTAATGCATTTTTTTTTGGTCTATGATACTCTTAACTTATGTACTCTCTGTTTATTGCTCCACATCTACAAGCAACAAAAAATACTACCAACTTTTTACTAAAACATCCGTTCATGTTCATCATATCCGCATTGAATATGGTGCTAAAATAGTGTTACAAAATGTAAATAGGACAACATAAAAATATGCATAACGTGGGTTGCGAAAAACAGCACAAAAATTTCACCATATCGTTCACCAACATGGCCCATTTAGGCAGTAAAGTAGCTTATCATGCCGTCCAGGGTGGATGACGTGCAAAAGCAGCCCCGAAACAAAAGGGAGCTTTTTTCCTCCGGTCAGCCATACTTTTGATGTTGAAAAGGTTAATTTACTCTCTTCCTAGCTTTTGGGCGTGTTTTTTACCTTCCTCTCCTTCTCTACCTAACCCGTACATCAATGGTTGTGCAGCACCAATGGTGCACCAGTGCGTTCGAATGACGTGCTAGGAAAATGGCCACCGAACGAAAGCGTTCAAAATTTTCCCGGAAAAGTGCCCCGAACCATTCCCGGCAGCCAGGAAAAAGGCGAAGGCGAATAATGTTATTTCTTATGGAAAGATCAATTATTCAACAGTTTCTATCGGGTTTTTCGGCCCGGCCTGTCGGTGGTTGTGACTGCCTGAAGGGTTTTTCGGTTGCGCTGTATAGCTTCTTTTGGTCGGTTCGGTCGGCTTAGGGGTGTGCTTAAAAATTTTACACCCCGAAACCGAACGATGGTAATTGTGTGCAGTGTAAGTGCCTATCGGGCTGCACGGTATACACGTTCTGACAGCCTCAGTGCTGATGGTTCTCACCGCGTCGGCCAGTGTCCGAATAGTGTCCGAGGCAACGGAACAGCATGGCTTTGACGTTTGAAGCGAAGGCATAAAAAGAGGTGGAAAAAAGGCATTGCTTTTTGTGCTAGGAATGGGACTGACCTCCAGCACAGCGAAGCGGTTCGGAAATTAAATTCATCGACCAAATACGAGCTCACGCGATTCTTTAGTATTCTTCGTACAGTTTGAGTGAATGTTTTTTTCCCCTTTTTCTTGGTGGATTCGATCACTTTTCCACAAGGAACCACCGAAGCACAAAAAAAATCAATCGAACAATACGAAACGAAGGCGTATAATGAAGATGGGTTTTTTTGGAAAATTGGACAAGAAAACATTTTCTTGTTGCTGTTTTGCTACGTCTATACACCTAGGAAGAAGCGTTTTAGCGTGTACGTATTGGCAAGAAAACGCCCACGAGTAGAATAAACGAACACTTCCCGGAAACATTACAGCAGGCAATGGGGACGAGAACTCCAACTCAACTTCCGGAGCGTATCCATTTCAATGTCCCAGCTCGGTTTGTAGTCTGTTGCCACCAAATTAAAATGTGACCTACCGTTGGGTAGGGGCAAACGAGACAAAACAAACACAGCGAAACCACCCAAAGTAGCCGCACATAATTGAGTTTGCTTTATTGAGCAATGGAGAATGGCAATAGCAGCCAGCCAGCTTAATGGACTGTCACCCAATAAACGGATCGTTTGAGCTGACATGATAAATTACCGATAGGGAAACGATCGACCTGGCGGCATGCAATCGAGGTTTCACTTTACTTGAGCCGGCGTTGCACCGGATGTGAATTATTGAAACGTTGCGGATCAATGCTGCTCGATTATTCATTGCACCAGGGCTATGTCTTCCGTTGCAATATGTCGCTGCTTCTAGGAACGAAACGGAAGGTGCAAAAAAAAGACCGCTTTGAAGTTACCGGTAAGGTAAATAAAAAATGCGTGGGATTGCGATGCACAATTGATCAAACGAAAGTTTAAAATAAAAGCGCGCATAAATCGAAAGAACACAAATTCAATAATGGAACCCAGACAACGAGGGTGAGAAATAATGATGGGTAACAGAAACAATAATCTAATTATTTCATTCGTCCTATCATGCGTTTCATTTACCTTTTTTCAGTGGTAACTGGTACGAATAAAAATTAGTTTTATGTTTATTAAATCAACCGATAAATTGGGTTTGGAAAGGAGGGAAACTAATTAAGTTTGGTTAGTGCTAGGGTATTTACAGTGTTGTTTTTTGTTTGTTCAATGTTCAATTAAAACAGAAATGTCACACGAATGGTAGTGTGTAACATTCGCCATTTAGTACGTACCGACCACATTTTTCATTACAATATACTGCGGTTTTTATTTTTTCCGATGCAGATTTTTACACCGATTTGACAGGGTTTTTGAGTCTCAGTTAAAAAATTGTGTTCATTGTTTTCTTTTTTTCATGTTGAAGTGAAATATGTCAAGGTAGAATTTGGATCCGTACAAAGCTTTTAAATCCTATAAGAAAGCATTGCAAAAGTGTCTGAGGAGAATGTTTTAAGTAAAATCAATTCCAATAGGAAAATTTCCACATGTGGAATGTGGTCCACGTATTCCAGTTCAACTAGACATGAAACTAGAAATTGTTAAAACTCCACGATCTCCCCAATTGCGGATCTAATCGGGTAGCTTGCGAAACCCGATGAGTCGATTAAGTCACGAAAGCTTACGTCTTACAATACATTTCTTCATAAAAACATGGCTATGGGAAATCATTAAAAAAGTACTGTTAACTGATGACTTTTAAGTGATATCGACCAGAATGATTTATTTATTCTTGGAAAAGATATAACATTTATCAGCCTTTCCCGCTCTTTTGAAACATAAAATCGATTCTTTCTAAAGTTTCTCAACTAACAAGCATTTGCAAAACTTGCTATCATGACGGGTGTATCAGTTAAGAAAGCTTTTTATTTCACCAGAGCATATATCACTTCAACTTAAAAAGATTTTGATAATGGAGGAAACTTTCCCACTTGAACTTGAACGCCCCTGTAATATGAAATTCACCGAGTGAACACCGAAATGTTTTACTTTTTTAAGATTTCGGTGTAAAATTTCCAAATGCTTTTAATTAACATAATTTATTATCCTGTTTTCATAACACAACATGTCGGAGCAGCCGCGACACACGCACATACACATGTGCAGACTAAAAATATCTCACCGTCTAATGAGCACACAGGAAAAACTTTTCTCGTTAGTTATCATTAAATTTGTAAAACCATCTTTCGCACTGAGCCTTTCCCGTTCGGTTACATTCGTGGCATGAAACGTAAGCGGAAACTGCACACAACTGTTCGAAAGAGGCTCATACATTCGGGCTGTGAACACGCGACTGTTTGAGCGATAGCAGCAGTTGAAGCCACCGGATACTGGTCTTGGTAAAAACGGAACAATGTGTCCATCAACCGCACCGCAGGTTGGGTTGACAGTTGGATGTGAAGTGAAGGCAAGAACAGCCGGGCAAGGGTGTTGCTATCTACACTTGTGAAAACTTGCTCTTTATTACATTTATTATTATCCCGAGCGGAATACAGAAACACCATTTCCCATCGCTCAAAATGGCGGATGAATAATCGTGTGCTTATAAACCGGATTAAAGCACAAAATTAAAGCTCAACTCGTCGTGGTGGATGATAATTTGCTTATCATCTTTTTTCCTGCACATTCCCCATCATTACAACGCATCGCACGGGCTTGGTGTGCTTTATCCATGATTCCATTTCTTTCGCCTCTTAATTGGAACGTCTTGCAAACATTTGACTTAAACAAGTTTGCGGCCAGTGTCGGCGTGTGTCGACACGGCCGGGCATATCCAATGATCCGAGGCTGATTTATCTGCTTTGGAAAATAATTTATCTCTACCCACGATAGGGACAGTCGACGACGGCTACCAAAAAGGCACGAAAGACTCTTGGCATAATCCATAGTGGAGAGACGATCTTCTTGGACCGATGAAGTCAACATGAAGAATGTGTAGGCGACGAAGGACTTGAAAGGCTGGTTGGTTTGCTGTGGAAAGGGAGGAAATCCTGGAAGAAAAACTTCATAACCCATCTTTGGTGTGCTTATGAAGTGGTGTGCCATGTAGCTGTGCTGTATATACGCTTTCCCGCAGGCATATCTCCCAGCAAGATGGGAAACACAGCGGTGGTAGGTGGCAAACCCGTTAATTATGCACGAACTATGTGAAGGACACGGAAGTGGTCCTTTGCCGTTGGTTGATACAAGGTTGCCTGAAGTGGTTCCGGGAGCGAAGAAGGAAGAACAAGGTATTACAGCGCGTGTGTCCATACACCTCCGATGGTGACCCAGATACGTGTGGGCGGTTCCCCCAACTTTGTGGAGTGCAATACACGTTCGACCAAAACGGCTCTCGTTGGATCACGTGTGGTATCGCTTGAGACCTTTGGGGCAAATTTTGACTCCACTGTCCAACCTGTATTACACACGTCCTGTAAAGCTGGCCTTGTAATATTTAGGGACATGGACCATTTGCACAAAAAAAGACACTCCTCCTGTCTCCAATCCCTTGTGCAAATTGTTACAAAACATTTGTGACATTTTACCTCATTGAGTGCCCATCGTCATCAACATGGACGATGGGCACATGTACGCTGCCCGTACACGTCCCACATCCTGCACAGCAAGGAATGAAAATCATTTTCAACATCGTTGCGTCCGGAAGCGGAAAAAAAACTTTTCCACCAAGTGCACCAACCGAGTCGCCATTCAAGCGGGCGCCTTTCAGTGTGCATCATGTCGATAAATATTTTCTCCTGCAATATTATATATATATCGGTTGCTATTTCCAGCATCCGAGCAGCAATGTGGCGGACGGTACATTCTTCCCGCTGCACTTGCTTCTTTTATGTGTTTGTGCGTTATTAAAATGTTCCGTTTGCCTAGCGACGACAGTATCGATACATTGATCGGTCCGATGGCGCAAAGGCAAAAAGTGCACGGAAAAGTGCTATACCCTCTTTTGACATATAGCCCGATAGATGATGTACGTGCGGAAGCTAGTCAACAGTTATTTCCACACAACCGCCGCTTTAATGAAGGGTAAAAGCAGCAATATCAATTTCCAGCAAATAGTTGCTGTTGTGAAAAGGCAAAGTTAACACCAGGGTTGTTGAATAAATGTTTAATAGAGACTTGAACGCCATCATGAAGGTGGTTTATACACATGGTTTCTTTCCATGTTGGATAGGGTTTTAGATATTGTATCATGCAGGATAAATCAGAATATATAGGAGTTGAAAAAAGTTCAAAATTGTGCTGGTACTACTTTTCTAAGGATGGATGTAAGAGAGTTTATTTTATAATTTCAATTTCTTCATTGGTTTACAAAAAATTGCCACCGAAATCTGGTCTAACGTTTCCAAATTCCGATGCTTTGTTTATCAAGTACCAAATCTTCTTGTTATCAACCTAAAGTTGGTCTTGCATGTCTCCTCTATCCATATACATAGGCCTAAAAGACTCTTTGAAGATGATCCACGAGTGTTATTCTTATTACGTGGCCACTCTATTGTAGCCGGTTGAGACTAATTTGATATAAGATAGCAACTTCGTCATTCAACTCAAGAAATTCGTCTTCGTCCAAGAATTCTTCTGAATATTTTCCTCTCGAACACGTAAAGGACTTTCTCCCCAACTTTGTCTCAGAGTATCAGAGTTACTAAGAGTCTCAGATTTACTATACTCTTAGTAGGCTGGCTTTCAATCTTTTAATATTTCCAGGTGTTCAAAGGTTGTAGATTACTCGGTTGATAGCCTGTATTTTGGCATGTATCACAACATTCTTAGATCCTTTCTTGAGGAATAAGTTCAATCTTGTAATAAGTTCATAGTAGGGGCAGTTGGCTCTGCAGAGTTAAAACCCCTCTCTGACTATCGGTTACTATTTTGAAATCCACTGTAAGTAGTAAGTAGGTCGTGCGGATCGAGATAGGTCTAGTTACTGATGTTGGGGTCTCCAATGCGCTTAATCCCGCACTGCACGACTGAATTACTTAGCAGGAAAGCTGCCACAACTATTTTAGTTGTTGTTAAGAGAGGTTTTCTACCTTCTGCTTCACTCTGTGGAAAGTACCCGCTACATAAGAGAGCCGTAAACCAATGATATCTATGCCATCAACGCATGGCAGGAACTGGATTCCCTTACGTACTTGTTGTCTTCTTTTAGAGCTTCCTTTTCTTTGCGATTTTACTTCTTAGTGTAACCGATGAGTCACCTTTACTTTAACTTATTTCCCTTTTATGTGCTTATTCATGCCTTACGTTCCCTTGTTCCATTTTCAATCCCATTCCGCTCCATTTCCACTTATTTCCTGTTTTCGGCAAAGTATTACTTTCACTGACCTTTCTGACTTCTTCCTTTCTGTGTTTTCCTTCAATTCTCGTCTATTTACTCCTATGTTGTAAGTGGTGATCTATGACTGTGCTTCGGTTGGTTCAGAATTAGTCTGTTTGCTACATTAAATTTCGTTATAATTAACAACCAGCGGCAAACAATATGTATAAACTTAACTACCTTAAAGATGATTCCAGCGATTCCAGCCTTCAGAAGTCATATTTTCATGAGCTAAACGGATATCCAATCAGCAAGATTTCTTCAATATTTCTTCAGATATGACTTATAAAGCACATAAACATGTTTTCTGGATGTTCATATTTACGTTTGGGTCACTGAACTTTTATTCGTGGCATAAAAATCAGAATTTACGAATGGAAAAGGCTTAGAAAAATATTTCGCTTCCCAATTCCTACCATTTATTTTCGGATCGGTTTAATGTTTTTGCTCCACCTGTCAATCGGATTTTGGTTTAGCATTATATACCATCTTGCCATCGTTAGCGGCGTTGCACAGTCCACGGCATTCACAAACCGAACCTTCCTTTTTGGACGGAACAGATTTATCCTGCTATCAGAAAAATGTGATTATTTCGGTAGTCCGGCTTACGTACCGGCTCGAAACGTTCCGGTACGATGGTACATCCGCAGCACACGGCCAACGCCTGACCAATGTCAGTGGCTTTGGTTCGTAAGCGTTAGGCAGATAGGAGAAGAAAAAAATGCACGACAATCTACGAGATAATCTCACATGCGGTTCGGTTCCATTTGTGCAAGACTATCGGTGAATAAAAACGGCCACCATCATCAGGTACGAATGTCACACAAACCCACCTGACATTATGCCTTGTCCTGCCACCCCGGTACACTGATGTCTGATTTCCGTCCACCAGTGACGCACACGAAGTCGAACCGGATCGTCTTCTCGCATTGAAATGGTTTCGAGGAAAGGAAGAAATATTATTTTCTTCTCTTCGCTGCTGACTTTGTACTCCTGTGCATCTCGGTTCTCCTCGTTTCCCAAACGGTAAAGCTCAATTTTCAAGCCCACTTCCGGTTGGACTGTCGGATCTGGCCGCACGCTCAACATTTCGTTCTACTATTTGGCATTATTTATGGCCCACCGTGTTCTCTGCTACGGTAACTGTGGGCTTTTTCCGTTCGTTACTTGTTTTCCATTTATACTGCCCGGGTTTTTTTTCCCCTCACTGATTTATCCACTCGTTTACAAAAGCGAACCGCATTAGTGCTTCCGGTGCGGGTGGTCTGTCGATTGGGCGTTTTCCATTGTGCCGTGGTGCAGAGAACTTATGCGCGTTCTGGCAGTTTTATGGGCAACATACACTTTTTTTCTTCGTTCATTTCCCTTCATCGAACGACGTGAACCGATTTGGGAAATTCGTCGCTTTCGATAAATTGAGCGCCCAAGAAATGATTGTGAAAAATGATTAAACGTCTCCATCGCGTTGGATTGGTGGCATAATGTATTCCTTTATCGCTCGCCACTGTAGGTTTCAATGTAAAATCGGCATTTTGAAGGAGGGTTTCCAAGGGAATGGATACTTTTTTGCTGGCGAAACAGAAGCCCTGGAGGAGCAGAGTTATAGAAATGTGTATGATGTACGATTGCTTAACTTGAACGTAGGGGACAATTGGGACAAAAGCAAAAATTGTCAAATGTCACTGAAATGTAAAATATTTTATTTGATTATCATCGAAAAATGGCAGTTTTGCAGAACAAAAATTAAATGTAGATGTTTGTGTCTGGGACAATATTCAGTAAACTCTGCAAATCTTGGAAGAATTTTTTTAGAAACAACCTTATGCAGCATTGAAAGGAATTAAGCTTAATTGCGAGCTATTGCAGGATGTTGTTCTAAATTTTTCGGGAAATGAAATATATAAGAATAAGGCAAATGCTACATTAGAGGTTAGACATAACCTGTAAATTATGTTTCAGTACATAAAGAATGTGTGAAAAGTATTCTTAGATATGTGAAAAATAATATATGAAACATATGCAATTGGAGCAGATTTCATAAAAAAAAACCTATGAAGAACTCGGTTTATTCCATAACTCAAATAAATATTATATATATAAATAGCAAGCTAGGTACATAGTAAGGGTATGTAGCAAGAGCTTGAGGTATTTACTGGGTTCTGAGAAACGTTCTTGAAACTGAGAATTTTATGGGAATTTTTTAATTTAATTTTATGGAAAATCTGCGCTGGAGTCGTCTGCCACTATCATTCTTCTAAAATTGGTTTCATACCTGGGGCAATTGAGAATTTTTGATATAAAAACAAGTACTTCTCCTCTAAAATTCTTGAGAACATTCAATAAAGTAATTTTCGTCCAATTGTACTATTTTCGAACATGCGATGTATTGTATTGTATTATATTGTATTCCCTGACCTTTTGGGAATACAATATAATGTTCAATGGAAAACTCGAAAGATTACCTAAATTGGCTAACAATTCGAACGCGTACTTTCATACACTTGTTTTCAGAAGTGTATTTTGAAAAGCACTTCTTTCTGCGAAACGCAAATGGAAGAGAAATTGGATTTATTTACATTCAACAGTGAAGGATACGAAATTTGCATGGGAATTTTTATTGTCGACTTTCAACGTTAAGGCACTGAATTTTCGGAACCTTTTGTTCTTTGCCATCAAACTACCAATAAACATGATTGACTATCACATTGCCGAGGGCATTACAAGCTGTTAGACAATGTGTTGAAAAATTCTACCCACAACCTTCCAAGAAGTAGTTCCTCATTGTTGGAACCTTCCCGGAAATGGCTTGGAGTAATATAATGGACAATACGGCAAACATTGTGCGAGATTTCAATTACTTTAAATTGTCACATATAAGCCAAACAATGGCTGTGAAAACCAAAGTGTGGAGAACAATTTAAAATAAAGCGTAAATAGAACGTCAGCACATATTGAAGCACATTAACCCCACCGGATGTTGGTTTAAGTTTCAGCTGCTTTCGTTACGCATTAAATGTCATGCAAACTGGTGCCTGAATTATTCAACCACACACACACACACACATCTAGCGCCTAACGCCGAGGGATCAAGCCGTTCCGAGCTAATTGCCATGCACGGCATTAGGCACACTGTGCCAAATCCCTACGAAACGATACATCTATTCAAAATCCCTTAGATTCCATTTCCGGTAAACCCTCCGGTGAACCATTCAACCGTAATGGTACGTGTATCTGTGTGCAGCCCGTGCCGAGTGATAGCGTTAAACTGCTGACTGTTGAAACGGGATGATGGCAAGAGGACATTAAGCCAACGCTATTCGATAATTGTCTCCCTATAATGTGGCGTTGCTCTGCATTTGCAGTGGAAAGGTGGTGGGCTTCCAGATGGCCACACAATCGATAAAATTATTCCCACCATCATAGGAGCAAGTGCTGCTCACGACCAAATTCTACCGAGTGCCGAAAGTCGTGCATGGTCCTAGGGTCGGTAACGTACGGACATGTACTGCCAGCAACTCTTTCCACCGTACGGATCTTTTTACATCTTATTTCCCTTAATCACCATAATGTCGCCAAGTGACAAACTACCGTCAGGATAGAAGTTATAACACTGCAAAGTGCCTCTCGAAGCGAATTTGTTTGGTTTGAGTTGAGAAGTTCAGTTTAAGGCGATCGTTATCGTACATCATCATCACCATCACCACACATGCAGTGCGGAGGCTCAGCGTCATGAGCAACAGAAAGGGATTATCGCGACCGTGTGGCGTGTGGTGCAAATAATGGGAACGGCACATATAAAACATTTAACCTGCTGCTCTCTCGGTCGCGGTCATGCCTATAACCTCAAGTGCTCTTAATCCAATTTGCACCAGACTGCCTCCCATCCGCAGCAGCAGCGTTAAATGCTCGGCTTCCAGCTCGGGAGCATATTGTACATGTGTGAAGAAAAATAAATGCATTCCAGATATGCAACAGCTGGTTCCTGATTCTATCGCCTTCTGGTGTTGTCCCTTCGATGTGAATAGAGCCATCATTGTTGTACGACCGGGTTTCAGTGCTCCAGGGAAGTTTGAACTAACGAGTCTAAAGATCCATCTCAATTATCACGTATCCGAACAACGGGTTCCCATCGGACGGTAGGGTTTGAGCTTGATAACAATTTCACGACTCACACAATCGATACTAATTACATTCGGCACAGCTTAGACTGACAATATCCTCCCGGAGAGGACACAGTGGACAGGTGAACAGGTGAAACAGGTGTTTTGTTCCGAATCCCGCCTCTTCGATTAGCTGCAGAAAGAGGACATCGCTGACTTGTGCTTCCTGGTGAAAGGACGTCAATGATTCGAGCATCCCTGGGTGACATATCTCAATGGCGAAAGGACTGGCGAACGCATGTGACCCACTACCGTCCCGGTGCGCCTTGTACACATTTTAATTAAGAGCTTTCTCCTGTTGTTCCTGTAGTGTTTAATTATTTACGGACACAGGCCGGAACACGACCGTAGCAACGGTCGATCGGAACCGGAACGTAAGAATAGGTTACCGGGAATGGCATTGAGAAATGAGTTTTTCCTCGTAATCGATTTCCCAACCCGGGGTTAATGCAAGTTGGAACCAGCTTCCAACGATACGCAACAGGACCCGGTACGGTACATACGGCTCTATTCTGACCTCTGAGCCTCACCATTATTGACATTCACCTCGCAATAGGATACGCTTTCGGTGTTTAGCTAACCGGCTACGTTGGTGATGGCAAACAAATGGTACGGAACGTTGGAATGTGACACAGAATAAACAGAAATTCATTCCAACTAATGTACGAAGCGTGGTAAAGGCCACCATTGAGAGAGAGAGAGAGAGAGAGAGAGAGAGAGAGAGAGAGAGAGAGAAAAACCCTATCCTGAACCCTCCTAATGACATCCTGGAATGGTCGAGCAGGGTAATGTAAAAGCGGGCAATAATGGAAGCTTGATCGAAATCTCCGTTCCGGAAGTGGAAGTGACGACGGCTATTCTACTCACCGTGCTCAGGTTTATCTGGGCAAAAAGAGCTAGCATTGCCCTTTTTGCAATGGGGAAAGATGCATTAACATTAAAAAAAAACCACGGCAAAATGGACGTGGCCGCCATTACATTGCACCCGTGGTACGTTCTGACGTGACCAATCGGTCGGAACAACTAATGGGGTTCATTGGGTCGTGGCCCGGGCCGTGACTTTGTAAGGTAATGAGTCTGTTTGTATGCCCTTATATGTGCTGATTGTTGTTTTTAAGGCTTACAACTTTTTGTACTTCGCGTGTGTACGCTTCGCTTCATTCATGCTAATGTAAATTGAGGACTGCTCGGCTAACCAGACGACGCGGAAAGAGTGTTCCCCGGACTGGACGGAGATTAATGATGTGTACGGGATAAATAGCACTTTATTGTGTATCCTTTTGAAGTGAGAACATATGTAACGAGAGTGGAATTACATGTTACAGGAAGGGAGCGTAAAGAAGGGTTTGTAAGACGTTTGCTCTCATTTGCATTGCTTGATAGATTGAGGGTAACAGTACGAACTATTCATTTAAGGCATATTGTTGGATCTATTTATTGAGGAATTAAAGCTCACTGATTTTTTTTTCTGTAAGCTTTTTCTTAGCTTTTACGATTGGTCATTCTTGATAAATAATACGGGGCTTACCGTATATTTGCTTGTATAACACCACCTCATTATTTTTTGCCACAAAGCTGGTGACTATAGATGTTTCCCATTCATAGAACTAAATCTCCACTCCATCCTTGGTGTTATACATGCGAAAATACGATGCTTAATTACTTATCTTGACTTGTTGCAGAGGTACTTTAAATCGCTGACGGTCGAGTACTTTAGTCTACCAATCTTTAAACCCCAAACTGGAACATTTCGGGCTGAGTAGTCCGGTATCATTCCCATGACATGATCAGCCTACCGAGGCTTGGCGCATCTAATTCTATTTACGATGATGAGTTCATCGTTTATCGCAAACAGTTCCTTCAAAGTCTTTCCACACAAAAGCCCTTACGAGGTCTCCTGTTCGAAGGTTCTGAGAGGGAACTTGAGAGGATAGAGTTTATGTCTGCTTTGCTAAAAGGGTAAGACCCAAAGCTTCTTATTAGGTCTACTACGAAACTCTTATTCCGTAATGTCCTCATGGTGCAGAGCTACAACATGTATTGTCGTACTTCCAAGGTTGGATACACAGACTATCGCCAACCCTTTGTGCGGATGAGGCGTATGGGATTGAGTAGTTCAGATATCCGGAGTGTCTGAATGTATATTCGCTAAATACAAATGTTGCGAGGCCCTCCAGAGGTACTTGTAGGCTTTAGAGCCAACTAATTATATCCAGTAACGCATGATTATGAAAAGCAGCATTAAAAAATAGCACAGTAGAGCGTCGATTTTCCGAAGCCTGATTGATTATTCGAGAGCATGAAAATGACAACTCCGGAATCGTATTAGGCATTTTCAATCGAATGTTTCTTCTATAGCGTTCTATTACTTCCTACTTCTTTACGTTATTAATGTGTCCGATTATTAGTGGATATGTGATAAGTTTGCTCCATATAAGATTCAAACTGTGACCCTCGGGTGCATTAGATCGACAGCCGTTGCACACGACCAAGGCACTACCTTGCTGTACTCAAGCAAAACCACTTACATAAACGTCTGGAAAAACTTATAATTTCCAAAGAATAGGCATATTTCAAGCAGAAAGAAAGCGACAACTGTACGAGTGAAAAACTAATTTTATAAAACCTGCATGAATTATGAATTGTCGCATTACTTCTGTGCACCGTTTGGCCCAACGGTGAAGTGCATTTATATGCTAAAGCACGGTACCAGTGCAGTGCCGAACCGCAAGATTGCATTCTTGCGAAAACCTCCTTACTTGCCAACTAACTTTCTCTCCCAACCGTCTTGCAGTGCAAATGCAAATGCAAGTAAAACCATCTTCTGAATACGAACCATAGTTT
The DNA here is from genome assembly GCA_000349025.1 of Anopheles minimus. NCBI lineage: Eukaryota > Metazoa > Arthropoda > Insecta > Diptera > Culicidae > Anopheles > Anopheles minimus. The sequence goes on along the minus strand of KB663943.1, from coordinate 1,833,052 downwards.
TCCATATATTTTCACTTGAGATTCAAATTGAATTCCGTGACTCGTTGTTGCATTGCCTTATCGTACCAACGGCAGCACCGGGCCGGACTTCCCTGTGCTGAAACCCCTGTGATGGTGTGATGTGAAAAGTGTCGCCTTGTTGGGTTTCCTTCCATTGCGTTCTTTTTATTCTTCCCACCACTGTGACTGTGTCCCCACGCTCCAGCACGAACCAGCTTTGAGGGGTTCGGGTTTCCATTTGGGAATTTCATTGCCGGCCACTACCCGTTCGATAGAAACAAACGCAATCGAACGAACGAACGGACATTCCGACGTAGATTGAAAATAAACACCGATCTGATGAACCGATGAAAATTTGAATCTAATTTTAATTAAAACAATCTCCCCGGGCCGATCGGTCCGTACGAATCCGGTTCGGGCACGGAGTCGCCAACTTAACAGGCAACAGGATTTCGTCGAAAGGGTGATGGGAGTTTATCTTCTTTTTTTTTTCGTTTGTCCAACCCCCTATTAACTTGAATCATTCTCGTCTGTTTCGAATCCGATTACGGCACTATAAAATATACAGGCGACATTGGACACTTGTAAGCACAAAATGGAATCCCTTTTCCACGTGGGCTATTCGGGAAGTGGTGAAAAATCAATTTATTGATTTCGGGAGCTGTGTGCGTTTTTGTTTATTTAATGGATATAAAACAAGTACCAGTGTTGTGTTTTACGCTCGCACCTGGAAGGATAACGGCCCATGCTGGTCCGGGATTCAATTAAAAGTGGACAAAAGACCAACATACCGGACCACCGGACCGGGTTATGCTCGCTCAGGGACGATGTAATATTTGGCCTTTCATCTTGCACATTTGATGTTTGAGCTCGTAAGTAGTGATGGAAAAGGTTGGAACGGAACGCGGACTGCAACATAATTGGATATTTCTTTACATGTCGTTAGCAGGAGTTAATTCGTTTCATTTTTTTCTTGTAAGGTGTTTTCATTCCTTTTGTTCCTTTCCATTTCTGTTTTGTTCCTTTTTCTCTTTTATTTTATTATTGCCTTTTGTTCGGTTTTGTTCCTGTTTGTTTGATTTACCTTTTTCCTTTGTTTTTTCTCATTTCTCTTTTGTTTTCTTTTGTTTTTTTTCTCATCTATCTTTTGTTGTCATTTGTTTTATTATTTCATTTTTTCATTCCTTTTGGTCTTTTTTTCGTTGCTTTCTGTTCATTTTCCTTATTTTTGGTTTATGAATTCAAACTAAGATACAACAGTTTCTTTTGTGGTACCAAGCAATCTGGTTTATTCTGGAGTGCCCATCACTGGTTGTGAGCTTCCCCATATCGTTCTGATGCTCATACGCAAGATGAGTGAAAAAAGATTATGTAAATTTCCCTTTCATGTTTCCGGTTTTTAATAAATTCAATAAAGCATCCACTCTTTGTACTTTGTAGTTTCTGCCTGAATGTTGCTCACTTGATCTTGCTTCGTTGGCACGTATCGTTTAAAGTACCAAGCGTCTCCATTATACACAGTGACGTAAACCCGAACAACCTGCACGTTGAATATCACCTTTAAAGCAGCATGAAAATACGCCCTGCCTGGCGCGCCACACATAAAAGACACCGGGGAAGTATCTACGGGGGGTATTCCCAAGCGTACTGTTTGGGTCGCCGAATTAGATGCGGGAATCGTTTCGGTGTCTTATCTTCCCCGATGTGAAACTCGGCACATGAACTAGTATCATAAAGAGTAATGGGATTAAAAAAGTACGTGATATGCAGATGGTGTAAATAGCACGGAAGGAAATAAACATTACATGAAACGGAATGGAATAGTTTGCCCGTTCCCAGGATGCTGGAATGGAAAGTTGGGTTTTAGGAACGCTCATCACCGGGAAAACAAAAGCGTGACATTTAAAATTATTATCACAAAACCAAGCTTTCTGGCTTTTTCCAATAGAGCTAACCAAACAATCTAATTACAGCTCTTTACGACTTCAAAAAGGTAAATTGAGCTGCGACAGCGTAAATGCCACACGGCAGTAATGTAGGTCAAGGGTAGAAGAGAACGGGAGAGATTAAATAAAACCCCCCTCATAAAGCTTCATTCACCTCCACTCCCTGTGTGGCCATTAAGCAGACCAGTATGGGGCAGTACATTCAACCGTAACTGGATTTTACATGCGCTCGATATTAGTTTCATCTTTGTGCTCGGCCGAACATGACTGATTGAACCGTCCGGCAAGTGAATTGAGTCATCGATCGATTCACCGAACGGCTAATCAGTGTTGGTTACGTCATAGTCACCACCTTCGTCGGCAATCATCGGTGTAAATTCGCTCAATCACTTGTACGACTTCCAGCGACAAACCTTGATGAGGCCGGTACCGGGCTTAGTCAATATCCCGGGTGAGATTGCAAAGTCCTAAAGCCGGCTGAGCGGTAGAACGAGTCGGTAGAAGTTCTTCTATCCTACATAAGCCACCGTGTGCACGATCGATCGATACCTCCCTACTTACAGGTGGTAGTAACCGACTGGACTTAAAACCTTGGAATCTTTAGGGGAAAAGAAAGTGACAGTAGTGAGAACCGTGTGACCGCTTTACAGCACTTCCGCTTGCCTTCAACACGGGACAAATCCGTTCGCACTCTACCCCACAAATTGCAATTACGGGGTGCTATTATGTTTGTCGAGCCTCCGGATATGGATGAAAAATGTTCCCAGCACATTCCCAACGCTGGGGACAGCAAATGCATCACGGGAACTTGTGGAACGAACGCCAAACGGTGACATATTGGCAAATGGCAAATCCCTAAGCCCTTTTCCCAATATCCTTTCGCGCGCATGGAATCGAACCTACGGAAACAGAGAAGAAAAAAACCCCTCACCACGGTGTCGCCACGTTGATTTATCGATTTCAATAAAAAGGATTACTACGTCGGATGTGTTGTGGGAATCGTAAATGACTGTACCGTTTTGTCATGACGAATCGGGTACGACACGTACCACAAAAGGACATAATGGAGAGCAAGGTACGAGTGGACACACGGACTTAATTGGACAGAATGGATGCAAAACCACATGCTTACAAATTCTTCAAAACATTGAGCCGTATCGTCTAGCGTTATGTCCACCGCACATGGCTACCTATTAGTGGGGTTCTTTGACCCACACGCTCCATCATGCAACAGTATGTTGCATTCGTTGTGCAAGGTGCGGTCAGTATCATTCACGTGGATTCAGTTGCCAAGACCAAGTGAAATAATTTGTTCAAGTACACCGTCCAGTGATGGCACGTGTCCAACGGATATTGCTGACCAGCAAGCGGCAGCATATTGTTTTCAATTATTATTTAGATTGAGAAAAAAGCATGCAAGTGCAAAGACAATTTTGAACTTGAGAAATAAAACAAAAGCTTATATAACAAGCCTTATTTGTTGAGTTTGAAATAGCTCTAAATGGATTCGTCTGAAGCTAAGTTATACTCTTCACAACAGACCAATAAATATTCCTTCTGCAGACCTGCAATTGAATTACAAAACCAATTAGTTTATCCATTTTACGGCTGTTTCGCGTCCAGAATCAACACCGACAGACGATAGTTTGATATTCCCTGTTTGTTGGTGCGCTTGCACGATCCACACCGAAATGTCTCGATGTCCTGACACCGGAGCACCAAACAAACTTCTTCATGGCGGTGCGAATTGAATAGAAATTTGCATTGACAACGTTTGCGCAACAATTCATAAGCCCGTCACGTTTTGTGGCCACCGTCATTTACAGTTTCTCACGAAGCGGGCTCGTTTCTGGGGAAGGATACGGGGTACCGTACACAGCATTTGGGACAGATTGACGGGTAGCATTATGGGCATGAATATGTTACTGCTAAAACCGAAACACGGAATGGGTGGAAACACACGCCTGCAAAACATTACCATAACCAATAAATCATTGCATGCAGAGCATTGGAAACATTCACACCACCGGTTATGGTCCGTACGAGTAGTGCACCATGTGGACTTTGGTCGATTGGTGGTTTATAGTGCGCAGCGATCACTAAAGGACCTTCGGGAGGATGAGAACCAGTAAAGGAGGACAGAGAGAAACAGTAAAGTTTCGGTGCAAACGAGACAAAACGCGCTGTTTTAGTACATTTTTATTTCCGCCCAACAGTTACAATATAAATTCCTCGTGTATCAATCTCAAACTTATCTTAAAATCTTGCCTTTTCTGGTTTTCATTTCCTTCCACCGCATTGAAGCTGTTTTTGACCGTCCGTTACTCAGCACTGGAATCTTTGTGCCTAGTTGTTTAAATGTTGCCCAGTTTCGCATAGTTCGGTCATGGAGCAGCTACGCCAAAAATCGATACGATGACAACAACCAGCAGCACCAACGCCGCTGCTGAAGTGCGCTTCGAAACGCCCGCCCCGTTATCGCAGCCCTTTTTCTATCAACGGACCCGAGAAAGCTCACTGGTAGTAAAGCTCGATGTTCATACCGTCGTGAATTTCGTAGTCCGCCAACTTGATATTGTCCTTATATATTGTGTACCACTTTTTCAGCACTATTTTGTCGTAGCGCGTGCCGGTTTGGGCAGCGATCAACTTTTTCAAGTCGCCAATGGTATCGTCCGGGTTGCACTTGACGCGCACCTTCTTGCCCAACCGATCGTTGCACGTTATTTCCAGCATCGTGGTTTATCGGGCTGGCAAAGAAAAGGTAAGAGAAAACAGGCGCCGGCAAATTAGAACAAAACTACACACGGACGCGGTTTCTTTACGGGGTTTTTGGCTTTTGCGATATCGAGCTGCGGTGAGCGAACGCAAAATGTAAACAAACAGTGGGTATATCGCATAAACGTCAAACTGACGTTGGGATACGGGGCGCCCCGTACGGACACGCACATCGACATCCGATTGACGTTTGAAGGTGCGTATTTCTTCAAAATTTCGGGTTTGGTCAATGTAAAGTGTGTTTTACATAATTACATGATAATTTGTAGTTGGTTTAACAATTTGGAAAGTATTTTTTAAATAAGCAAAACGATTAAAAAAGTTACTAAAGGCATCGTTCTACTGGGAAAATAGCAAACTGGTAATGAAATCGGCCATTTTCCATGTTTGTTCCACAAATCAAATTTCAAACGTTCCATTACAACGTAGAATGAAACTCATGTAAAAAAAAATAGTTAATTTCAACAGCATGTTTCCCGTCTACGGGTGTTGTGTAATAAACGAGATAAGAATCCTTTCGAACGGTACATATCGAGATGCTATTTACATTTCTTCCTGAAAGTTTAAAACAACGTACAACGCACGAGCGTTGTGTGAGCTACGCAGCTGCTTTCGTTTGCTTTGTACGTGGGGAGGTTTTTGCGATTTGCAAATTATTCATGAGCGAAACGAGATTTTCATCGCATTAGGGTTGATAATTTGATAACCGATGAAATGCTTCCCCAAAGCAAACAAAACCGTATGTGCTTGGGAAAACTTTAAAACCCAACCTTTTTTCCCTCTCGAAAGCGAAGATGAATATTTGTTATCCTACACTAAAAGTGCATTACGCTCAGTGGACGCTGGTGCTCATGGTTGGGGCCACACAGTTGATAGAAATTTAAATGTGGCTCTGCACCTTTTCCTAGGTGTGAAGGAACACCGAAAACCCCGCAGGAAGGAAGGAAGGACAACAAAACAAATAAATAGCAATGAGAAAAACAGACGAAGCTGTTTATCGTAGAAGAGTGAGGTAACAAAAAAGCAGCTTCCGCACGGGAAAGAACAACACAATATTGTGGAGAACCCGTAGATAATGGTTTACGCAGAAAAACCAAGAAAACAACACACTGGCGAAATGAATGTTGTTCACTACTGTTGTACAATCCATCTTGGGCGCCCTTCGGCGAAGGAACAGTACCGATAATTTTATTCATAAGCGCCCGTCTCTATGCAAATGACACATTTAAACGGGCCATGAAACGGACGATTTGGTGCCTTATAAAGATGGTGACCGGGGAGCCCCTAGAGTTGGGTGTGTGTGTGGTCGTGTCAGTAGTGTAGGGAAGATTTATTGGCCAAGTGCTTTTCTTTGCAAGGGTTAGTAGAGATGCGTTTAGAGAATGGCAGACAGTGTGTTTCTTAGCAGCGGTAAGCATTATTATTTAAATTGGTCACATTGAAGCTAATTTGATCGTGTCATTTGATATAGCAAAGAAGGCACTTTATATACAATTATTTATGTAGCTTTTAGAACAAGTATTTAAGGAGTAGAAAACTACTGTTAGTTTTGGACAGTAGTGGCGAGGGCATATTTTATTAAACCTGAAAAACCAGCCCAACTTCTTGTGACCTTCGTGACAAGTTTTCGAGTGATCAATAAATTGAATAATTCCTTTGCCTCGCTCCGTACCGCTCCCATACATTCCTACACATAGTAATGATGTTTCGAAATCATGTAAATGCTACTGAATCGTTTAGTGTGCTCCTCGCACAGCGTGCAATCCATTTTGTGTGGCACACGTGGCGCGCTTGTGCATTTCTCAAGAAACAAACGATTGCCACGATAAGTGGGTTCCCCAATAAAAGACAGTAAAAAAGAAATGAAGTGTCTTTATTTTGTGGGCTTTTGTGATAGCGAAAAAACTGTCTCATGGCATGGCATGGTACGAATGAACCAAACGACTACCCACGGTGAACATTAAACGACCGCAGCGAAACAGAACCAAGAGTGAAGTGAGGCAGAAACACTCGAGAATGGCAGAGAACAGACCCCTCACGGTCGGGTTCTTATGCAACCGTCCGGTTCTCGTCTCCCCCTTGCAACCGACAAGAACGATGGATGTAATGGAGCCTGGTGCCTGCTGGTGGATGCTTTTGTTACATTGTGTGTGCCACCAAGGCGCAAGTAGCTAACCGAATCAAAACCATTCGAAAAGCGACCGACGAGAGGACCCTGGTTCGATCGATCCATTTGCCCCTCCGGGTTTGGACCACGAAGAACCTCGGGAAGTGCATCAAAAATTGAAGCTTGAAATCAATAAGCTGTACCGAAACTTCCTTCCCCAAACAAAAAAGAAAACGCATTCCAGCGTTCGGTGTTGCGAGAAACTCTAGTGTTACAGAACTGGGAACGCGCTTGTAGCTGGCAGATCGATTCCAGAAGATCCTGCCAGCACTTTCTCAGAACGGCACAATCCAAACGGTGAGGGCGGCATTAGCAAATCCATGTTCTCATTTGCCAACGGGCAAATGCGCGTACATAATTCAACGAAGCGCTGAACGGTGCGAAAGATTGGACAGCGTAGCATGGAGTGGTTTGAAAAGTTAGATTGATGATAACAGAGTAGGCGGAGATGCTCACGGGCGGAGATTTCGTTACTTTCTGGCTGTGCCGTCTGGGAATGTGGGTAAGGAACGTATCAGCGCTCCGATTTGAGTAACACGGAAGCAGAACGGATACGATGTCGGAAAACAATTATATTAATAATTTACCACACCTCATTTTGGTCCGTGGCACGGTTTGCGAACAACGATTAAGAATAATGATAAAACGTTACCTTTTTGGCTGTGGTTTCTTGTTGCCCTCTTGTGAGCGGTGATGCTTCCACGGAGACAGGTGAAGTTTCGATGTCACTTCACTCGTGTAACGGAGGATGTAACGCGCACGCAACGGAAACACCGGTAACGGACTGGTGGTGTAACGTACCGCCACAAACTTTGGCGCCGATGAGCGTTGCTTCAAACGTGGCTAACTTCACTGCGATTATGCAACTCCGGGAACACTTTAACCGCGACTGGGGCCTCGAGCACAAAAACGGACCGTAGCGAAACGCTCACTCGAAAAACCCTTCAGTGCACCTGACGACACGGCAACGGTTGAGAAGTAACGGCGCGCTCACGTACTGGTACGGGAAATTCGCGGTTTCACGTGTGCACAGCAGCGCGTATCACTTCAGAGTGAAAAGCCTTGAAAGCTTGTCGTGCCGCCCGCTCGCGAACAGCCCATTCCGAACCGGATGCGGATGCACACACACCGGTCGCCCACAGACACAGTGGTGAGCGTACCAATAGCAGCAACAAAACAGCGAACCCGAATCGGGACCGGGTCGCTGCTCGAACACGAAGGCGGCTCGTATTCGGCTTCGGATGCCTACTAGATGCCTTGGTAACGCACGCAACGTACTACGAGCGTGATGTAATAGTGTGGAGCGTGTGAGTAGCTTTTCTCGTACAGTTTTTTAGTTGCGAGAGAGCGAGAGCGTGCGCTCGCGGAGAGAAAGAAAGTAAAAAAGCTTTCGAAAGCATCGCCGAAAGCACGATTCGAGCAAAATCGAGTAGTTTGGTGTTGTTGAAACAACCTGTGAGAACATTGCGTTTAGTTTTGATTTAGTTTTTTTTTAAATCTTATTGTAGTTCAATTAACTTCAATAAAACAATCATAAAAAGGTTTACATGATGTCTTTTTTTAAATAACATATATAATACTCATTGAGATTTACAACACCCAGCTGAATTAATTTCAACAATAAAAATTTAAACGTGGAACTTTCCATAAAACACCGTGCGTCTCCATCGCTCACGTGATGGGCGACCAGGCGTCTCCATCTCCTACCGATCATTAGCAGCAGAGTTCGGTTTGGTGAACTTACCCTCTTCAATATCACCTTCCAGCAGCTCACCAAGGGCGGCAGCCGAGTCCGTCGTCTTTTGTCCACCGCCGTAGCTCGGTATCTCCTGGCTAGTGTTGCAACCCATTATGGTCCACGGCACGCAACCGATTCGCTACATGGAAGCATCAACGTTTCCACCCAGTGCGGTTGAAATGGCGCGTCTACAACCGTTGCACTCCTGTCTCTTGCACCGGGCACCACTAATTGCTTGCTAATTATTGTCACTTTTTTCACTCTTCATTGCACGTGTGTACCAGGAACCTGCATCCAGCAAACCGTTGCACCGTTGGAGCTTGTATCGTTCGGTTGTCGAAGCGTCTATACTGCAACCTGTTGTTGCTGTTGCATGCCGCTTGCTTGGTACGACCGTGAAGGCAGTCGGTTTGCCCGAATGCGACCGCTTCGATCAAACAACGATTGATTGATTTCGTCCACTATTTACCGCGGGTTGCGGTACGCGCCAAGATACGATCGCGACCGTTGCGAGATGAATCGGGAGGGTATTGTGCACTGAATAATTAATTCCCCTCCTCCAGCACAACTGTTGATGTACACCGTACGTTAAAAAGTTTCAAAACTTTTGCTTCCGGAGCACAAGGGCGTTACACGTAACAGCGTGCAAATGATCACACTACACACCGAGCAAAGGAGTGAACTTAAATGAACCTGTGCTGGTATCGATTAACGATGGCTAATGCCCGTGAAACGAGGGAACTTTCGCAGCCCGGACACTTTGCGTTTAACGTAGCGTCGCAGCTTAAAAACAGCAACGGCAACTTGCTGGCGCTATTGACACACTACCGCCGGGTGAGTGTTTGCGATCTGTGGCACCGTACACCGTACACATTCCCAGTAACCTTCGTACCAGAGCTCACCGTGAACCGCAATCATATGTTGTAGTTCCCGTGTACCGGATGACGTGTGAACCGACCGACGACTGACAGCGTGCGATCGGAACGGCACCGAACGAAACGGTTGGCCCTGGCCCATGGACAACCGTTCCGTTCGGTCACGGCGGGAATAGCGTGAGTGTGCGGCGGGAGGGGTTTTGTGTGTGTTTGTACGGGGGTTGTTTATTCATAAAATGGACCATCGGCATGACAACGGTTCGGTGGAGTTACAAGGAACAAAATAAAAAACCTTCGGTTTTTTTCAATCGTACGGGTCGGATTGATGCCCGAAAGGGCACGCGTTCTGCTTTTGTTCGGTGACTCCTAGACACTTAGTACCGAATGGCGTACGCCGACGATTTGATTTCTGTTCCATTTGATTAAGTGACTGAAGTACGGAAAGGTGACCGAAGCATTAACTATGGATGATGGTTCCCTCGGTGAAGCGATGATTGTGTGTGGATGTTTTTTCTCTCCCTTCTACTACGATTTTGTTAATCATTAATTATTACTAGCAATTTGTGTTAGAAGGCGCGTAAAGCAACGTAGAGGAAAAGTATTGCTTTTTTCGATTAATTGTGTGGGTTACTGCTCTCCCGATAAATAACACATATAGAGAGCCTTGTAACGCTGTATTATGTGGAGCAAAGCAAGGACTTTTTCCCTCATTTCAGTACAATCATTTATTTGTTGCCATTGATTGTTCCTTTTTCTCGATTATTTACATCAACAGTTATCATGTCCTCAGCTTCCTGGTATGAATGTCGGAATGGATATAAAAAAAAGCAGATTTATGGTGTAACGCATAAGAGAAATCGCATATGGCGCATTATTTGGGATCGATATGAGAACGCTAAGCCACCTGCCGGCACGTTGCAGGGCGCAGCTCGACAAGACATTAACTGCAGTAGATTAATACGATCACTTGGGTTTCGTTACATTAGCGCAGAAGCCGGTTCGCGTTTGGTCCACATCCACATGGCATTTGAGGGCTTCTGCCGGTTCGCGTGGCAGATGCATTACATGCTAGAATCCACGTTGGGCGGCTTATGCAGCAGATACAGCACGACAATCGTCGCCAGTGCGCTCACGAGAAAGATCACATCGAACCATCGGTGGTAAAAGTTAAAGTGCAAACCGCCCAGCACCTCCGTTATGATGACCCGGTACTCGGCGGGCATATTCATGCGCATTAGCAGCACGGACGAGCAGAAGTACATGCCCATTATCTGGGCGAGCACCAGCACGATAATGTTGGACGATTTGCTGGAGGAAATTTTGTAGAAAAACTTCGTCAGCGTTAGAAGAAGGCCACGGATGGAGGTGACCACGATGCAGCCGACGAGCAGGAAGGAAACGTGCTGACTCCAGAATGCAATGTCCATCTCGAAGCCGCACCAGTGCACCGCAATCTCGATGCCGCGTGTTACCGGATCCTTTTTGCCGACCCGGTCGAAGATTATATTGATTGTGCACTGGAAGTAAACAGTGTAATTACAAGGTTTGCTCTGTGTGGATAAACTAATAACAGTGGAAGAGAGAGAGAGAGTGCGGAAATGTATTACTTACGATGAAAATTTTCCACAAACAGTAGAGGCTAAAAAAATGTCCCAGCACGTTAAAATATTTGCCTTGCAGTGTACCTGCCCACCGTTGGCGTTCCTGCATATTTTTCATCGAGTGCGCTTCCAGGAACAGTTGCCGGGAAAGCTCTTCCAGGGCAGAAATTTCTAATCGTAGCTGGCCAATATCTATGGTTAAAGGTTAAAGTGCTTTAATAAACTTTTCTTTAGCCTTTTAACCGAATAGTTCGTTACGCCAAGAATTTTTAGTGTAAATTGACTGGTTCATACTTACTTTCAGCACCAACAGGTCTTTGCGTGACGCTGCTTATCATGCCCCAGATGCTTTGCTTTTGGTTCGGTTTGTTCCTCCTGCGGTCGAGCGCGATGCGCTTCTTCTTCACCAGTATCATGTCTATCGTTTGAAGCAACCGCCGTTCCAGATTCAACACATCGCTCTGTAAGACGGGCCGAATGAAGTAAGACATGCTGGTGTACGGATAGTTTACCGCACCGAACCCGGACAGTATCGCCATCACAGTGACACCGACCACACCGATACGTGACACTGCTTGTTCTATCGTGAAGATTCCACGGCTGACGCTTAGCAACGGAAACGGGTCACCTATGCGCCAGAAACCGTACAGATAGCACAGCCAGATCAGCGTTGTCAATGGTTGAACCCAACGGGCGGGAACTGAAAGAAAAATATGCTATCAGAGAGGAAGCTAACGCCGAGGAGGTTTCAAACACCACAACTCACACGTACCCATTCGCACATTACTGATGCAAGAATATGCAATCAAGTACGGTATCACGGCGATCACCATGATGAGCAGCAGCGTGAGTCCCAGCCGCCAGTGGAAGTAGCGTGAGCTCGCCTCCAAAAAGCCAATGATTTCGAAAATTATCAGCTCGAACATGGTCAGCGAAAGTGCCAGGGTGGAGGAGAAGATGAGCTGTACGAACACATGCCGTATTTCGTAGTTGCGGAAGAGCTGTTTCACGAAAAATACCCATCCTCCGATGAAGAAAATGAGCTGAAAAGGAAGGAGGAGCAAAAGAACCGAACGCCGTGAGGACGTGTTGCATTTCGATCGATCGAATCCGGCACCCTTACTTGCGACACAAGAACGATCAGCGTATCACCAAGCACAGGCAGCTCCATTTCGTTTGAGATTGTGTTTTGCGGTGGCGAAATGTTTTAACAGCGGTGATTTCGCATCGTTTCGTATTTCTATGCTGATTGGCACCCGCAACTAGAGAAGATTTCTGTTAACGAATTTGTTTTACCGTGGCAAAAATGTTTGTTTATTTCGGCATTTTTAACTGCTGTCAAATTGCTGCCACCCAGGTGACAGAATGGTTTGACAGCATGCCGACCAGGATGATAGGCGGAGGAATTTTCATGGAAAACTCGGTTGTTTTTCACAAAAATATGTATTTGTTTGTGTAAAAATATCCCAAAAATGTTAAAAATACCCACTGCACAAATATTTTGTTGCCTTTGATATAGAAAATGTTGAATGTCGGAGTGTCGGAACATTTGTCGCACAATTCGATATCCGACAGTTGTACGGTTCGAAAGTAATTTGAAAAGGTCGTTTTTCCTCAATTCAATATTGAGCCATAAATGATTACAAATTATTTCAACAGTGTAGAAAAAAGATACATGAAAGCTCTAAATAGTGTATTTAGATTGCACGCTTTATTTGAAGAATCGATAAAATTGTCCCGACCAATAATCCCTCGATTGTCACCACATGCGAGGAGAAGAACCGTGCCCACCGTTAAGCATTCCACTTCCGGGCGGCTGCAATCCGGGCCCGTGAACCGCTCCAAACGATGAATGATGGAAGTGTGCCGAAGAGGTGTGCTGATGGGCATGTGCAAGTCCTTGCTGTTGTTGCTGCTGTTGTGCCTGTTGCTGGTGATGATGTTGCTGATGCTGCAGAACGTCCTGACACGGTTTACCATCGCGCACCAACACCGGAGGATTAATCTTCTTCGGTGGACTTCCACCATGCACGGTCGGTGCTCCATAGCAGGAGCTTTTCTCCGTTTGAGCACGCTTCGTTTTGTAGCGATGGTTTTGGAACCAAATCTTCACCTGTGTTGGGGTCAGGCTGATCATGCTCGCTAGATGTTCTCGTTCCGGAGCGGATAGGTAGCGGGCCTGTTTGAAGCGACGTTCCAACTCGAAGGTTTGTGATTTGGAGAAAAGAATGCGTCGTTTACGTTTCTTGTGACCGGTTCCACTGGATCCGCCGGGTTCTCCTCGATGTCCTCCCGAACGAGTGGCGCGTGGATCGGGCGAGTCCTGATCGTCTGGTGTATCGTTCGAACTGTGCTGGTTATTGTTCGTATCGACGGAACATTCCGGATCGAGTGATGGACCATCGGACTCGAGAGCGACCAATCGATCGGATGCTTCGTTCACCACACGGGGAATGTTGCTGTAGCTGGCCAGTGAGTAGAGTTCCGGTCCGGGTGAGGTACTATCCGGGCTTAGTTGCTGAGTGTTCGCATTGCTCGTCTCATTTGCAGCGCTGTGCTGAATTACCGAAGGAACTGTGAACGAATTTTAAGAACAATTCGGGTGAATTTGTACTCAAGAGAAAAAAGAAACATTTCGAAATGATTGATCTTACCATAATCCAAATTAACTGCACCATAAGAATAAGACGAACGTGCTGGTTCCGACGATACACCGGTTGAACCCAAAGCCGCACTGGAACCTCCAAACAGGTGATGTGCATGATGCGAATACGGATAGTACGGTGGAGGATCGTACGGTATTCCGGTGCCAATAGTGGAAGGATTAAGTACGGGCTGCAGTGGCAAACAGGAGCCACTCTGTGAGGATAATGCACCGTACGGAAGAGGTGGCTGATCGTCCACAGCCGACCCAGGATAACTTCCGGGTGTAGACACATCAAGCGTTTGTTGTGCGGGGGCATTGGTTTGCGATTCCAACTCGGAAATAGTGAATGGGTAGGTGGTTGGATGAGGTACGTGAGGCTGTAGTACGGCAGATGATGAGAGACTGGGAACGGTCGTCGGTTGATCTTTGCTGGATGTGTCCTGCTGTTGATGCTGCTGTTGCTGACTGTTCAGCTCCAGAATATTGCTAATGTGAAATCGTTGCGAACGCTGTGAGGGAGCCATTCGCATGCTGTCCAAGATGCTGCAGAGAGGGAAGACAGAGGTCGCAGAAGAAGAAAATTAATTCAAACAGGACAAAACAAAACACTTTACAACTAATGAAAATTATATTTTTTAGAGAAGTATTTTTTTAGAGAGTATAAGAATTATTTTTATAAATCTTTTTTTGTATCTTTCGTTCTAATTCTTCCAAGATCATAAATATTCTTTCTTCAGTTATTGGATTTCGTCGTGCAATCCAGTCCGTATCATGACTATACGATTACTAGTTTAAGAGAACACAAGAGATTGTTAAAAAATCGAGTTAAATGATGTTCTACACACGTTTTTTCATAGTTTTTGCATATTTTTAGACAGTCAATTGATTCCCTCGTATAATTGTTCCCCGTTGGCTTCCCCCGTATAATTGTTTGAAAATTTGTTAAAAATATAAGTAGTTTTAAACCCGGGATAAGGTGCATTTTCACGATTTGGAAAAGGAAATACCTCCCAAACAATGTAAAATCCGTTACAAATTAAGTTTAATTTCAAGTCTTTAATTATAAGCATTAATACGATAGTAGGATAGCTTGAACGTCTTGTAAAATTCAATATACGGCCAGCAGTGTACTAAATCAAACGTGGATGCACGTGGATTTTTTTATTACTAAGTTATTAAGTTATTTTGGTTTGAAGAAGGAAATGTGTTTGTAACCAATGTAAATTCCGTAATAAATTAAGTTTCATATCAGAAGCAAGTCCGTTCTTCTTGAATAAAAACTTTTTCTTCATATTACGATGGGGGGATTCCCACAACGCCTTAAGTAATTCAAACTCTGGAATACAGTGTACTAAACCGAACGTGGATGCACGAGATCTTGGGAGTTGTAAGACGGTCTTCATCAAAATAATAATTGCAAAAATATGTCTTCCTCTATGCTTCAATATAACGTTATTATTAATGGTGGCATAGTGTTAACATCCTCAAAACTTCGACTATAAACAGCTAGTTTACAAATATCGTATAAGACTCCACTTCTGCAAAACTCATTTATAAAAAAGCTAAAAAATAATCTAAAAGAATCATAACACAATTCGTCACTTTCGACCGGCTTTCGACATCCATGCGATCCACATTTAACCAGCACTCTTATCAGCAAATCACTAAGCCACGGTTGACACGTTCCATTGGGCACTAATCCAAAGCATCCTCCCTTATCAGTTATCCTCAAAACAGCAGGCAAACAATCTCACCGTGGTATGGAGGAATTGAGCACGATCGGATACAAGGCTGCCCGCAGCAGGCTGTGATTGAGCGTGGCTGCGGGCATGAAAATGGGTGCCCACGACAGGAAGGGGGCACATTTCGACAGCAGCTTTTCCAGCCGCGGATCGGTCACTTTTTCCTTTGCCAGCCTGTGCTGATGTTCACTGCCACTTCTGGCAGTTCTGGGGGTAGTTGATCGTCGAAGGATCTAAACGTTACTGAATGCTGTCCTTGCGATGTTCAGTTTACGGAGGGTCGTTTCAGACCCCGATTTGTCCTCGCAAGGACACTGACATGCTTGTGTGGGATCATGCGCATTAGCGTGTTGCGATATAAGCAACAAACCCTTGTGGGTTTTTTATGCTATTCGTCTATTACTTGAGCATTTGTCGCATTTTCTTTGGAAGTAGGTAGGAAGTTGGATTGATTAAATTTAATATAAAACAGTATTTACTATTATTCATTACTGTACCATGACATTAAACGCAAAAAAAAGCTAGATTGTCACGTAGCAAATAAACTGATAAAACTTCATAAAAATACATTTACAAAAGTGTTTATTTTTCATCGAAAATTCACGTAAATGAGCATTTCGAAAACTTTATGACAGATTTACACTCAGCATGTGCTAATAATAATCACTCTTAGTGTACACTAAACGTATTTTCCAAGTGTAGAGACACGCCCCTTTTCATAGGAAAAGGAGGCGTAGCAAGCGTGATTTCGAAACGATTTGAGATTAGAACTAGAGATTTGTGATATTGAATGTTTTTTCCCCGTTTCTTTTGGGAAAGTTTGAGTGGTTTTGCAAACAAAAACTTACTATTTGTTCAATAAATTATTTTTCACTTCATCTTTAGAAGGAGAAAACCGTAATAAAAAATAGCAAATAATTTAATTAACACGCTTAGTGTTGGTTGCTATGATCGCGTTCTCAGAAGAGGTAACCGTGATTATACTTCTTACTCGCACTGTAGAGATCTACAGCAATGCGTAAATGAGAGAGCACTTTAAACATTAACAAATCAACAAATCTTTACTAATAATAGTTGCACTCATTTGTGGATTACATGGTATCGAACGTGTTTATAGTAAATATAAAAATAATATTATGTATACTTACTACATGAAATTATAAAACTTTGATATTAAATCATTGTTTGGATTACTTTTTATCATATTGATTG
The DNA here is from genome assembly GCA_000349025.1 of Anopheles minimus. NCBI lineage: Eukaryota > Metazoa > Arthropoda > Insecta > Diptera > Culicidae > Anopheles > Anopheles minimus. The sequence continues at coordinate 1,816,346 of KB663943.1, read as the reverse complement.
TCATATTACTTAAAGAAAAGTGTGATTTTAGGACAAAAAATAAAATTAAATATTTAAAAGAAAATCACACAAAATGGCTCTTTAAAGTGTTATTCCAAGCATCCATCAAAACACAATCAAACATAAAACATATCTTATTGATTTGAAACAGCACTGTGGAGGAATGTCTTCAAATTCCACTCAATCGTCGGTTTGTATGCATGCAAGCAACCATTCTGCATAGCAAGTGCATCCAACAGGGGGTTTCCCCATTAAACTCCCATGAAATTCGACAGCAACCGATAAAAAGGCGATGGAGTTAAAATAATGCAAAAGTCGCGATAAATCTTTGCCAACATATGGAGTGAACCTCGCAAGCAAACGTCACGTATGTTTGCACGAAGTTCGTTATAGTTCGTGGTGCAAGTGTTTTTCCGGCTCACTTATGATTGCGGTCGGTGGAGATGCTTTTGCGTTCGTGCTGTCCATGTGAAGGGTTGTATAATGAAGAAGACATAGAGAACTTTCCAAAGTTGTGCTGCCGGTAAAAATGGCAACCGGCATTACATGTAATCCCTGTCGGTGGATCGCGTGCCACCGGTGATCGTTCCAGGTGGAGGGTGGGCAGAATGGTTTCTAAAACATGCGCGTGCCAAAGGGCCATTTCAGGTTCAGTAACGATTTGGCTTACGAAAGGAATCCTTTTCAAACTGCGGATGTACACTTGACTTGCTGCTTTGTACGTACGTGTCTGGAGTTTGAAGCTCGAACTGGGCCTAATGTCCTTATGCGGCGTGCCTGTAACCTGCTGCTGAAGCATATCCTTCGCCCTATCGTTACGAGCTCATCAAACAGTGTGTTCGCATAAACAATCATAAATATTTCATAATTACGGATGAGCATGTAAGCGATCGTAAAACGTATCGAGCTGGGACGCAAATGCGCCATATACGTTACACACTAAGGAAAAAAAAGGCGAACCATTTCGGGTTGTTACAACCATTGGTCCAGGGTTGGGCTGTTGAAATTAGTTTGTTAGCAAAGCAATGCGCGTCAATTCCCACGGCCATCACACGGATCGGAGCTGAGAGGAGGTTAGGGTATAATGGATTCACCAGGAGTTCCTGTTCCCCTTTAAAAAAAAGAAGAAACCATTAAGACACAAGTAGAGCACTCACGATGAACAGAGGAATGGACAGAAGTTAATTCGCCGCCCATTCATGGCATAAATGCCACAAATCAACGGTATTGTTGCGGTACTTTGGCATTGTTTTGCAATTGCACTTACACGAATGCACTTTATCGAACCGTGGCGTACCGCAGACTTTCAATCCTTCAATTACTATTAGACGAGTAGCTCCTTGTACCTTGGCGTAGCACTAAAACCCAGTGGTTAAGTATTCGTGCATCAACAATCCCTTTTGGCACGGGAACGGGGGATTCGTGGGAACTTTGTAATTGGTTTTTTAAACAAAGCTGTATTTGGTCCCCCGCAGGATGGGAGGAACCTTTTGGCAGCTTGTTTGTAAATGGTTTAGGCATGCCTTTGGCCCTTGGTTTAGTTTACCCCTTATCCTTTCGAGCACCAATCAATCAGATTGATCAAGATTTGGGAAAGGATCAAAAAAGGATGTTTTAAAAATATTAATGCAATTTATTTAATTTATTTTTCAACTATTTCTTGACAGTTTAACCAAAAAAGTAAAAATGATAAATAAAGAAATGAAAAGTTTAATTTGAAATATCCTTTTAATTTCTACTATCAATAGCTTAGTGCATTCAGTACGCCTAAAGTTAGGCAATCAGATGCACAAAACGCTATTTTAAACATTTTACAAATGAAATCAAATTTTTATGACATTCTTAGCGAATTTTTGCTTTTCCCTTCTACAACACAAAGCGATTCTAGTGCTCACGGCACCGTTCTCTATTAAATGAGCACGAAATTGGATCAGTTTCGCCATGCTAACAGACAGACGGGGGTCGCCAAAAGTCAAAAGTCTCGTAAAGTAAATGGGGAGAAAAAACACAAATGGATCATTTTGAATAAAGAGCCATTTTTTGTGATACATTGTAAGGGCGATGGAGTTTAGCCGCAGCGAGAAGGTCGTTTGTTTATTTTTATCCATCACCCAGGATCGTTCGTTTCGGTGCAAACCACAATTATTGATAAAGGGCTAACTTGATTTGTGCTTTGACGTGATTCGGTACTGTTGGAAATTTGTCGATGGTTTCATGGAAGACGGCGAGGTAAAGCATTTTGATTGTCATTTTAAATTAGGTTTAGCGAGCGGTTAAGCAGGTATGGCTAAACAATGTACGATGATGGGAAGCATTCAGGTGGTAATTTTGGTATTGATTGATTAGTTACATTGTAAGGCAAAAATAAACCTTAAATACTGATAATAATACAAGGGAATTATACATAAAGAAAATTTCCTTGCCAGACGCCTCAAAGTATACTAAAACTGTTTTGAAGTTTAATAAAAAGGGAGGTTCTTGTACTAATGTTTCATACCTCTTAATCCAAATCATTTGGAGAGTAACTACCAAATTTATCACCAGGCGATAGGCTCGAGAGAATGTGATAAATATTCTTGAAAATAGGAAAGATCCCACAAATTCTTCTACATATGTTCCATTTTAATTTTATGTGTTATGTTTAATTTTATTAAGAAATGCACATGTTGTTCCTTCTTCAACTAGAAAACCCTGTAACTTGGTAAATAATTTCCTAGAATTTCTCTAAAAGGCTCACGGAAAAGTCTACGAAAGCAAAAAAAAAAAAGTTGTGAAGTCATCATACAACTCAAACAGTTCCTCTATTGCCTTTCTACACAAATAGGGCCAAAAAACCTTCTGAATATTTTCCTTTCGAAAGCGGAGTACAGATGTTCATGTCACAGAAACGAATGTGAGTGTTAGGGGTTTAGAGTGGAGAAGAATCGATCTGTAGTGAGTCTTATGCGTAGAATGTTCAATAGTTCCACAAATAGTCCCAGCCTTAGAACTGTCTCTAAAGACACCAATTAGCAATCTGTTAAATGTCCAAGAACGTAATTACCACTCGAGAAGATAGCTATCAATACAGTAAAACACCTGATTAATCCTATCGCAAATCAAACCCCAAATTCAAGTGGCCAACAACAATCTGTTACATTTCCGTCCCCCCAAAAAAACACATTGATATCTTTTTATGACATGTCCCCAAATCATAATTGCCTACCGAAGTAGATTAGATTGTTCCACGCTTCCAAATAAGCCGGTTCGCTAATCTCCGCCAGAAATCTTTCGACCCGGCGAAGCAAACAAACAGCAGCAAACCATGAATAACTTCTCACTTCATCAGATTATAAATTGTCTTCCGAGAATGATATGATATCAATGCATGTAATGAAAAAGGTGTCGGCTGTACTTACTCTGTCCGATAATCACACTCCGGCGCATAATAGTCCGGTGGAAAGATATGAAAGTTCGCATCATAACCTTCGTCCGGTGCGTGTAGACCCGTGTATGGATAGAATGGAGCTGTTGGTGGCTGACCGGTGGATAATCCGTTTGTTCCTTGACTCATGGTTAGATTTCAATATTGATGCAGTAATTCACACGAGAGAATATTATGATACATTTATGTTCAACGCTTTTTTTCACATTCAAAGGCACATTTACTGGAAGACACTCTGTTACACGATACGGAGATCCCTATCAACACATTTTTACTTCACAAATCCACAAGAAAATAAATTCTTGCTTTGGCACTTCGGACCTTCGTCTCTTTCGCAACGTGGAAACACTTGCTCACTATATAAAACAATGATCCTCCACTGATATCTAACGCCAAAGGCTTCTGTCCAACGACTAACACCGTCGATCCCGAACGGACCATCGATGGTCACAGGCGGCCTTCCGATTGAATTGACCAATAACGCATCCGGCGGTATACTCGTCAATCGGCGCTATCACTACAGTCGAGTGTTGTCGAGCTTTAACTGTGATGCATGCACTGGCACGACAGTGCACCACCAGTGCAGCAATCATCCTTCAGCAAGGTGTCCCTCCATTCCTCCACGACGCATGTTCACACCCTCGTTCCACCCTAGACGCACCTTATTAATACGGCAGTATTATTCTCTAATGTTTAATTTCACATTATCAACGATTGATAAAAGAAAACGGGTGGCCAGCGGGTGGCCCCGTGTGCATTTGCACAGCCTGGCACAGATGCACGCACGAACCAACGGGCCCGATTGCTGCTATCTTCTTTATCAGCTTGCTTCAAGCTTTTATGGCACACGAAGGGTGTGGCAGGATGAGGCGTGGAGCGGGGGGAAAAAAAGTAATGAGTTATTGGAAAATTTTAGTCCCTATCAGTAGCACGGACATGGGAACTTTAGCTTAGAAATAATGGTTTTGCCTGTAACTTGCTCAAACCGTGCCAAAAATGATTTTTTATGAAGAAAAAAGAATATTTGCATAAAGTTTGCATACTTCTAGGCGTTATGAGCCAAAGGCTCATGAGCAAGTTTTTCTATTCGGCAACTATTTCGGAGAATTATTATCTTTAAACAGTTCTAAACCAGGGTTTGTTTTTTTAAAGATAAATTTGCAAACAGAAGTCAACATAGACACAATAAATTAAACAATAACTCAAATTAATTCATTAAATAATCAAATCATTAATAACTCGTTAATATTTTCTTTTGAGGTTGCTTATTATTAAGAGACTCAATATACTGTTGCTGAACTCACCAAAACAATATCAACATTGTCTTCTAGAAGAAAAAAAATTATTAATAGTGATAGTTTTGCATAGTGTTTGCATACTTCTCGGCGCTATGAACTAACATGACCCATGAGCAAGTGGAACAGTTCTTGAAGAGTGTTTTACGAACAGTGTCGAGTCTTTTACTCTTTCATGTGACACGAAACACATGCGGATGATGCCAAATGTGTCATTGCAATCGCCAAAAGATGTAAAATTGTTCTCTTAAAGTGAATAAAATGTGTAAAAATGAATCGCTAAATAGAAATTGCATACATTCTGGCGTTATAAGCTTAGATAGCTATCTCAGAGTGATTATTTACGTGCATTGTAATTATTTCAAATAGCTCATCAACATTTGAAGGCTAAAATTATTTTTATATTTCCATTTCTTAACAATACTCAAATAATATTGCAAGTGAATTTGTGATTGCAAGAGCAGCTATATTGCTGCACAGAATGCAGTGCGTTGGCCGATGTCTATTGCTTCATCACAGCCACACATGGGCACAGTCTACCCATCCTTGTCCTTGCAAATCGATACATTCACCAAACCCTGCCAAGCGTTCCCATACACGGCTGCACGGTGCATATTGCAACCTGCATTAGTGATTGTCGCTTATCACGGACCGTCGGGCGGATGCAAACAGTGTCATCGAGACGAAGGAAAGGAAAAAAAATCAGCACGAAGAAGTTTTTAAACTTTACCACCTTTTTTTATATGGGCGCACATGCGGCTTCACAGCGATATGACGAACCCGCGTCCCGGGCTGGACGGATACGCAAACATTCGTTTTCCTGTCACTACCACCTTCCCACCCCTTGGACGGTTCTGTGCAATCCAATAAGTGAAAAACCTGCCACATTATTGCTTGCCGGTGATGGGAGGCCGATTGCAAACTATCGTTTTGCGATAAGCAACTATCGGTGCTTCTATCTGTCGGCCAGATAAGACTGTGGGTGAAGACACAGCAACAAAATAAAGGTAGGGAAACCCTCTATACACCTGCCGGAGATGTGCTAAAATGTCTCGCCTTTGCGCCTAACGTCCAACTAAAGTGTATGGAATATTGCTTATTAAATCCATCCTGCTGGTTTTCCACTTCCGTTTTTTTTTTGCGCTGAACCCATCATCCGACGGTTGGAGTGACTGTTTCCCATGTCCCGTTTGAAGTATTTTCGGTAGCAAGCAATCGGGCACTCGAGCGAAAGGTGCGAAACGAAATGCTAATTAATGATATTTACCGTCCGGAAGTGCCCAACCAATTGAACGAACGCTTGAACGTTGTTTTGTTTGCAAATGAAGCCACTTTATGGGTTTGACATTTTACGCCAAGTGTGTACGCTTTGTCAGTATCCGGATTTTGAGGCCCTGCCAATGGACGATGAGTGCAAGAACATGAAACACTTCTGGCAGCATACAGTAAGTGTGGTACATTTCATACTCTCATGCCCACACTTCATACGTTTAGTCAGCTGTAAAGTGGAAGCTCCTGGAAGTGCTACTGGATGCTCTTTATTTTTAAATATATTTGTCCTTTTGAGACGTTATTAATTTAACGCGCTTGACATGCATTATGGAATCAAGCTCTCTACTATGTGCACCGAGAGCATCCACTCTGCAGTGCAGTAATTTGATTGCCCATTGCCCGTTAAGAGCACTTCTCGAGAGTTGAGTTGGTGAAGTTAATTTTAATACAAACAGTATACGGCATAGTGCCTCTTCTCTGCTGGAGTGCTTGTAGATTTAGCAAGGTAGCATTTTATTTGCTAATATCTTCCTCGGTTAATAGGTTTTTACGATAGGAATGAATTGATGTTTAGGATAAATGCGTCTGTTTACAATGGTAAGAAACATTTTGATTGAATATGCATACATGTGTGTGCATACATTGTAGATATTCATTCGGAGCACTGCAAATCCTAAACTATTATTTCTTTCGATTATTGTACATGTGTTAGGAAAACTTTTAATATATCCGTTGTGACTTTATAAATAACAAAAAAACTAAATTTTCAATGTAACGGACGAGCATTTTTAACGAAAATACACATTAGTTCGCCTAGATGTAGGCAATACGCAAAACACGTACCCGTAGAAGCGTTACAGAGCAACAGCAGCAGAAGTTACGCCTTGTAACGGTGGTGTAATGCTTGTAATTAATAGTGTACATACCCAATTAGATAAAATAGAAAAATAAAGTATAATTCCCTGTAAATTGTAACAAACGCGGATTCTTCCGATACGTACATGTATATATATATATTTTCATTACTTTCCACTTGTTTTAACTATATAATGTAAGTATTTCTCATTCGTTCGATTACGGTTCCCGGCCCACTCACACGCTCTTAATCTACATCGGAGCAGCAACAAATTTTAACACTCCACCGGATTTGATTTTCTTCTCAACACTCTCATATTCATCTCCTAGTCCCCCTAAAAAAAAAAACGCTTCACACACAAACACACCTCCCGCTACATATAACGCGCATAATGTACAGAAATAAACGTTTTCCTTCCGTTTCGGGGATGTGTTCGTGTTCGATTGATTGACACGTTAAAGAAACATTAAAACTATAAATCCTAACCACATCTCAGCACAGACCGTACACACCTTCGGGCTGTGTTTTTCTTTGCCATATAAAACATAAAATGCTAACCTTACCGGTTTGCTGCACTGTTCTGCTCCTCCGGTGTCTTTTTTTGCATTGCATCTATCACTGTTCCTCCGCGCGTCGAGCGTTTCGGCCTAATGCTAACGGCGTGTGGTAGTGATTTGGCTACTGAGTTTGGAATTCGCACTCGTAAACGCACTGCCTGACAAAGTCGCCTATTAGCTATAGACCCCTTCTACGGTAATGTAACGTGGTCTTATTAACATTGTATACATTTGCATGAAATTTGCTATCAGAAGAGGACCATCGGAATTTACACGCCAGCTCTCTTCCGCGATCGTATGACATTTGGCTATATTTATACAAGTTTTATCTCTAGTTCAGGTGTTAATTGAGGGTCTTTACGCTTTCGCTCTGTGTCACTGTTTGTCTTGCACGCAGAAGATGCCCGCATATCTTTCATATGTTATGTTTACGTGTTAAGCTAGTACACTACTATTAAATCTTATTTCACAGTCGTATTCACCCGGCACAGAACACGGTTATCAAAGTTCGCCCCGCTGAGAGGAAATCATTTCCACGATGTAACGTTCTTTTCTTTACCTTCATACCTTCATATCCTAGCTGTTATGCCAGCGATTACTGCGCTATCTTACATCCTTTGACCAGTGTTAGCCCGCGAAACCACAAGCCATGTGTTGGCGGGGCTCAACATATTAACCTATCTATATAATCAATTCACGGTCGTTGGCGACCTAGACATTTGAGGGATTCCTGTTTCTTTGTTAATTACTCGTTAGCAGTGCTTGCAGTTCGTCCTTGCGCCTTCATAGTCTTCACAGTAACGGTTGAAGAAGACAACGAATTTAGCAAAGGATACCTTTGCCGGCATCTGTTTATCTATGGAGTTTTTTCTCCCTTCAACAGGCGACAGGTTGCTCACTGCTTCACTATTCCTTCCATGTACGGACAATGCGTAGCAGGAGTTGGGACCGGATAGGTGGTCCGGCCTTGTTTTTTACATAGCTACAGAAGTTTTACACAGGTGGATGTCATTTCTTCTTAATCCTTTGCGCTATCCATTCTAATCCCTGGTACAAGCTGCGGATGGAAACGGAAAAGTGAAGAGGTGGGATTAATACTAATCCACGGTACAGTAATGGAGACCGGGGCCAATTATATTACCCTTCGCCCGTCAGCGCGCAACAGGACTGTATGTGCCACTGGTGATTCTTAATTGAGGTTAGATCTAATTGTTTCGAAATTTCCGCCGCACTCATCGAGTCTTTCAGATCCTGCAAAGGGAGAAACGGATGATGAAAGTTTAAATTATTAAATCGCACATGTTAAATTATTGAATTATTTTATTCATGTATAAGGGGGGCCCAGGCCCCGGATTGTTTACAATTATAAAACATAAACTGAATTAAGTGTAAAATTCACGTTAAACCGTTAAAGAGCATCTTATTCCGGGTGAATTATGAATGATGTAAAACTCAATCCTTCAATCAATCTATGTTTAAACGTTGTTTAAACTAATTGAATCTAACATGCATGAATTTAAAGCTGCTCAGTTTACCGAAGACGATGACGATTGCATAACAATTGAGCCGGAAAATATCATCATCGGTTTTTTCGACTCGGAAGAAGAATGTGACCAAGAATGTTCATGTAAGGCTACTACTACCAACCATGAAAGAGCTACAGAAATGCAGATTAGTCACAAAAAGAACGCGTTCAACATAAAACAGGAGATATTACACTAAATATGTGTATTAGTTCTAGCATCTGATCAAGGAATTATTTACAAAAATTGAAAACACTCATGGATCTTATCAATGCAGCGCGTGGAAGGAAACCTGCACACTCACCTGCTTATTTGCGTACACTAGTAAGCTAGCTTTCGTTAAGTCTTCGTGCTGCAACATTTTGTACAATTCCTCGCGCGTCACCGCTAACCGTTCGCGATCGGTTGAGTCTATTACCATGATGATGAACTGTGTGGAAATGGAAGGAAACAGATACAAAATCATTTTTAAATATTATTACCATCCAGTCGAATGCAATTTGCACACATGTGCTTCCGAGTACATTGTACTCTGGATTAGTCACATGGCGAAAACCACTATTTGTGTGGTGTTACTATTTTTACTCGCAAGGATGATGATGCCGACGCGGACACGATCGACACGTGTGACACGTGGTTGCTCACCTCTGTGTTTGTGTAGTACGTGCTCCATGCCGCCCGTAAACTTTGCTGTCCGCCCAGGTCCCACACGAGAAAGTGAATATTTTTCCATACAATCTGCACGTGTTGACAGTGATGCGTGCCCCACCGATGGCGTTGGTTTACAAACGCAAAAACGAAGCATTGCAAGAAAAAACAAACAAATGAGGTTAGTGTATGAATGTGTGCTCGTAGATAAGCGGCTTATTTCGACCGGTATGCGGTGTGCACACTCCGGACGAGAGACACATCTTTTCCACAATTTGTGTTCTTTAACAACACAAATTGTAAAGCGTTCGAATTGGCTTTAAATTTTAGCACAATTACCTCCTCCACGTTCGATCCGATCGTTGGGCTCGTGTGAACAACTTCGTTCATTAGGAACTGGTACAGGATGGTTGTTTTGCCGGCATTGTCCAATCCCACCATGACGAGTTTGTGTTCTGAAAAGCATACACAGAAATAAAGTGACCAGCATTAATAACTTATATTCGTAAGGCGATTTGAATGAACCAACAAAATAGTACAAGAATAGGATGTATTTGTTTCCCTTTGCAATATTCTGTAAGGTAATAATAACCAGAACGAAAACAGAAAGCAATAAACATATGCGAAACATTAAAACCATAACCTCGGTCAAAAACCTCGACAGCCAACAAACTAGTGATGGGCAAATATGAACCAACCTGTTAGAGAGCAGTTCCGCTCTACAATTGGAGTGAACGATATCAAGTATAAAACTTTTTGCTCTTCCAGTTCCATTCAACGAAATAAAGAATTCTTAAGCTCTTATAATTGAAGCGATCGCCGATAAGAATTTTTGAACGTGATTTGGAGTGATCGTTCTTGGTAAACTTATGGACGATATTTTAGGCTAGTTCAGGGCAACTTTTGAACTATAATTAGAACTTCGTCTTCTTGATTGACGTAACGACCTATTAGGTCATGCCGGCCATATTAGTACCACGTATAGTTGGATAGTCAATCACTACGGGGGAACGGTCCGGATGGGATTCGAACGATACCGATACGATCTTTTGAACTTGATATCTTTTACGAAAATTGTAGAGCGAAACAGCTCCAGCGGGTTCATTCATAGTACTTAATCATTAGTTGCAATTGTCGCCCTTAAATTCTTGGGAACGATTGCTTCAAATATCGCTCTTAGGAACGACGTTTCAAAAATCGTCACTACCGATAAAAAGAAAAAAGAGCCTTATAAAAATAACCTGTTGGAGCGGTTCCACTACTGAATGATCGCTCCGAATCGCTGTTAGATAAGACGCTTCAGAAATCGTTCGTAAGTTCCTATGAAGGATCGCTTTGAATATCGGTTTCACCGGTAAGTACCTATTAGTTCCCAATGAAAAAGAACATTTTGGAGAGTAGTCACTCCTATCAAATACCGCTCCAAATACCGCTTCCATAAACGATCGCTCCAAATATTGCTCCTAAGAACAAAGCTCCAAAAGCTTCTAGGAACCATCGTTCCGAATATCGCTCCTAGGAAAGATTGAACCAAAAAATTCTCTAAATATCATTCATACTACCGGACCAGCCTAACATCATTAGCATAAACAACGGTTCCGTTCCTTTCAAACCGCTCCTTTTTCGAAACTTTTCCCATCACTACAACGAACATTATGGCAGTAGAGCTTGAATCATCTTTCACTGTGTTAAAATCAAAGAGCTCTTTTAACGGTTCTTCATCGGGATTTTTTGCATTAATTTATTAGTCATATTAATCTGTTTGAACCCAGTACAAAGCAAATCTTTCAGAAGTGAGATGTGGTGCAGTTGCAGAATGGTAACCCTCAAGCCTAAATGAAAACTGACCGACCGCATGCATGCAACAATTTCTGTGCTGTCCCATACCCTGCAGTGATTCGTATATGGCGTGAGCTACTGCTGCACCTACATAATCCCCCTCCGGAAGGGTGAAAGACCCCCGATTAACCCCAGTTTAGGATAGCGATGTAATTGTCAATTAAAGCCGTACCACAATTTCGGAGGCCGATACGTGAAGTTCCAGCAGAGCAGTACCCGGGAACTCACCCCTTACACGTTACACAACATCAACATGCCGCTGCCGAGGGGCGAGAGAACGCATTTAACGCTCGATCAACCGTGACATTATCAGATTATTCTCGTACGCTTCCCTTCTATTGCGAGCGAGGGAACGCATTTGGCGGACGGTTTGTACATTATCCCACGCACATGATCTTGTGTGAAGATCACGGGGAAAAAACCCACTAATACTCCTACACTCCAAAAACGGAAGGGTTGCCCGCACCATACATCAGCCAAGATTAAAGTGGAGCAGGAGGACATTTAAAACAAACCCCACAGGGTTGAGGAATTAAGGCACGCAACACCAACACAGTGACACACGATCTGATCTTGGCGATTGAGATGGATATCTTTGTTAGCGAGCAAGGGTTGGTCAGGGTCTACTAGTACCGCACTAGTCGATCTCATTACGGCCGCGGTAATATTAGCTGCAAACTTAAGCCGTGCTAGTTGCCCGATTGTGTCAGTGTTACTTTTGATTGGCTGTGTCGGTGGCAGGTTGGAGCGACATTTGTCAAGCCAAGACATCTGTATCGTGTATGACAGCCACGTATGGAGCCGAGGAAATCGAGCGAAAGTACGGTAGTAGGGCAACGGATTTCAATAGTAATGGATGTAATTTATTATAATTTAAATAATCACTACCGAAGAGACTGTTCAACATTATCCGCATACATATTTGGATTAAAATGTATGACTCTATGTAGTTACGAGTGAAAGTTAAACGTTTGAATCGCAATCGAGAAAGTAACCGGAAAGTAAACGCTTTCAAGAGACGATCTCTCGACCCGCTCAAATAATTGAATTGGATAATGGAAGGCTAAACAACATACCCGGTCTGGGTTCAAATCTCGACTGAGCTTGAGAGGTGCACCCATGCATCTAGTTTTTGAAATTTTCTATTATACAGATTACCCAAATTTTGGTCCTGTCAGATATTTATAGGGAACTATCATGAAATATGGAACAAAACATCGATTAGACACTACATTTCAGTTTCTTCAAAATATTAGTAAAAAAGAGGCAGGGCAAAACATATTTTTTTTAAATTAAGTGTTCTACCAGTGAATTCCTTCATACCTATAATAACAAAACGTGCAACACACGTTTCCTAATGTCCGCACGCGTACTGAAAATGCATGCCTTTATGTAACGTTTAATTGATTTATCACAGCAAACGACACCGCTGGGACATGGCGTTTTCGGTCGTGATGAAATGTTTAAAATAAAATCAAACCACACACACGCCTGTGATGTGCCATGCAAGGGGCCGTTCCAGTGAATGAAACCGGACCACGGTTTCGTATGCTTCTCATTCTTTTTTGCCGATATTGGTTGGTTGGTTTGGATCGAATTTTGTTTTCCCTTTTGTTTGGAGCCTGACAGATGCGTGTCAGCGGCATGTTGCTTCACCAGCGCACGTTTTTACTGATAATTTTTTTCCATGAAAAATGTCATTGCTCTTGCCCATCGATGCTATGGGCCATTAGCGAGAGGAGGGGGAAAACATTCCAACACACTCAACTGTACACGGTTTGATTTTGCAGAAGAATGGGCGATATCTTCTAAATCTGTCAGAAAGATAAACGTCAAAAGTTTTCGCTTGCAAACTTTGTGTGTGCATCGTCTAACGACCCCTTTAAACGGTAATACTCTTCAGCACCTTGGCAACAACAAATCCAATCCAAGCAAGCGTTGGAAAGCACAACCAGATAATCGTTTCCTCCCAAATTGATGGTTTCACTTTTCAAAGTGACCTTCGGAATTTAAAGTTCGCTAGACGGCTTTTTTTGGCCGTAAACGAAAGAAAAAAAAATACCGCACCCTCAACGGAAGCTTGCATTCTCCACGAAATCCAATGGAGGGAAAATGATAGAAATGTTTTTAGTCACAGTTTGTGTGTTTTTTTTCTTTTTTCGGGAGTTTATCTCCCACCCTACTACCTTCCGTGGGTTGACAACAGCAAAAAGCCTTTGCGACAGAGCCCATGGCCTGGTGTTTGTTAACCTGTTGATGTTGTGCGTTTTGTTGGTTTGGCAAACATCCAACGAATTATGGAATGAATCCTTATGATTCTGGAGTATCTTTGATGACCTTCCAAGAAATGTTCCTGTTGGCACAACGAACTACTAGAGGCCACTAGATGCTTACCACGTAGTCATTCCTAACTAGTAACGGATAAATAACGGATCGCTTAAAAGACACTTTCAGGTACATTTATCCACCATCAATTGGCCACCTAACAGTTTAGTCATTCAGTAAAGTTTTAATGACCACCCTATGAAGTGTAATTATCTATCATCACTACCATTCCGTTTCCAAGCTTATTTAATGGTTGAGAAAATCTTTTAACCAACAACATTCACTAAACGAAACATGCTTTCAATCAACCGTTTCTCTCGTTACATTTCGCGGAACATTGTTTACATTTTCCCGAACCCGCGACTACAGAAGTACTAGCAATTGTATGTTCAGTAACTACATGATAAGCAGCTCCGCAGCAGGCAGTAGGCGCCAAATGTTACAAATTTCGTTGATAAGCGTATTGTGTACGGAGCACAACACAAACAGAAGAGTGAGAGGAAAAAAACAACAAACACCCCATCCCCATAGACACAACGCGAACAGTGAACAAGAAAGCGAACCAAAAAAGCAAAAAAAAAAACTAAAGCAAATAGTAGCGATGCTTTCGATGCCTGATGTTGATGTGATCACGACCGTGATCGAGAGCAAAGACCTTTCACTAGCGATGAAGAAAAGACACGACGTGAACTGGGTTGGTGTTTGGGCTCCCATTTGAAATGTAGGCCAACGAATGATTTCATTGCCGTTGCATTACATTTCACACAGTGGACGTGTGTCAACGGGTGTATTAGCATGCGAGAAAATTAACATAGCTTACCTTCATTGCCGAATAAACTCCAGATCTTTGCAAAAAGTAACCCCATGATGATGATGCTGTGCGCCTAGTTGATGCGTGTGGGGTGCGATTGCAATTAAAATCTACACAGCAGGCTTTCTCTTTCGGATGGATGCACTTTTGACAGGATAGAACTAATAACGACGCACAAATAGATTGACACCACACTAACACCACTCCATGAATGCCACCATCAGAAAGGAATCGGTCGGTCTACTTTGATTGCTCTTTTGAAACATTTGTAACAAACGAAACAAACACACACACGCACACACACGGTTTAATTAAAACATACGCGAGTGTAAGGACAATATCCTGCAGCCGTCGCAAGGGACTTTTTAGCACTGACAATCTGCACGACACCTGAAGCGAATGGGAATCCTTACAATGGATTCCGCATCACACGGCCATTACGATGGGGCTTCGGGCACGAACACGAGACAAACTGTTGGAGCTGCTGCTGTCTGCTGCGTTGCACTTGTTATTGTTGTTTTCAAGCCCACACACACGTGAACAGCCGTTTTTTGCGCTTCTTTCTCTTTCTCTCTCCTCTTCCTCGTTACTCGTTCATTCAAGAAACAATCATTAAAGCTGAACGTACGCACACACATGCACACACACGGCGCGAGCGAAAGTGTTTTTGCTGATTTCTTTCTTTTCGTTCGTTTTCACTCTAATTGTTGTTTACTTGCCGTTTCTCCTGTGTTGGGTTAATGTGCGTGTGGGCATTGGTGGTATGGTTTTTTTTTCTCTCCTACCTCACCCTGATTCCACGAAGAAAGACAACCTGACCGGACGGAACTAACCTTTTCCGTGCAACTTTTCCGAGGGTGGCTTTAACAGGATGTTCTGTGTTCCGGATGTGTTTTCCAAGAATCGACACTCCTTGTGAATGAACAACAAACACGGACAAAAAACCACACTCCACCCTGACTTTTACCCAGCTGCCCTTGGATGGTTCAATTAGGTGGAGCAACAGAAAAATCTGCTGCTGGTGATGTTGTGCGTAGAGTTGGCAATTGTCTCGTTGTCTCTATGCGGAGCACCTGGTGACACGTTGAATATTGCTAAAAGTGAACAAAGATCACGGGAGTGTGGGCTGTGGACGATTATCAGCGCACGATGATAAACACGGCTGCAAAGTCCAAGGTTTCAGGAGACACTTTCCCTCAGCACTTCTGGAGCTTACAAACAGCAACGTATCTTCACACGCGGCACGCAAAGTACGACACACGAACGAAGTGAACGGGAAAACATTACCGAAGTGTTTTATTCAAAATATTCATGAGTTTTAACAAAATACAGCTAATGTACGGCCTACGCTGCTACGGATGACATTTACTGCAGTGTCCGCTACACGAATGTTGACCAAGATTGACGTAGATGGATAATTCACCACGAGGTGAGCCCGAGTGGTGAATGGTGAGAAAGGTGAATGGCTTCCAGAGAAAGATTATATGAGATAAATTAAAAAGTACTGCAATTGAAAAGAATAGAAGTTCAACTTAAATGTTATTGTAAGCATTTAAGTATTTGCAATGATCTATCATTTTTCACAAAGAGGAGTTGCTTCGTGTATACGCCGCTCATGCTGAATTTGAATGAATGAAAAAAGCACGCGAAAACTTTCTTGCTCAAAACAATAAAAAAAATTAGGCTCTATCGCAATTTTTCAATTGAAAACGATTGAAAAGTCAAATTCCAGAAACTTTGACACTAATTTAGTAGCTTTTTGTGAAAATATTATCACAAACGTAAATCAACAGAAACAATATGGAAATCCTCGAATCAATCACACCTCATCCCGAATGGTGCAGTGACCCTGTGTGACACGAGCAGTTGCTGACAGTTTGTCGAGCAGATATGCTGTCTGCTTGAATTTGGATTGTTTGTTTTTTTTTTCGTGTGTAGCATAGATGCGTACACCATAAGATAAAATCGAACAATTGTTGTGCGGTGGTTTCGGTCGGTGTTTTTCAAGTGAGTGAAGCAAATGTTGCAAATCTAAAAAGCAAATGATAAGAAACTGTGGTCTTTTGGTAAAGTTTTCATGATGTGTTGTGTGCAGAAGTGCATGAAAAGTTTAAACTGAATCCAAATCAGGTTTGTGCATGTTTGCAAAGTGTTTGATAGATGAGAATGGTGAAGGAAGTTGTTGGTTGAAAGAAGGCGAAAAAAAAACCCACCAAGAATGAAGTGTAAAGAGATAATCCCATCCATTGCAGTGTTGTATTAAATAACGTACCGTGTATGTGGTGTATAGAAAGAGTGTACTATTCTAGGGGGGATATTGGGAACCAGGGGCAAGCAAAAAATAAACACATTTGTATGGCGTGCGTTGTGTATATGCTATGCTATCGGGGCAGATATGAGATTACAGAGCTTATGCGGCACGAGGGATTATACTGCCAATCAGTGCGCTTAGTGATGAGTGGGTAATGATTCTTTGTTGCTTTTGGTGTTGAAAAGTGTGCGTTACATGAACATTAAAACGAAAAAGAAGCACACAAAAAAAAAAACGTTGACGAGTAGGGCAGTCCTGTTCGCCAGCATGATTGACGGTAAGTTAACTTAATTTTGTGTACGACGAGTAGTGCAGACAGCTGCATAACGCACTGCACCGTTTTTGTCGGTGCAATAAACAAAAAGAGCGATAGCATAAATTTCACCATAAACGAGCATATTCCGTCCATAACGTAGGGGTCGTACTTAAAGACACGTAAAAAAAGGGAAATTTGTTTGGCTCGTGCCTGTGACGAGCGTGGTGCAATTAAACGATGGACTCCAAGGTGCCTCCCTCGATTTTCCGGAAAAAATAGTAAGTGCAAGTGGAGAACGATGCATCCTACGATTGCACTTTGTTTAAAATTGTTAAATAAATACGACCGACACCGACATTTCCATACCAACAGACACAGTTGGCGTTTCGGTGGTGTCGTCGTGTGCCTTTTTCCATTCTCCCCCACACGAAAGGTGCTCAAACGGCGATGGGCAAACGCAACAACCAAGAACGGCAGCGCAGATGTAAACTTGTTAATCACAGAAATAACACTTTCCATTGCGTAAACAGTACAACCAAGGGTGACCAAGTTTGGATAGTGCTTAGAGCTAGGGGAAGGGGGATGGGGGAGGATTTTTCGGAAGAAAACTGTTTGCGCCACACACAGCCACACGTGGAACGCTTTTACGGTGACACAGTACGTTTTGGTGGGTCCGGAAAATTGCATGGCAATCATTTTGTTTTTTCGCTTCCGTAAGGTTTCTGGCTCCACCGGCACTCTTTTTTTCTGTTCTTTTGTTTTGGTTGCTGTTCCGTCAACTGCAGCACGTACTCAGCGGGTAATTTCCTCTCCATGCATGAGATTGTTTTTCTTGACGCGCCTCATTTGCGTTTCTCTGAATGGAAACCATGAGTGGTTGATTTGTTTGGTTTATTTACCACGTTTTTTTTTTTGGGTACCTCCCAACATCACACGTCCCACCAAACGGTGATGAGTCTCTTGTTACGGCAGAAAAAAACGGAAACAGTTCCTGCCATCCGTTCAATCATGTTTAATCACCAGGTTAAAGAATTGCTGGACCATGAAACGTCTATAACTGCATGATGACGGTGTAGTTTTGATTGCAGCACAACCAAAAAAAAAAATAATGAAATGATTTCGACGAGTCATCATGTGAATTTTTCACGAAATAAATGCATCAATACACACGCCGTATTTGATAGCACTGCATTTGCATTGGGTGATTGGGTAGAACTCCAGATCTACTCTTAACTTTCATTGCTAAATTCTTATAGGAGATCAGCTTAAACTCTACATTGTTCCTCTCGTAATTCTTGCACAAAGAAAATTGTTAGACGTTGTTGATTCATCAATGATACTGATTACGGGCTTTTTATGATATTTTTTCATTTCTGTCCGCTTATGTTTTATCATTTCTTTTAGTATATTATGGCCACTATGCCCTTCTATAATGGCCACTGCGAAAATGCCCTTCTATAATGGCGTTAAAATGATTCTGTATATAAAAGATGAATTCTGCCCGAAAACCTGAACGAATGTGCAATCGACAAAAAAAATTCTGGTAAATTCATTGAATCTGCAGAAAAAATATATCGGAAACTGATGGAAAAATAAGCTCGGAAACCCTGGGAACCGTCTAGAGTCCAGGAATGAATCGAAATGTTGGTGTTGAGTCTTTAAATTCCCGGGGTTTTCAGGGGCGGATTCGGGTTGAATTCGTGAGCTCTCATATTTCGATTCTGGTGTCTGAAAATCTGAGAATACTTCAGGTAAATACAGGTGGTAATCTGCTGGAAAAGACAATAGGATACACATACGATATTCGGTGGAAGCTTCATGAAAATTAGTTGGAAAACCCCTGGGAAAACTCACTGGGTAAATACATAGCCAAGGGCTGAAACATTTAAAGGGACAGGACGATCTGGAGCAATGTAGGCTGAAGTTTCATCATTGTTTTAAAGATCCAGGATTTCAACTCGAATTCATGTTGCATTCAGGAATTACCATACAGCGATTTTGGTATCTGCTCGCTTATTTTTGAAAATTCCAGGCAATTATGTGGAGAATTGCCGGAAAAATCACTTGAGTTCGTGTTGAATATGTGTTGGTAGCTGCACGGAAAACCCGTGGAAAATCCGCTGGGTAAAAAACAAAGTGTGCTGAATTTTGGAGTTGTCGGAGTTGTGTGGAGCAGCCTAGAGCTCAAGAATAAGTCGGAACATTGGGAGCGATTCTGGTATTTCCTGGTCAAATCCGGGTTCTTTCAGCTGTGCCTTCGGGCTGGATGTCTACAGGACTTCAAACCTTGAATTGAAAAACTAGAAAAGTGCTTAAGTTTGGAGTTATCGGAGCTGTGTGGAACGATCCAGAAGTCAGGAATGATCTGGAGCATTGAAGTCAACTCTGGAACTTCGTGGGAGATGACTCCGAGTATTCAGCGAAGAATTCGTGCTGGATTTGTGAATTTCCATACAGCCCATGAAGAGGTATAGACGAGCTTCCAAAGATGCTCCAAACTTCAAAATAAACAAAACTAGGAAATCGGGAAAATGATTGGTTTGTGCTAGAATCCGGAGTAACCGGAGAAGCCCTGCACATTCTAAGTACCCTAGAATTAACTCCAGAATCGCATGAAATGTTTGATACTTGTTAAACCAAAAAAAAAATCAAAAACATAATTAAATGTGTGTCATTTGCAATTCCCCGCAACGTTATAGTTTATAGCTTACCCAAATGTCGATCATCATTTAATCATTTAGTACATTTAACAGTACGACTAGCGGTGTGCCCGTACCCGGGACAACACAGTCCACAGCTCAAATTTAATTATAAGTTACACAAGAAATTGCACAAAATATGAAAACAGCGCGCATCGGTTTTTGTGTGGTTCATTTTACACTTTAGCCCAACGATGGTTCGACTGTTTGCAAATGCGTGTTGATTGATAGGTGCAACCGACAAGAATTCCCGGAACACAAATAATTCCTGCTAACAGCCATCAGTTCATACTGTTTTTATGGTCATTTTCCCCAGAAAAGGCGAGGGACAAAAAACATTGAAAAGCTTTCGAAGTAATGTGCAAATAAAATTATATCACATTTAAATGATTTCTGTTGCATGATGAGCACCTGGCCATGGCCGTGGGGTGGAATTGTGCCGCTTCAAATTTTAACCACTCCTCGGAATCGGAATTGCATTTTGTTTGCCCTGTTCCAGTGTTGGAGTATCGGAGTTCGATCAGCAGCGCTGAAGGATTGTTGGCCGGCTGACACTCTGCATACTTGCACGTTGATTTATGCATTTATGGTTGAGATTAGTTTTTGCTGTACAAGTTCCGTGTAAATCGTTTGTGGTAGGTAGCGGGGGAGGGGGAAGGGGGAGGGGATGCATGCATGCTCACTCATTATAACATGTGCACACGAGCGATGGTTCTCCTGGCACTAATCGAAAGCACTAATCGAAAAGGTCACCTGACACGGTACTGCCGCCACTTGTCGATTTGCCGTTTAGCATACGCAAACAAATCAACAGATGATGATTACATGTGCTGCAACAACCCTCACACACTCGCTGCCAAGCTGCAGGAGCAGCCACAGCAGACAGGCTTGGCCAGTTTTGCACGAAGATAATGCATCTTTACGGTCTAATCCTTGCGGCCGGTGTTGTACGCTATCGTTCCTGGTTTCTTTACGAGACGACCCTGACGAGTCGTCTAATGGGTCTTACTGGCTGAGTGTGCCATAAAAAACCGTACCGAGGACTTTGATCGATAAAATGTGCCCGCTCGATCGTTGGGCGATTGTGCGCGCGTTACCGGTTTTTCTTAACTTCAACGAGCGACCAGCGACAGGAAATAACTGGCAGATCTTCGTCGATCTTCATCCCCTTTTTGTTGGGGGGAGGGAAATGAGAAGTTGTGTGGGAGGTGTAAGGCGCACACCAGTTGACTCATGACAGGGCTCGCGTACTTTATGGGCGTACGGGTTTTTTTTGTTGCTGCCTTGTATCAATATTGTGCCACAGCTTGGCAGAGGCAGACATTCCGTGTGGCGCATTATCATCATCATCATCTTCATTGGCACATTATTGATTCGTGGTAGAAAATGTATTTCACCTAGCAGTTTGCAAAGCCGTCGGAAATGCCTTGTGGGGAGGGGAAGGAGAGAAAAAAAAGTGTATGGTGGTCAACCGATCGGGCCGATTCCCGGGGGCCGAGGAGGTTCTTGCGTGGCGAATGATTAATGCATTAATCATCGGCCGTTCGGTATCGGCCCCGGCGGTTCGCCATGTTATGCGGCAGAACGAAACGGGATTAAATGTATTTTCGTGCACGGTGCTGGCGCGATTGCTTCGTGCCGATCGTAGCCTCGCCGTAGCCCGGTCGTTTCAATTGCATTGGGTCGCGGGTTGGGATGCGGCCACCTCACCCCCCTCCGAGCGGTTGCATCACTTCAACTCCGCGCGGTCACCCCACTAATGGTCGAAGGGAGGTTTTTTTTTCCTTCTTGTTGCCTATGTTGGTATCGTGATTAATTTTTTATTCACCGGTCATCTGACTTGTAGCACCAATCAAGCAATGTTGCAGGGGAAAATGTGTTTTTTTTTTTGTGTGATTAAAGCATCCCCCGGTTTTTCTTTTTGCAATGAAATGTTGAAGGAAAATTATGCATATCGGATCATTCCAATCGTGCAATGCATTTTTGTCACCGTTAGCTGAGTTCATAATGAAGCTAGCGTACGAAATCACGATCCGTGATGGGGTTGCATTGTGTTCACTTGCGCAAATGTTGATGAAGGTTATACAAGACTGTTTTTTTGGTGGTGTATTCCATGATTGATGGAGAAACGAGTTACTAAAATACTAAAGCGGGGAACCGTTTAATATTGGAATCGCACGAGAATTTCTGATCTGGTCCCGTTTTTCAATTTTTTTGACTATGAATCTGGCGTATCGAAATTACCACGAAATGGACATTCTGCACGGAAGTTGAGGCAATAAGGTCAAACTTTGGAAAATTGCAAAGTCGTCTTGGAGTTCGAGTCAAGATGAGGTTGAAATAAATAAATATTTGTTTGGAGAAGGTTTTTCTGTTACCAAAAACCCATAAAGGACATTGAAAACGTTCCTTATTTGAATCATGAAGATTGATGTTGGATTGCAAATACACAATACAGCCTTAGAAAATGTTACGAGGACTCTACACAATAAAAATAATACGCGAAAAATATAAAATCTTATATAGAAGCAGTTCCTTGGAAAGCTTTTATTCCATTTGAAGCGGAAAATTCCAGCTAAATTATGATCTGTTTAGGTCAATAACAAATATCACTCAATAGCCAAGGAAGAAGTGCCATAAAAGTGGAGAAACATTATGCTGAGAAATTGATGGGAGGTATCCTAAGAAATTAGCAAGAAATGATGCTGCATCTCTAGCCCATCTACAAACTCATAGTTTTACCTCATTTGAAGCGAAAAATTCCAGCTAAAATTTGTGCTTATTAGATCACTAACAAATATCACTCAATTGTCAATGAAGAAGCGCAATAAAAGAGGCGCGATATTATGCAGTCCCTGATGGGAGGCATTCCAAGAAAGGAAGAAGAAATGACGTTAATGCTGAATCTCATCGGTGATGGTTGCACTCAAATTCTTGACAAGATTTAGTCTCTGATTGGTAGGATGTACTGTGAACCATCAGGGCTCTTAATTCGAAAAATCGAATCGAAACATCGCAATGAGCGACAGTATTCCCAACGCCTTAAAGTATGCAACTCTGGGGACAAGAGCTCGATTCAAAATCTCACTGTAAATGAAGGGTTAGTTTACAGTAGTTTACTATAAAGTATTAAATATCCGCACCATCGGGTTGTTCCAGTTCGTTGTAACAAATAAAAGCAATCTAGATTTTGTTTCATCGTTTCAACAATCAATCTTAATCCCGTAGTCCATTATATACCCACCAGACACTAGATACGGTGCAAACCTTTTGAACCTGTGCGCTTGATTCATCCATTTGCCGGGTGTTTAAGATCCCGTCGTAAGAAACACCTAATCGCCATCCATTCGCAATTGAAACCGTAGCTGTGGCAGTGCACCGGATTTCATCACCCACTTTGTCCCGGTAACCGAACACCCCCGTCATTTGGTTCGGTTCCTGCTCGGTTCCTATCAAATCCAGGGAATGCACCCGTACGGGAACAATTAGCTCCCAAAAAGCGGTACGCACGGGATGGGGCGTTGCGTGGAGATTTATTTACTAGCGCATCATCGTCGTCGTCTTCTTGTCATTCGATACAGACACTGTAACGCAATGCAGTGACAGCTTTGCAACCGTAGGAAAATCTCTCTCTTCGGGGAGCGTTGTGTTGATAAATTTCCCGCACGAGTTTTAGAAGACGAAGGTTGGCTTTTGAAGGTGAAATAGAAAGGGTCTTTTGAATATCTCGGATATAGCTCCACACCCTGTCCATTTGGCAAACAAAAGAGTGAAGTAATTTTCTTGCTCCACGCCTTCGACAGTTCGTGTGTGAAGGTGTGCGCTTGTTGCTGCATCGTCTTCGCGCTTTCCTAACCTTGATTGCGCCTGCTGGAGCGGTGGAAGTAGCCCATTCTTCGGGCGCAGATCACGTATCGTGTAACACACGTACGTACGAAATAAAACCGGAACCAGGCCACTGCACATGCACACGTTGCAACCGCTGAATGCACGGCATCTCCCGGATAGGGCGAGACTCGATTGCGCCGTGCAACAAGCTTTCCTTAGCTCCACGAAAGGTGCCATAAAATTGGAGGAAAAATCCATTCCTTGCAACCGGCTTCCATCCCATTTATCCCATCATTTGCTGGTGGGATTATAAGTGCACAGTACAGGGAGCTACGACACCACTGTCTCCGGTTCCACCTCACACGCTCTTCTTTAGAATGTTACGCAGAACCCAGGAAGCGCGAAGTGATATTCAGACGACTAGAAGCTATAAAAGCTCGCCCCAGAATTGGGGATGTATATGTGTTTTCCATGACACGGTCGCTTTCCATTGCAAACTATTCTTTCGCGCCTAGATCAAGCCTACAGGCGCCGATATCAATAGCTGGCAGCGGTGTTTGCACATCACCACGTCACCTTCAAACCATTTTCCGTCGTTCGTGCTCTTTGTCTCTGGCGTTGGCTCTGGCTGAAGCATTCACTTGCACTGCGAATTGCCATTGAGGCATCCCGCAATGCATTTTGCCATCCCCCGTGTGCATGTGTTTTCTTTTATTTCTCGTTCAACTCCACAGCCAGAAGATAGCTCTTGCGGGAGAAAGGGATAGAGAAAGATAGTGAGAGAGAAACAGAAGGAATCTGCTAGATACATCGTGCCATCAGCATCGTTGCACCAACGGTTGCACCGAAGCACATAAGACAAAGTAAACGTAATGCAATCGATTCATAATCCGCGAAAAGTTGCCGCTTCCGTTGAAGTACTTGTATGTGTGTCTGTGTGGGCACTGGGGACGAAAAATCGTTTCATTTCGTTGTGTGGTTGGTCCTTGGGGACTTTCCTCGACTGGCTGGAGTTGGAGGATAGAATGAAATCGACTCGACGATTTCATTTTATACCTTATAAAGAAGGTTGAAAGACTTAAAAAATATAAGAATAACTAATAATTTACTTGCAAGCGAGAGATGGATAGCTTTTAGTTTATGTATGTGGTTTTACAATTTTGATATAAAATCTTCGTTAACCTCAAAAGCAAGAGTTTAACCTATACCATGGCTACCTCTGCCAAAATTATATTTAGTATTGTTTTATGGTACGGTAACGTGAAACTATTTTATTTAAGTAGAAATAATGAACAGACTACTCAGCCTTCAAAGTACTAATAATCAACTAGAGCTCGGAGATAGCGTTTGCAAAAATAGATGAGAAGAAAGAAATATTCAAAATGAAGAAGATATTAAAATTAGAGAAAAAGGAAGAAGTGTTAAATAAATGTAAAGTAGACAAAATTGATGAATTAGGTAGAAAGTTAAGTAGTTAATGCAATTTCATACATGGAGACATTTATAGCATAAACGTATAAGCATAAGTTTATAGCACGATTAGGAACCACATAACACAGCACGTTAAGCTGTCAATATAAACGTGAATTTGCTCTAAAGCAGAGATAGTACTATAGTTTTAGTTGAATCTGAATCTGGTTCATGAATCATTTTACTGGAGATTCATGGATCCTTATTCTGAATTGTTTTGCAATAACTTAGTTTGTAAATTTAAATTTTTGTATCTGTACACAAAGCCATCCAATGTTCTAAGTGTGTAAGGGCTTTGCTTTTGGGAACTATAAATATTTAAATGAAAGGTGGAAGAAAAGAATCTCTGAAAATTTATAAATCTCTTAGGATTCTTTGTTCTTTCACGGGTTCTTATGAATTAAAGAACAAATTGATCGTTGATGATTCTTGTGAATGATTATTCTCGAATAATTAATTAAGCATAACACTTATCAAAACAATAAAATGATAGCTTTTTCATTATTTAACAAATTCCTTTGAATACTTTTCTACTAAGCCAACTGCATATTTTAGCTATAATAAATTGTTGGCAATGCAATACTCTTATCGAACGGTTAAGAGTCGTCTGCTCTTTTATACAATTCCTATAATAGCGAATAATTGATCCAACATGCTACGGCTAAAACTATTGTACGCCTCGTGTAAAGTGGATCATGGAACAGCCAACTTTTAAAGTGCTGTAACAAGGTCTTTCCCCAAACCCTTCAACTCCCCCTTAGCACCGTATCCGAACGCCGTATTTATTTATTCGTCCCACTTCGCCACTATTTCATGCCCGCGAGCAAATCCGTTTTGAAAAACGTGCAAAATCCTTACAGCATATTACGATTCCAATCGACTTACGGCTCCACTGTCTAAACTTTGGCCGGAACCCTCCCCCCCCCATCTCCCCTAGCGCGTTTGCGGAGATGATGCCCCGCAGTTCCGCGGCACCTTACAGCGTTACAGATGCGCTCAGCGGGATAAAACCGACAAAATGGAACCGTACGATGATGGGGTTGTGATACCCGACCGTACACATGCACCCACCGAGGTGGAGGCGCAAACTGCACAGATTGAACATTGAAACTCATAAGCTCCAATCAAACGTTGTTTTGCGTTTCCTTCCGTTGCCCGTGCGAATCCCCAGGACAGGAACTGCCACGGTTTCACGGTACTCACCCATTCCGTCTACTCCTTACCCCCTTTCCCAGCCCGTTTCTCCTTGTTGGTTTCGCAATTTCTTCGCGCTCAGCTGACGGAGTGCGTGTTATATTTCTTATTTTGTCAGCCTTTTCCATCCCGGAGAAAATGTGAACAAAATCCCTCCCCAGGATCGGTGTCCTGCTTCGTGGGTAAATATTGCGACAAGACAACCTCGGCACTCGGCAATCACAACAACAGAGCGCAAGAACTTATTGGTACGAATGGCAGTGCTCGTGTGGGAGATGCGGTGTTGTGGGGAGGGTTTTTTTTTGTTACGCGTGCCCATGTTGCCCACTAATGCGGCGCGTTTCGGTTGCGCCTCAACGGGCGAACGGCTTACAGGCGCGCAATAAGTGAAGCTTTGGTTTGTCTCTCCGCCGTTTTGTTCGTGGCCGATGGCGGTCGGAACAAAAG
Organism: Anopheles minimus; assembly: GCA_000349025.1. Classification (NCBI taxonomy): domain Eukaryota; kingdom Metazoa; phylum Arthropoda; class Insecta; order Diptera; family Culicidae; genus Anopheles; species Anopheles minimus. Next base: position 1,789,591 of record KB663943.1, on the reverse strand, counting down.
GCACACACACACACACAGGGTGTGTGTTTTCTGAAAAAGACGCGAAACCGGGCTGTCTTGCCCATGTATTACTCATATATCACACAATTTATGGGGATTTGCTTTGGCTTTTTTAGACTTTGCAACGCTGCGCATCGGTGTGTAGTTGAAATGTGTTTTTTTTGTTCCTGTTTCCACGCGACACACTGTTCAACTTCTCCCGTTACGGGTGAAGTTCCGATCCGCTAGAATTCACTTGCAAGCTTTCCAACACCCGTTTGTGTGTTGGCGGAGTCTATCCGAGATGCAGCAAAACACTGGAAGTAGCACGAAGTGAGAAGAATATCATAACACTCTTTTTTCCCCCTGTTTTGCCGGCATGTCTACAGTAGAACGCAAAACTTGACCACAGACTACTCACATTCGGTACGGCATACCGAAAGGCTAGAGTTTCATGGATCCCTTCGGCTAGCCGTAGGAATTTCGCTGCCCAAAAGTGGGAAGAAGGAGTACCCGCGTGGTGACAATTTGTGCACAGCTGGCGTTTGGGATTTTTCCCTCGTTTTTAAGCCGTTCGTTGCATCGTGTGTTACGCGAGTGATGGCTCATGATGTTTAGATTGTCAGTTTTCTTGGTATCGGGAGCGATATTTCATGTTGTGGAACATTAGTACGTTGTTTGTTTGTTTTTCCAAGCTGTGTTAGTTCCCGGGTGCCTGGGTATGATGGATACACGGGTGGAAATAAAAATAAAACCAGTCAATTATGTTTAATGCAATGAATTATTTGAATAACTCCTACTAAGAACATAACACTTTTGGGTCACTCGTCAAAATGTGAGAAACATGATAACACTAATTGGTTTAGTAGCAAGTGACAAGATCAAATAACGAGCGATGCCAGTACAAGCCGAGTTTTTGTGACAGACCTAATTACAGCTTTAGCTGCAAGAATTCCTTTATGTTTTTGTATTTCTGTGAGCGCAAAAGTTTCGGAACAAATATTGCCAATTATATGATATGTTCTTATATACCAAGAATATATTAAACAATTGCATTATGTGAACGATTTTAGGCTCTTTTATTCTGACAAGTCTCGCACATTGCGAATAATCATAAAAGTAAATGATCATAATTTCTATAGATATAACTTAAAAATATCGATAAAACCAAATTCTTCAAATACGATTTTATAATGTAGCATTTTAAAAATGTATTGTACTTACTATGTGATTAACTATGAATAGAGAATACAGGCAGCCCCCGAGCTACACTATTATAACAAACCGTAGTATTCAGCAAAAATCCATGTATTTCGAATCCTACTTTCAAAATTTCTATATTCGTCTTAAAGTGTATGCATATTTTAGTAATTTTTATGCAATGTTACCCACAAGCACACATTTAAATTGATGTAATAAATGTTAACGAATATTAATTTTAAATTTTAAGAATTAATACACCGAACTTTCCGAGGTGAAACAATTATGTATCTCTAAACCTGTGTGTATCAGGTACCACTTATCTCTGGAATTACCTGAACTCTGAAAACTTTTATTTGGTTTATGCATCACAATCTTCAATCCGTTATGAGGAAATACATATTTTAGTGCAGAGATCTAAATAAATATATTAACAGGAAAATTTAAAAAAAGAATAAAAGATACGAAAAAGAACATCACGCATATTTCCACCAGTGTATTTTATATATTGAATCTTGAAAATGAAAGATTCTTTGTTATAGTAAAATACATGCTATAATCATGCTATAAAACTCTTACGGATGTTAGTAGCTGTAAATGTATAAATTTCTACTCGCTCACGTGGCCTAAGTTAGACGTTATCGTTACGAAACTCTAAACAGCGACAAATACTGTTTGGTAACGTGCCTGCATAGATTTATCGCATCGCCGTAGTATCGCATTACCTACGGCCATGTATTTTTTAACCTTTACAGCAACGATTTACCCTTTTGCACATAAATAAGATGGAACATTCTACGACAATTGGGTTTAGTTGTGTCTACTATTTCCATCCCCAATCCTTTCGGTTGTTTTCGACACACATTAATCAATAGCACGTAAAAGGCTTAAATTGGCTTTAGCTTGTAATCCGGTGGAAGAAATTGTTTATGGTTTCACTCCGGGTGTGTGTGTTTTTTCCCCTCTCTCTCTCTCTCTCTTTCTCTCTCTCTCTAAACCACCTAATACACACCCCTGCTATTTTTGCTGTCTTCTTATAAGTCTGTCTATTTTTAAAAGTTCCCAGTGTCCGTGGGCACTCGCGTTCCGAACGGTCTTCCCTTTTGCGTCCGTGCGTTCCAGTCTGTATGGGAAGACTTCCAAAAAAGGACTCCGTCCGTTGCGGTTGGGTTCTTCATTTGCACTTCGATCGATCGATTGATCGTGGTGCGATCGGGAGGGGCAAAAAACAGCTCGGCTCGATTCATTTCCCTTCCATTCCAGAGGCCAGTTTCGTCATCGTGTCGCCGGACCGATTGGGAAAGGAACTTCTTTTTTTCGCGCCCGGTGCCGTATGATGTAAGGCCCCGGACGCGTTCGTTATATTTTTCCAGTACGGAGTTGTGCGCCAATCGCCAAATCGTGGCTCGATTACGTTGGCTCGTTAGCGCGGTTTTGGGATGAAGAATGGACCGCGATGCTATTTTACGGCGCCTGACCTTTGCACCGAGCGTGCCGAAGGTCCGAACACTGGCAGACACTGGCAACCGGCTGGAGGTCCACTGGGAGCCTGGTTACACCGGTACGCTTCGAATGCGTTCCAGTGAGTGTTCGGTTTTTATGCAACAGGGGGAAAACATGGTCGATCTTTATGATGCTTCGTTAGGGTAGTCGTGCCGACTCGTCACCGGGTACAAGCACCAGCTGTTGTCGCAGGGCGCCTTTCCCAAAAATCAAGCAGAAAAAAAAGGTCGCGTCTTCATGCTGGACTGCATCCTGGATGCATTCGGACCTGATGCTAATCACATGCCCCTTTGGAGCTTGGAAACCACCCTCCCCCACCCCTCCCCCCTGGGGACGGGATGGTGTGAACTATGGCCATCCGCACCACAACCCGTTGGGATAAACGTCGTCGTCCGTTCGACTGTTTCATCTCAATCGTAACTCTTTCGTGTCGTCCGACGCTTTGCGGTTCTCCCGAGACATATTTCAGTCCGTTTCACAACCGTACCAGCATGATGCATACGTTACTTTCGCGCACGATGCGAACCAGAGGGCGGCCACAAGTCGCGCCGGACTGAGGTGTCAGGTTACCGGCCGTTTGTCGTTACACGAGTTGGGCACCGGTTGGGGTGTCTCCCGGTGGGTTTCCGTTTTGGCCCATTCCCCCTCCCGGTGACTGGGTGGATCGGTTACGCAACGCGAGTTGTTTATTGTAGTCTATCTAGCACGGGGACGTACAAGGGACGCACTTTCACGTCCGATTGGCCCTTTCGGAAGACTAGGCTTGCTAGATTTTCATTAGCTAATTTAGACACCGGTGAGGGTTCACTAATCATGTGGTGCTGCTCGTGCTGTGCTGCACATTAGGTTCACCGTGCCGTAAGCAAATTTCTCACTGGTTGGGAATTGTGTAGGACTTGGTCTGTTTATTGCACCACGACATGAAAAAATGGGTCATAAAATTATGCTGGGTGAAAGTAAAAATGATGAACATTTCCCAACATTTGTGACTCAAAATAATGTAAGTAATTTAAATTAATTTCCTGTAATTATCTGTACTTCTTTACCAGCGTAGAAAGTTCGCTTAGCATTCTAGTAGCCTTAAAAGAGTTTTATTACGGGATTGCGAAAAGAAATTAAAATTGTCATGATTTTTTTCCAGTGTTATTGTTTATAGAATATTGTTAAAAATTTGTTCAGGTGGTTCTGTTTGAAATCGTATTGGACTAGTCGCATCGAACATTAATTCCATAGGATATTCTAATGATTGCCGGAAGCATAATGCTTAGCAACGTTTGGATGAATTTGTATTGAATTTTGGAAAAAGAATAAGTTTGGGATTTGCCTTCAAAGTATTCGGGCCAGTCAAAAATCTACATTCCTTTAAAGATGTCGTGCTTTGATGCTCCTAATCACACATGGCGTTTTATATTAGGTATACTATTTCAAAAAAAAAACATCGACAAATGGTCACTCAAAGTATTTTTATTGCAAAACTTATGCCTAACAATACAATAGATTTGTTGGCAAGGCCTCTCCAACAAGGAGTTTTCGACGTTTTGAACTCTTGCCTATTGTATATCTTGAAGATACTTCCGTTATCCATATTTTGAATAATTGGTTAGTTTTAATTATGAACTGTACGACAATTTCTGACATATTTTTAGGTTAGGTATAATTTTCAAAACATCATCAGTTTGCTTAGGCCACGCTGTAGTTAGTGCAAGTATTTTTCTTCAGTGATCAATGATGTTAACTGGAAATCTACCTGATGCACTGTGGATATGTGATGTTGCATTTTTTTGACCAGTGAACTGGATATTCTTAAGTGTTTTAAGTCTGCAACAAAATAATGTAGAAGTCTTGCCCTGCAATTTATGGCTTCCGTGACCCACAGTTGTATTGTCATTCCTACGTGCTGGGTAACATTCTAGATAGGATTTTGGATCGATGCTCTCGTGTGAAAATCCGGCGCTGTTACTGTCCTTACAACCGAATATTTGTAATAAGTCATACCATTAATCCAAATCTAAATACTTGACTTTAGGTAACTAGGTAATCGCGCCTAAAATTATAAAGAAAACTTGAGACATCACATAGGAATAATATTTATTTAACGAACTTACATAATAAAAGAGTACTATAAAATATGCCACAATTCATGTCCTTATTATATCGCTTTACAGACTTTATTTATCTTTGCCCTCGTTTTAATAAACATCCCACAGTGTCCTTTTAATGGCTGACGGGATATTTTTTCCATAATCCCAAACAAACTTTCTTCCGCTTTATTTATGTCGCATCACATGCGCCCGGTATGCGCATATACACAACCGAAAGCAAAGTACACCATTACACGAAGCGGATTGCTTCAACTTTATTTATCTTTGAAAGTATTATACGCTTTACGGTAGCTTGTACGCAGATTTTCACGATCGAAAGTTTGGTTTTTCGCTTTACCCGGATATATATCCCATTGCGCTGCTCGTCCGTGATTGTTTGCTGTCACATGTGGCAGTTTGGGGCTTGTATTTTGAGGAGGTTGGCGAGGAGAAAAAAGTTTATGACATTCAATGTGTCCCCGATTCCCGGCTGAAGCTCTCGCGTCCATGGAAAAGTTCCGTTGTTTCCCGAGCACACCCCGTAATTGCAGCGCTATTTGCAAATCCAGCTAATTACTTTCCGCCCCCGAGGGGGTTGGTGGGGGAGTGGGGGCGAGGGTGGGTTGCCTCCTAGTGGGCATCGATGGGAGAGGAAATTGTTTTTCTCCCGCAGTCACAGCGAAAGGATTTTGCTCCTGCCCGAGCGCCTTGATCTTTTGCGCGAAGAGTTATTTCCATCTCCAAACCCGGAGTGTGTGTAACCTTTTTTCCTTTCGAAATGGTGCCCTCTAGACATTGAGCAAACTGGGCGAAAGCTTAAAAGAAGTGAAAGAGAGCGAAAAAAAACAACAGTAGCAATGCCAGCGCGACAAGACAAACAAAATCTCGACAAAAGATGAATCCATCGCCATTCTGAAACGGTTCGCCACGCCGAAGCATTAAAGGATTTTCGAAGGTTTTCGCACCGGGAGACAGAGGCAAGCCATCGTTTAGTGAAAACTTTGCAGCTTCATTAACATAACATCCGGAACGGGTGTTTCGTGATTTGGTTGGCATCTTTTCGCTTTCCCTCCTGCGAAGGGATTTTTATGCTTGCCCGCTTTTGCAAAAGTCGATCGGACAGCGAGACGGGAGACAGAGAGCGTCCTTATTAGATGATAGAGCATCCTTCACGTCGTCGTCAAAATGGCGAATGGGGGTCAGCGGGCAGAAGCAGCAGAACGTGAACAAAACGAAAACGGACAGCTAATGTGCTGGCGGCGGTGGTGGTACACTTTCATAAATAACCCGCAACGAGCAAAACCATCACGTTCCTCACCATTCAAACTGTTTCGTTTCGTCCTTTTTGGACTGACCTTCACGACGCTGATGGCTGACTGTTATCGGAGTCCCACTCGCGTACCAATTCGTACGGATACGATTCCGCTTTCTGCGCAGTGGCGGCGGGCAATAACGGGTGCTAAAATTAACCGCCATAAACCGTTGGGTTGCAGTTGGAGAAAATGCATTTAAGCGAAACGATTCCGTCCGAGCGTGTGGTCCTTCGATGGCAAACATTCGGTCAACATTTGTGTTTTTTTCTCTTCCTTCTATCTGGACTTTCTGGCTCAACGGGGAAAAAAGCAAAAACTCGTGCTAGTAGCAGCAGCAGCAGCAGCATCAGGAGCCATCGTCACTACCGGAAGCAGTCAAAAAACGCAAATACTTTTGCTATCCTTTCCCGCACTGGGTGAATCGGGCCAGAAGGAAGTGATCCGGCAAAGGTCAGATGGGTGAATTTTCCTATTTCGAAATGTTTCCCTTTTTTTTGTGTGTTTCGGTTTTGCTGAAGAAGAGGGCAAGAAAAAAAAAACCTCACCCACCAGAACATCAGGGCGCATCCATTTCGGGGGGAGGAGAATTTTCCCCAAAAACAGGAGCCTCGATGGATAGCGCTGTGGAAAAGTACAACCATCGTAATCCTTTCCGGAGTTCTTGTAAGAGGTGTCCAACCGTGGCAGAGCTGGTTTTTGGAGAGCAGGTGGGCGACGAGAAAACTTGCTTTCGTGTGGTAGACAGAAGAAGAAAAAAACCCTTCAACATCCTTTCTCCCCAAACGGGGTCGGGGTGAATGACGGGGTGTGAGACAGGCAAGTGGAACCCAGAAGCATTAGTCAGCGTGTCGAATCCGCCGAAAAATGCTCGAGCAAAACTTGGTGGCATCCGGTTGGCAGAAAGAGCCACGGGACGGTGAGAGAGAGTGTACGAGATCCTGACCCATAAATCCGTCAGTTTTGTCTTATATCTCATTTGCAAATGGGTTTCCCAGTACCAGCCAAACTTCAGCTTTTAGCTGCCATTCCATCCAGACGACCTTCCGCACCAGCACATCACCGAACCGATAGTTGTGTGTTTCAGCCTTCAACCGGGTTGGGGAGAAAAGTATTTCTTCGCAAAAATGCTTCACCACCGGACGAACCGGGTATTCCGGGGGCGCTAGGATGGAACGCTTTTAGGTGGAGCATTTCGCTTCACTATTTACGACACACGATGGTATGGTTGTTGCAGCATTCGCAACTCGCTGGAACCCGGTGGTTACAACTTTTCGGTGCAGATTTCGGTGCCAGCGAGTTTTACGATTTATACGTGGCGTGGAGTACGGGGGTTGGGACGTAGCGAAGGCTTAATTTGATGTGCCTCTGCAAATTGTGCCTTTAAATGCAGCCAATGTGTGTGCTGCTTTGGGGCTGGTCGGGTCGGACAAACTTAACCTACGCGAGGTCGCGTTGGGGTTTTTATTTCTTGTTCGGGCAAGGGTGAAATGATAAGGTTAGGGAGTTGCTTTTTAATGTAGATTCGTTTTTTAAGATAGGCTGTTTTTGTTTTTGCTAGACCTGGGAGGGTTATTGTTTCGGTTTGATCATTTTGAGTTGATGGTTTAGATGTTTATTTGACTTATGGTTGGCTGGTTATGAGGTAATGAGGGAGTCATTTGAGAAATGAATCTATTTTAGCTTAATGTACTAGAATTTCACCGCAAAGATGGTAGTGGAGTCGGCTTTATTCGAGCGGACCGGTCCAAAACCCCTTGGAGACCATTCACCCGTACGCAGGACTGACTATCCTGATCCTGGTAAATACATGTCACGAAAGTCAGAAATGGCAGGCCAAGACTCCTCGAAGTTGTAGTACCATAGAAGAAGATAAAGAAGTACTAAAATATTCTAAAAATTAAGTTAATTTGGTGGACTAAATGTTCCAAGAGTAGCTGCGTCAGAAGATCCTGTTCTGGGTGTTTGAGGTTATTGTATGGAAAACTCAGTTAGGGTCAGAGTGTCCAATGTTTTTGAGTAATGGCAGTTGATCATGTAAGATTGCTTATATCTATATTCCGGACACATGCCAAACATACATCATCTTTAAGCAGTTACTTCGGTATCGTTCGGGATATCACCTTCGACCTTGAGCTTCTAGACCAAGGTCTTTCAAGGTTCTTTCAAGGACACTAACCAAATTGAAAGATTTAATGATTTTTACTTGCAATAGGATGTCCTCCGCTAATTTAAAATACATTATATCTGGAATGTTATCTGTATGAACCTGGAGAACACTTCGGAGGATCACTCAGTGATTTTCATTAGAATGGCATAAGGAAATGACACATTAAAAAATTGTAATGAAATATTCTTGACGACCTTGAGCGTCCTGACCCCCGGGACATTAACTAAATAAATTGGACTAATTCATTGTACCTCTTCCTTCTGACATTACATTTTCGAAGATGAATACTCCAATGCTATAAAGACGATATAGAACATTGAAATATTGTAATGGAAATTACATCTAGTGTCAGAACAAAATATTATCCTAGAATATGCCACAAGTTTTAAAGGCAAAATTGCAACAAGATAGTATTTAGGAAATTCCTGAATTTCCTGAAAGATATTCATGCCACTCCCTCATTAAATGTAATTATTTGCAGTCTAGCCTTGTTTAATAGTCCTACAAACATTATTTTGTTGTTTTTTATTGAAACTTATAATATTAACTCCTCCTAGCCTTGTAGAAACCGCTGCTCAATTTGGTCCAGAATGGCAACACTTGCTAGAATGGATTGAGTGTCTTAGAGATAAGTGTAAATGAAATCTAATATTCATTACTGCAAATAAAACTAACACTAAGCCACACATTGCTGACTACGAAAGCCATACATTCTTTCTCCTGTTACTTCAATCTCCGTAGCACGTAATACGAACATGTTCTCAATCCGAACGAAACGTCTACCGTGCAAAAAGGAGTGGAAAACACTGCACTCACACCCTGGTTTTCGTTTTTGCAATCAAAGTTTTACTTCAATTTAAGGTTCTTTACCCGGTGAACCATGTCCAAAATGGCTCCAGAGACAAACAAAAAAAAATCCTCCCCATCTCATGTGGACGAAAAATGTTGAGAGATGTGCTTTTTTGTGTGTGGCTCTTTCGTGTGTTCGTACTAGAAAAAAGGACACCACCGAAGTACACGCGTTGCGGTTCAACTCCTCAGTCATGAACCGTTGCGAGAGGGAAAAAAATAAGGCCCGAACAAACGGCTGTCGTTTAGCTGCCATGAGGATTTTTTTTTATTTTTGATTTCTGTACGTTTTATTCAATTTATCCTGGACGGAGCATGATTTTTCATGGAGCAGATATCCTGCAGGAGGGTGGGACGACTCTCACGGCAGAGAAGAAAGTATCCGTCGCCTGCGGCACATTATGGGGGCAAGGTCAGCCGTAACCGTAACGTTATATTTCACGGATTCTCCAATCATGCCTTCGGGCGCCTTCTGGTCACAATTTAAGCTACGCCCAGCTACACCGAGCGAATGAGCTGGCTGTGTCTTTTGCCTTTACTTGTTCGCGCGGTAAGTTTTCCGAACGTGTGCTCCGACGAGACCACACAGCGCGAGTGCTGAGAAGATAAATTTCTGGATGCATTAAAACGGCGAAGGCGAAGACGTAAAGCGCAACGGTGAGCAGCAGTAACCGCGAAGGCGAGAACTCAACCGCCTGGACACACTGATTCATCGCATTCCAAAACCCCGGGACCGCAGCGGAAGGAGATTACGCACGGCAAAAACGCGCGTCGAGGGCGAGTTGAACAACATTTTGACACAAATCCTGACCATCCATAAAGTACAATATAATCTGTCTCGGCCGACGTTCGCTCCGGCCTTCCGCCGATTCGAGTGATGTGTTGGTGTGCTGGTGGTTTTGCCTCCCTTACCAACCCCAAACCAGGGCCTGACTGATGAACCGTTGGCTTTAACGCCAGTGTTAATGGCATTCGCGACGGTTGACGGCCTCTTGTCGGTTTGGGACTGGACCTGCACGGCGATTTAAGCTCACAAAACACATACGAATTCGAATCAAGTGCACCGGGCAAAATCTCATCCATCGTAGCGGATCCAAATCGATCGGACGTCGTGGAGTGGGACCGGTACAGCTTTTAAGAGACAGCTGAATATATTTATTTGCACGATCGCGTCCCGCAGAACCATTTCCTGTGAGCTGTTTTTTTTGCGTTTGCGTTGTTGCTTCGGAACTAATCCGACGGTTTCGGACACAGTTGACCACAGTGGTGGGCATAACATGTGTTTTGTGCGATAGCCTGTCTTAAGTCGTGAGGCAAATGGGATCGTTTGTAAAGCACGTCGCGGAAGCCCACCAACGGTGACGCGAAATGGCGTCATGCACATGTGCATACGGGGGGTTTGATCCGCCCGGAGCCGCATTAAAGACTTTATCGCTGTGGGACAGTTGATTGTAAATCCGTATCGTTGAGTTTTTATTTACTTCTTTAATTACCTTTGTTTGGTTTGTTTTTTTTTTTTATAATTTTAGCGGCAATGTTCCAGCTACTTACCCCATGATCGCTCTGGTACGATCGTAACAGGCAGGAATTACACATTTCTTAACCGACATTCGCAATAATTCGTCTGATGAACCATTAAACGTCGAAAATGGGAACGTACTCCGTACGCGGGATACAGTCCGAAGCACGAAACATAATCACCGCCGGACACTGGATTCGTTGCAGTGCCCTTTGGACCACCGCGGTTGGGCAAACCGGATGGAAAATCGGTGGGAAACGCATGAGCTATCTTTACCAGTGATAAACCGTTCGCATAATCGTTTTGTGATAAATCCCAGCCGGGCCAGCAAATTAGCCACCTCGGTTTCGCCGCGTAACCGTGCACTAATGGAACCGGAGCTAGTTTATCAATGAAGCACAAGAAATTGCATTGCTAAACAGAGCGCACTGAAATCGCATTAAGTTGATAAATGGTCTTTGTATCGAATGGCGGCGCACGGGCTGAAGTGTAATCGTTGCGTTTCGCTTCATTGCGTTCAGTTTCGTGCTCGCTGAGTGGTACTTGGAATGGTTCTTAAGACACAGCCGAGTTCTTCCAACTGGGTCCAGGATCCAAGGAAAGTGCATTTGATTGTAATAGAGTCTTGGAGAGTGAGTGCTTAAGAATGGGTTGAGATTGGGCAAAGAAGACACGAAGTAATACTGTGGTTGGGGAGTGGTCTATAAAGTTCCAACAGAATGTAATTGATTTTTAAGATCAAATGATTCTAAAAAGAGTGACTGTGGAACAAATAATTCTAGTATCTAGTGATGTACCTCCTCAAGGAGAGTGAATCTGTTTTATATCACTCATGAAAGTGTGATTTGTGGTGACTATCGACTCACTTATGAAGTAACTCATGAGTCATATCACTCGAACTTAATACTAGTATCAGTTCAAGAGATAACTCACGAATGTGATTCACTCACTAAGAGGTCTCACCTCTACAAGAATCTCCCTATCTTCTACCTCTAATGCTCTGCTAATAGTGTGAATATTTGATTAATCTGAGGGTTGGTAACCTGTTTCAACTTCATTCCAAAACACACCATTGTGGCAAAGAAAATTGTTGATGCAGCCAATCTCACCGTCCCCCACAACACACCATAATCTTAATCTCATTGTCACTTTTAGAGCGGCGGCATGTACGATTGCGAAACATCGTCATTGAAGGCAGATTCCGAAGCGATTCGAATCGAACAGCGCAATAGCGGCAACACATGCCTTCTTTGTGTGTTCGTGTCCGCGTGCGTGAATTTATATTTGCTGCACACGACGGTAGATGGTGCTGCTTACGCAACGTTAAAAAAAGCTACTAGCGGAGCATTTAGCCGTTATTAGGTTTGTGCCCGGCGTGGCTCAGTGGGTATCGCCAAAGGGAGCCTCACCTTCGAACGACACGTTGCCACCGGTGTTTAGCTGACGGTACGGTAGCTTTTAGCCTTCTCCGGCATCACTGGCATTGGAGACGGATTAAATCGAAAAAAAAACAACACACACACACTCACGCTGCTACTATAACAAATCCTAGATCTCTTCATCTTCATCGCGATAGATGGCGGCGTTTTGCGGTACGAGAGCCTCTTCTATCGACGAAGACATCGAAGAAAACAAATCACCAACCTTCTAAGCCACAGACCACGGTCTCAAACACTCACCGCACGTTTCGGGTTACTCGCACTCCCTCCCTGGTGTGGTGTCGAATATGCTCATTTTCTAATTGAGGTTAGCCAAAATAATATAAAACCCAACGTTCGCGGGGGTACGCACGGTGGTTTGTGGGTGGTGGGATGTGGTTTCGGGAGATGTAATTACGGATTGGCCACGGAAGGTTTTTCGGTGTGGGGAGAGATTATCTTCACCGTGATGCTGTTGAAATAGCAAAACGAAAAAGAAAAGCACCCACTGTGAGTAGAGTGAGTGGATCCCTCCTTTCGGGTGACCCTTTTTTTACTTCAAACCTGGAACCCACCCCAGCCCTGGTTTAGGCAGGTGAGATTAAGCCGAATGATGTGAGATTAAGCCGACTTTCGTTCACCGTAGTGAGATGAGACGCGAGTTTCGCGCGGTGAGATGGAAAAGCTCGGTGCGACAAGGTGAGATCCTAATTGGAAGCCTCCCTTTCGAGTACTCCTCACTCAACATCCACTTGGGACACCACTTTGGACGCTCGAAATGCTACAAATTGAGGTAGAGCGTCGTGTGTTTTCTCACGACATCAAATTATAGGGCTGATGTTATGGCCCACTACCAAACTCCCTGCACACCTTCACCATCCATCGTCGGGCTGGTGGGAGCGTTTACTCCATCGTCCTTCACCGGGTTGGCTTCTAGTGCACGGGGCGTACTCTAGTGTAGACACAGCGAAAAAAAAAAGGCTCTAATTTATGCACGATTCGCGCGCTGCCGACGATACCGTCCGGAATGGTTTTTGGTTGGAGTATGTGTTTTTTTTGTTTTATTTCGAATTGCAGCATGAACCAAACATTCGTGCATCCTCTGAATGGGTAAGGACCGTACGGTTGGGAGACGCAGACTGCAGTGCTCCTACAAAATCTCCCCTTCCACAAACGCCGAAAAGCGATCCATTAGTGGGTGACCTAAGAGGACCTAATTTTCGTTCGCTAGCACAAGAATAAAATAGAAAGAGCTGCAGACGCTGTTGCAAATTAATCATTTTCGTTGCTTCTACCCCGAATGTCCTAATGCTTTGTTGTGGTGGAATAGTAGTTGCGTTTTTTTTTCTTCGATGCAGTTTCTTCCAAAAAACCCACCCAAAACGGTGTACTGTTTTGGTAGGGCCCGTTTCTAATATTGGTGTAATTACCCGTAATTAATGCGCCCGGTGGTGTGTACGGTGACGGTTATTTAATTACTAAGGACTGCTCCAACTAAAACGGAACAAACAAATCGTGGAAACCACACCTTGAACTATATTTCGGTGCTTGCGTTGTCTTTCGCCGTTTTCGGGAGAGCCGTGAAAAGTTCAAGGAAACAATAAGCAATCGTTAGAAGTGGGGGAAAAAAAATGACCGGATAAAGTAAATAATTCAGTGAAAAATCGACCGAATGGTGATTTATGTTGCGAGCTGGTTCGCTCAAGCCATGTTTTTTGCTTTTGTCTCGTTGTGGGGTTGTTTGTTTGTGAAAATGAGTTGCGCACACACAAAGCATGACCAGCGTTAGCACCTTGGGCATAATGCTAAGGCAAACAAATTGCAAACAGAGTGGCATGTACAATGCATAGTGCACATGCAGCTTGTTTGTTCTTATGACCATTCGACCGGAGCACAACATGAAGGACTCTTTCCGTAAGGAGGGGGAGTGTTTTGTTTTTTTCTTTCTCGTGGTGAATTCCAAAGCAAAGATTAATACCTTCCTGGAAGGGAGCCAAGCGAAGAGTGGCTGCTTAACATACGGCATTGATGTTTGGTCTTGTGAACAATGTGTGATCTTGTTCCTTACCGCTCCGGTGATTGTAGCGCTGGAAGTGTGAAAAGGGAGTGCAAATGCTGAATGTGGCTTACCCACGTCTAATGCTCAGCCAGCTTGTTTTCTCAGGGCTTATTAGATTATTCCCCCTCTCCCTACAGCACTCTTCACCTTACCGTACTACGAAACCGGGAAGAATTAGCAGAACTATGCGCCAGATAATAATTATATTTTCATTTAGATGTCAATCCGTTTTCCGCTTCCCGAAAACCACACAAAATCTCGCACACGCCAAAACCGTCTTGTCTGGGTTCGAGCCGTTTTGTGTGTCTGACTTTCGAAAACAGCAAAACGGTTTTTGTGTGCGACCGGCGAGCATAATAAATTTGGATCCAATCTACGAAAATTTGCTGGCAGATTGATTTGGCTCTTACGATGATAATCACATTAAAATGCTAATAACTCTCGGCGCGCCGTGGAATGCTGTGTGATGCTTCGGTCACGCCACGGCAAACACTCGCACACGGACACCACGTACCTTTTGCGGGATGATGACGATTGTACGGAGTTGTACGGAATTTTGCTTCCGATATGATATGGCATGCCGGTGGAGAGGTTTCGTTCGAATTCCCGCCCGGGGTTTCGTGTTTCGTTGCGCCACGGAGCGGCAAAAAGCGGTTTGAAAATCCTGCCCGAGGATCGCCTTCTGGAATGGGGAGACTAAATTTAGACAGCTTTCGGACGGGCGTGACGTGACAGGATTCCGAGATTGGCTAGGCTTCACGTCAGTCAGCAATTATAGCGCTGATACTGTGTCGAAGACACAGAAGCGTTTGAGCGTATGCAGGCGTAATAATTGTAGCTTGTTGTATGTTTTTTTTTTCTGTTACAGTTCTTCTGGTCTTTTCGGGCTGTGCTTTTTTATGCATATCGGGGTTTTTTTAACAATTCTCTCTCGTTTGGTTTTCGTTGCAGATGATTTGATGCGCACCTAGGAACTCGTTCGTGCGGAGCGAATTTCAACGTGAGTTTTTCGGTCGTTGATTCAGGTACGTTTATTCACATTTTTTATCTCTTTAGCCTATAAATTAATTATAGATATATATATTTGGGGGGATTTTGTTTTAAAAAACAAAAATTTCGTACATAAATTTGAAATTAATTAAATGAACTGGACTCAATATTCTCCAGATTCACTAGAATATCATACCACGGATTTCGAATCGACCTTCGGAGGTCGAGGCGATAACGGAAGATAATGGATAATAGAGGACAGAAATGACAGGCATCTCGAGGTTCTATAGCCATAAAAGAATAAGAATAATGTTTCTAATCTATACGACATGTTAGAACCGGTTCCAAATCCTTCTTTTTCTGCTTTTTCCAGGAGTAACTAAGGATATCCAGAAAATTTTAAGGACATAAGTATAAAAGTGATAAAGTACTAGGAATATAAGAAACGTCCTAGGGAATCTCTTTGCAGTATTGGTCTGCCGAAGCTCTTTAAACTGCTCGCGATGGAGTGTCGTCGTCTAAATAACTCCATCACGACTCTTTCGATTTTTGCTCAATTTTTTGGCCTCCCTCAATTGTATCTCGATTCTTTGGTTGTTAAAGCTCGGAAAACGCTTAGAGTGTTGAAGCCTGTTGGCTGCTGTTTCTTCGACCTAAAGCCACGAGTAATTTGCCCGGCGATCTGTTCATACTCAGCCAGGATCCATATCGACCGTATCGAGAGATTGCAGAGGTCTTTTAGCAGGTTTGTTGCACGCAAGATGTTTGGGAATAGTATTTCTGCACTTCATTGTTACGAGAAAAGCTTTCAGTTGTTCAGCTTGCAGTTAGTAGAGCACTACTTGCAGCTTCTCTCCTACTAAACTAAGTTGATGTACCAATGCAATCTTCAATCCCCTTCTATGTACTTCAACGAACCTCTCGTTTTCATCCTCAATTACGAAGCGGTTTTATGGTGAAGTCACCCGTTATTGCATCACTCAAACTCGATCCTCACTCACATTCCAACTCTTAAATCATACCACGTGTTTGTGCTGCCTGCTTCGCTTAAGTTAGGATTAGTTTTAGTATTTAAGATCTTTGTTAAGCAATGAGGCAAACATTGCAAAAATATTGAAAATGAAAGATGAAGCTGTGGTCTTCCTAAAAAATGTTAATGTGGTTGTCAGGAGCATTCTTTGCAACTCATACAACGCAACTCACAAAACTTGAAGGTTTTCGTAAAAAGATGAGTAGCAGGTTATTTTCAAAAGGCCAATGGAGATGTAATTTATATTATTGGTACTATTGGTTTAATATCATATGGACACAATTATTATTGGTAACTTGGAGTCCGCTATTGGAACTCCTGCTAAAATGTAATTTTAAAAGTTCTACCTTCATAAATTTATGTTCCCACGTAGTTCATTCCACCGGTCTCTGTTTGTAAATTATGGATATAAACTCTCCTCGGTCAACCGTAGAGCACATTAAACAAAGTAATAATAATTTCTATTACGTCAACGAATCGACAGCACAATATGTATACAGCGTCCACATTGCGCTGCGGCAATAACGATACACGACCATCGGTTATGATAATGGATTGCATCATGTGCATTTGATCGTACGAGAATTGAATTTCGTCGTTTATCTTAACGCCAACGTGGCCCGTCACATTCCACCCGGTAAATAATTGTCCTCCTAGAGACAGTTACACTGACGCTCCCCAACGTGCGGGCAGGCCGTATTCGGGGTAATCGGAATGGGTGTTTTGCACGTTCGATTCCGAACGACACCACCCAGCGGACAAAAAAAAGAAAGGAAACTTCAATTCCCTCTTAATCCGTCAGGCACGGGCAGATGAAGCCGACACGAACGGGCCGTTTTCCCGGCAAGTGGAAAGAGTCGGACGCAACAATGAAAAAAAGAACCATAAATCACTCCCCATCTTGTGTTGTGCTTGGGGTCGCAGCTGAGCTGCATAATCATTTAAACGTCTCGCGATCGGGTCGCACACGTTTGGTAGGAAGAAAAAAAAACAGGGCGAATGGAGTGGAGTTATTCTTGCAACCGCACACTTATGAGTACGCTAAATGTTATTTTAATTTGAGCAAATCCGTCAGTTCGTTTTGCTCGGTGAGCTATGGGTAGACGGAAGAAGGGAGTTTTGGAAGAATGGGGGATTTTATTCGTTTTGTCACTCCCTGTTTTGTTAGCAGTCAGCTTCAACGGTTGCTGCAGACGTTTGTCTTATTGCCATTGCTTCAGCGCCCCGGATCTTGGGTTTCGTTGGGAGCGCAACGGTCACAGGAAGTCTCGTACGAAGGCGAATAATAAAATAGACATTACAACTGCGCGACTAACGTCAGTACCTCCCGTGCATTGTGATCGCACATGTTGCAGTTGCACCAGCCGGAATTATGTGTTTCGGTGCGATCGAATCGCGAAGACCGAGAGACGGGCTACACAAACTACGCTCCGAAATAAATACGGGAGGTGTACAGTGCACCGAGAACACCCAGAACCAGGCGGTAATGCAGCAGCGGGTGCAGCAAAACCGCTCGGTTTTGTTTGCCGTTCATTCCCCATTGAGCAATAATAACGGTTGCCATTTGTTTTGTTGCGGCTCGTTGTTGATGATATAAAATGATTAACCATTTGCCAGCCACCACCGCAGAAGCCATGATAAATAGTAGCAGGAATGCTACACTCGTCCCGCACGTTCACTACCCTCTAGAATCCTTCCGAAACGGATAACGACGTTGACCTGCTTTTTTTCCCTCTTCTGCACTTTTCGTTTTTGCGGTTTTCTATTGTATGTGTGTGTGTGTGTGTGTTCATAGAGGAAGGACAACCTGGCACGGAGTAACCTGCGAACAACCGAGACACCATTGCGCTGACCTTTCCGTTTCGAAATATGTGTACACGCCAACCCCCCCCGTTTGAGCCAACCCTTGCTCACTAATGCTATCTTCCTAGAGGATTGTGTTGCCCTTAAGGTGTGGCAGATTCTGTTTGCCATACGCTGACGTTGGTACTACCGCACTACGGGCCGGAGGCTATCGGGTTGGTTTTCCGTTTTCGGGAGGTCGGACCGCAAGGAGGTCGTCGGTAAGGCTAGTGCACAATGGAGTTGTTTTTTCTTCTTCTCTTGCAATGATCTTGACATCCACCTTTTCCTGGGGAAGAGGCTGAGGGGTTTTTTTTCTTCATTTTCATCGTGGAAAACTGTTGGTGGTGGGGTTTTCCGCCAACAACCCATCCCTGAGCAGCTCGCATCGGGAGCTGTTGCTGGTGGTAGATTTGAAGATGAAATAAATATTAGAGTAACGAAATAAAATGTATTTAAGACCGGAGGAGTGGGTTTGTGGGAAAGTTGTTGCGTGTTTCGTATTAAGAAAAATTGTGTTTTAAAGATGATCCGTCAGAATGGTGTAAGTTGATTCCACAAGGAGTTCTGTATATTAAAAATGTCATTTATTTTGATCTTTATCTTTTATCGAAAAAATATGTTTATGGAAACTTGTTGATTTGTCGATATAAACTGTTAATAAGTCTTCGCATTTGAACAGGAACTAACAAAGATTCCACAAGAAATTGTGGGAATTATGGAAAAATGCTAAGGACGTAAGATCGCATACTTACAGATTATTAATGTCCAACCTAAATCTATCATAAACTTCAAAGTTCTATGGAATCCTCAGAATATCTCGAAGGCATATACCTTTCTCAAAAATTAATTCAAAGATATTGTGCGAGCTCAGGACAACAGGTCATCTGTCTGGTCAAATCAAATACCTCAAAACTCGGGTTCTAACCGCTGTTTTCCTTTAGATAGCAAACAAACCTTACTAGAGCCCTTGGCTATATGTTTTGAATACATCCTTGTTTTAAATCTGTATGTTACTCTGGAAATTTTGCTCAAAATGTTACATGGCAGTCAACTTAGTCCTGTGGATGTTGTTGGTTTGAAAAAAAAATATATAAGAAAAATATCATATTAGTTCTTTATCTTCAATATTGTGCATAATTTTGAGAATGAACTTTTTCACAATTTTGAAAAATCAATCTCCTTAGAATGTGGATATTCCTATTGTATTGAAAAGAACTACAGTATTGCATCCTATGTTCAAACCTAACGAGCAGCCTAAATCATATAAACACTTGCCCCAAACCGTACGGATTCGATTAATCGTAGCAAAGTGTGGGTCTTCAGCAGAACTACCTAAACAACCCAATAAAACATCACTTTGCGAGCTCAAGCAAACGGAACGAATAGTCTTCATTTGGCAAAACTTGGGGACGGAGAAAAATTGGCACACCACATACGGGTGGAGTCGACAAAACAGCAAATGGATACAGCAACACAAAAAAATATCACTCTATTCTCTCGTTGACTTCACTTGGAGCGTGAAGCCCGAGCTACCGGAATACCAGAGGACGCCAAACGGAGCATAAAAGGTGCAAAAAAAAAACAACATACACACGAAACCCATAACGAACGAGAAAACGTACTGGTGACAAACGATATTTAGGTCTGAAACTAATTTTATTGCATACCCAACAGGCAAGGAAAATCCAATAATTCACCATCTCATCGTGTCACACAACGCCGGCGAATACTGGGTGGAACCTTCCCCACAGACTCCGAGCGAGTAGGTCGTTGTCGGGAAAGGTGGGAAAAAACTGCCGAGGTGTTAAGTCGCGGACTGTCGCGGAGGGTGCCCGTTGGCACGGTATGCAGATGTGCAGCGAAGTGTGGAATGTAATTGCGATGTGTCTGCGAATAACGTCGGGGCGAAACTTCGTGCGAAACGGGAAGGTAGACAGTCCAAGCCCAGGTTGAACTCCATAGCGTACGGGCTCCCGGTCGGAAGGTTGGTGACCGTCTTCTGAAGCGAGACGAAACTCATTCTCATCCCAGCAGCACCAGCAGCACAGCGTCTCCGTTGAGGGATAATGAATTTGGCATCGGAGCACCGGCAGAGGACGCCAGTGATGATGATGCTGATGCTGGGCGATGAAGAAGGGCTCGCTCTGGAGTCTGTGCTGCTGTCGCCTAGCGCTTCACGTTTAACGCTCGTTCGTGGTGCTTTTTACCGAGCCCACGGTCACTCGGTACGCGTCAGACGCGTTTATTTGCACGCTGCGAAGGCGATTTGCGTCTGGCAAGACGATATTTACCTTTATTTTGATGTTGCTAGTGTATTTTTTCCTTTGCAGCTTCTCTCCAACGTTGTTGATGCTGCAACCAGAGTTCGCGACGCTGGTGTAGAGTGCGCCGAAACTAATCTTTAATTGTGTGCACCAACAGGGAAATGATTACTGCACCGCGAGCGCATCATCGCACCTTGATTGTTGTCTTCATCGTGCGTTATTCGTTGATGTTGTTTTTTATTCCACAACCAGATTGATTCGAACGCTGTTTGGGGGGTTTTTTTCTCCCCCTGTTGTTGTACATCGCAATCTGTCCGAGACGGTGCCGGATTAAAAACGTTTTAGCTCGTTTTGAAGTATGCGAAACAAAGCTTAAAGTCTTCCGCTCGCCCTTTCCCAAAAGGTCCGCGGTTGGGTTGGGCCCGTCGGAGCTGATGGATCGCGGTGGTGCTAGGTGGCATATTTGTGGCCTGGGAACGTGGACGCCGGACATTTGGATGATTGAAAGTGTCCGACCTGCCGACTATAGTGTGTGGCCGTGCGTTCTCCGCGCGGGGCTAATGAACGTCTAATGTTCATAATTATGATCTGTCATTCGGCTCGCGCACGATTCGGTGTGGCCCCGAACGGGCAATGGCAATGGGGAAAGGGAAGAAACAAAATAGTAAAGAAAGGACCAGAAAATACTTCTATATCCCATAATCATTCCATTCCAGGGATGGCTTTCTTTTCGGCCCGGGCGGAGATTTGGCGTTCCCATGGGGTTTTTTTTATTATTGGGGCTGGTGTAGATGAGTGTTATTTGCGGTTTGCAAACGGAGTGTAAGTGCGAACGGATGGTGGATTATGATGTCACCTAATCCGTTCGTGATTTTTAGTTGCGCGAGCTCGTTGCTCTTTGGGTGGGCAGCCGGGCGTGTCGGAAAGTTGTGCTGTGTACGTTCAAATTTTACCATAATCGATTTGTTGTGGTAATTGGCTCTAAAATTTGATCATTTGAAATCAATTCAAATTGGACATAGAAGACTTCATACATACGTATAAAAGAATAAAGAACATAAAATTGCGTCTTTTCATGTTGAAGTTTCGTGTATAAGACATCTTTTCAATTATTAATATTGTTTGTAGCAGTGAAACGCACAAAACCTACACTTTTGATGAGCTAGTTGCATTAGTAAACATGGATTATTTTCAATTATCTCGATAGATTTGAGTGCAAACTGAAATTGAACAAAAGTTGATGCAGAAGTTGTCATCGAGAATAAAGAAATTATTAGGAATGCATATTGTATTACGATTAATGAGAAAAAAATACGCTTGGAGGTCGCTATTACAAGAAACTTCATCACAATTTGGAAGTGTTATTGAGAGTGTTATAATGATCCTAATGGGTTTACAGGCTATTGGTGAGATCTTCGAAAAGTGTGAGAATATTGGTAATTATTCCATGCAAAATGTTCACGACAGACTACATAGCCTTCAAAGACTGTGTAACTCCATCCAAAGTCAGGCATCAACTACAGACCAGACAGAACTACAACGAAATTTTGTTTCCTTGGGAATAAATTGAATTGCCGAGATGGCCTATCCGTAGTCTGGATATAATAACATATCTGGGATGGCGTTTTACAAGACAATAGTGTGATGAACTCCAAATAACAGTCTTGGGGATTTAAGGCTCTTCTACTTCTTGGTTTAACGACCTGTTTGGTCATGTAGGACTTTAATGGCTTCACGAAGTTCAATAGTCAGTTCTCAATACGGGGGAACGGTCCGGATGGGATTCGATCTCCGGTCCTGCCAACTGAATCGCCTCTATCACTAGATCGCTCGTTAGGCTATTTAGAGCATTCTAATGTTCCTGGCGGATTTACACTCCATTGACGAGGTTTTCGAAGCGTCAGAACATTAGTATACAGTACTTTTTGCATAGGCACTCTTCAGACTATATTCTAGTCCTTAATAGCTATGGAACGCCATCCGAAGTCAGACATCAACTACAGAACAGGCAAAACTATAACGAAACCCTGTTTCTTTGGAAAAAAAAGTTGAATTGGTGAGTAGACCTTCCTTAAGTCTAGATATAAAATATATAGTACAAGTCAATAGCATTGAGGAACTTCAAATTGAAGTCTTGGAAGCATTTGATAATAATATTGAAAATTGTGAATAATTTATTTAGGAGTTCCTCAACGTGGTTGTAGAAGATAGTCACAACATTGAAAAGAGATGCATATATTCGAATACATAATTCGTGGTTCATACAACAATGCAGTCATAGTAAATGATCTAAATGTATTCACGTTCTTTGTTTTATTTGCAACAACAATAATTGCTTATAATGTACTTGTATCTTAATCCCTAAAATAATATCGTAGGCACAACAATCTTTACCCTAGACAAAGCTAAAACATATGCCACAAAGACTGTGTACATATTGATTGCCTTTACAGTGTGAGATAACAAATTGCAACCAATGAAAACAATACAAATCATTCCGCACGGAAACACAGAACAACGGTATCGATTAGTGCGGTACCGTGCGAGCTCCGAATCGAACAACGCCATAAACGACCACCACCCGTTCGCCTCAAGGATTAAAGCTTAATGTTTGTTTTGGGGGCGATCCCACGAGGGAATAAAAATCGAACCATAAATTTACATCTCAACTCCCTCCCCCCCACCCACCGACCTCTTTTGACAGACACCGTCGTTTTCCCACAGCTTCCCATCCTTCGGAGGTTCCGATAAACACTACCCAAGCCCGCACAAACTGACCCTGACCATAATCACCCCGTGCGCACACACCTTAGTCGGCACGGCGGTGACTTACGAGGTTTCACTCTTTGATCGGCAGCCGGGGTGACGAATGTAGTTTTCTGCTGACGCACCACCTTGGTATGAACGTGGCAATGCCGTACGACACCGGTGTTGTTTGGCAAGGTGCGAATAGCTTCACGGGATCGCTTGTACCTCGGTGCTGACCGTTTCGGTTGAGAAGAGCTTATAGGCTTGATTCTTGGTTTGTTGGTGATTGCACCGCGGAACAGCTAGAAGTACCGTGGAAGGAAGTGTGTTGGTGATCTGCATCGGTACTCGCGCCGGTGAACCGGACTTCCAGCAGTTGGGGACCATTAAAAGCTCTTCCAAACCTGGACTGGAAGCTGCTTAGGAACGCGGCGGTGCATAATTGCTGCCCGGTTCGAGGTAGACACAAATCGCAGTTCCATTAGGTCGCGAAGAGGCCACCCTTTACCTCCATTCCACGCCACGACATTGTCGTAAGAAGGATGCAGTGTATGTGTGAGTCTACTGGTGGTATGAAAAATACCATAGACGCGACTAGGTATTAGACACTCACCGAAGGCCTACGGCCTCGATTCGGAAATAAGCGAGCGCAAACTCTTCCCTTTCGCTTGGCTGGGGGTGGTAGGTGGACATTCGGAGGGAAGGTTGCAAGCGGCTTAAAAGCTTAAATATATGCGCTAGCTTTGTGCGGGGTCGCTCGCTTTGTTTGTGGCTTGAAAACATCGCATCTGGCGGCGTCGTTCGAAAGCCATCGTCAGGTTGGACGGAAGGATGGATGGATGTGAGCGGCGATAGGCCAACGATATCCAAATACTGCACCACAATCACCGTCCCCTATCCGTGAGGTGTTCCTTCCGACCTGCAGGAAATGGTATCACACGATCATCATCGATTGTGCCTTTCGCCGCGTTGCTCATCGAACGTCAATCGAAGCCATTGATCGGGTAGGAGATCATCATGGCACGATCATGGCGGTGAATGGGTTGCCACACCGGCAACGGCAAGCGAACGGCTGCTCACGGGCTGATTCACTATCGTTTCCACCATTTCCCTCCCCTCCCTGGGCCACTTCCCAACCCTTTTCCTTCCAGGGCATCGATTGAAGATTGAGTGGTGGCTGAATTAGTGCGCCCGCGAGAGTGAAGTGATGCAAATAGGCGGTTCCGGTGCTTGCTTTTTTTTCCTTCTTTTCCTTCACCGATGAATCTCCTCACAACGCAGATCGCACACCGGCCATGATACTTAATCGGTATTTGATGATTGTTATTATTTCCTTCTTTTTTTGCGCCTTCCGACATTGGACGGTGAATGTGGTACGTTTGAATGGTCTCCTTTAGGGTTTTTTGCTCGTCTTGTCTCGTCTTTTTGAATGTGTCTGCTTTCCGATACCTGTGTCAGATCAGGCACTTGCTGTGGGCAATTTGCGCGTTTCGCCACTCGTACTACCCTTAAATACATGGAACTCAACAACCTCTTCCCCCTATTGACGAGAGCAAGTGAGCACGTGGGGAGGGTTTTTTCCGCGATTTCTTACTCGTTTGCGTTTCTCTTCAACGACCCATCACTCACGCGGTTCGGACATCATGGCTAGAGACCCCGGAACATGGCGTGTGATTTTCGAATCCCGTCAGCAACACACACACACGCGGCGAGTGAAGGATGGACGAAAAAAAAGCGCGCGCGTTCCAACAATAATCAGGCACGGGGGTTGGCTCAAACTCCACCGCAAAAAAGGGGGTCAAACGGGAACCGTTTTGTACTGACCCCTTCTACTGGCGTGGTGGTGACCTTAGTGAAAGCGAAATTTAAATTATTCATCGAACGCCGTCCAAAGACGGATCGGTTCGGGCGAAGATGTGTGGTTCGTCTACAACACGGTATGGGGTACAACGGCTTGCATGATTTACTTTCGGCCGTAACAGGAAATAATTACTTTCTGCCTGGATCTAAATTTGTTTCCTATTCATAGAAACCAAACTTTTACGTGGAGTACATTTTGGGTTGAAGAGGTCCTATTTTGGACCGGACTAATTATAGAATACAATTTCGGAGTAATGGTGACTAGTAAATCGATTAATGGCATTACGGTTTGTACCAAAATAATACAGCAAAATATGTTACCGTCAATCATCAAATCGGCATGAACTTCAGAAGTATATTGCTTGATATGAAAAAAAATAGTTGGAGATGTTTCAAAACATTCTTAAAGAACCATTTTGTCGAATTACGAACAATGTGTGATTGAATGTTAAAATTAAACATAGAATTCACTCATTACAAAATGTAACTAAACTTTCAAATCTCATTACAAAGTCTCTAGATTGGTGTTTACTATGAAATAACTGACACGATGTTATCTGTTGTCCAGGTTATTAAGTTGCAATGCATTTTAGAGTGTTGGAGTGATTTTATGATTTTTTTCTGATATCTCGCAAAACCATTTGACGTCTTTCACGTTGGAGTGATTTTATGATTTTTTTCTGATATCTCGCAAACCCATTTGACGTCTTTCCCGGACTATGAAAACCATCACCAGGAAAGTTTCCAACAGGATGCGTGTCTAGAACTCGCCTAGAACGATTGCGAATCAATTCAATGATCTCTGGGAAGCAACTTCACCAAACATCAATCAGATTGATGTTCGAAACCTCCAAGAATTCTCGACGAACTACCGTGTCTCTTCAAGCTTTGAAAACAATAAGTAGAAAGTGTGTCTCAGTTAATTTTTTTAGTAATTCATCCTAATGAAGATCTCGAAAATTTGAAAGTCATTTTGCCTTAGTCAATGTATACTTGTTATTCAATTAAATACTGGGATGAGGTTAAATCCTGTTTTATTTAAGAAGTAAAATAATACGTTCAGGAAACCACTTTGCGGGACATTTATTTTGAAAAACAGTATAAATTTCTTTGCAAATGTTTTTAGAATGTTTCTAATGGATTTTAAGAAGAGATTGTTTACCTATTAAGAACAGGCAGATGAAGCTTGTTTGTAGATTGATAAATTATTTAAAATCCCTTTTCAAAACAGCCTTTTATCAATTTAGCCTGTCAAGTTGTTGTCCTTGATAATGAAAAAGTTTTTCGTACTTCGATTTCGTATTTTTCCCCTGCGGGCGTTGATACCACATTTCGGTGGTTACTGGGGGTGCGTTGTTACAGCCAACGACCCACGGTAGTAGATTTACTGATATGGAATTATTTTATATTGAACATCGTACGCATTATCGACAACAAAAATTGATCTATTTGATTTGGATTTGTTTTTCGATGTTGGGTTTTGGGAAGTGATCCCCACAACCCGTCACAGCAACAGTGTTATGCTTTTCCACCCAGGGAAAAATATACCCCAGGTTGGGGTTTGAGTCGGTTATCTGCCCGAAGGCAAGGATGGGGCAATCATCTCAATGATGATATTGACGGGTTCGCCTCGATGATGTTATTGATTTGCTTCGATGCCGTGCGGTTCGACGGTCGGGTGTTTTCCTTCGTGCTACGTGCCACTATAGCCATACATATCGCCCCGGGGACATCCGCTATCTGGTGGGATGTATCGGGTAACATCAAACTCCCGTGACAGCACTGCTGTGCCCCCGCTTTAATGCGGTGATGCGTGATTTTTCTAAGATTTTACAACGGCTAAAAGGTACGGAGCTCTGGTTATTATTTTTTCTTGTTGCCTGTGGTCCACTGCCTCGACAGTGTCCTTAACCACACTGCCGCCGAACGTGCTAATGTTTATCGGAGTCAATTTATCAAATCAATCGAATGCGGCGCGTTGAGGCCCGAGCCTCAGTGCCACATGACTGCGTGTTTGTGTCTGTCTGTGTGTGTATATTGTGCTGCTCCTGTCAGCTTCCCCAGAAAGTGCCTCCGCCGTTTTCCCACAAATCATCCATTACGTTCGATTACGGTGCACAATTTTTGCTTGGTGGCCACCACCACCGTCGTCAACACCGCAAGCAGATTGTTTAAAAGAAAGAAAGAAAGAAAAAAGAACACATCAACCGTGGCTTTCCGTTCTTTCATCGCGCGTTTAGTTGCCACTTTTGTCTACGCTTTTGTGTAAAACTCAATCGTTTTGTGCTACTTTATATTTTTATCCTTCCATCGGCCCGCCGGTGTTCAGTGCGGTTTGCTGCGTCAGTGCGAAGCGCATCTGAACCACTGACGTCATCGAGGATCGCCCGAACGCTTCAATCAATTCCGGTGTCTTTTCATGCCCCAGAGATAGAGAATGGGGCTGTGCAGGGTGATAATAGAGAGGGCCGTAGTCGCTTGGGCGGTTGGGCTGAAAGTTGGTGTAGACTTTGGGACTTTTTTTGGGTGTTGAATAAGTTTAT
Organism: Anopheles minimus; assembly: GCA_000349025.1. Classification (NCBI taxonomy): domain Eukaryota; kingdom Metazoa; phylum Arthropoda; class Insecta; order Diptera; family Culicidae; genus Anopheles; species Anopheles minimus. The sequence continues at coordinate 1,762,223 of KB663943.1, read as the reverse complement.
GCGTTTGGTAGTGACGTCAGGAAGTGTAAGAAAAGCCTTGGTGATACAATGTTCTCAGAATGTTTTATCCAGATATCTTCAATGTTGCAGGATATTGGAGAGGAATTGGAGGGCTAAAATACCTATAAATAATTACTCCACAAATAGTTATTATTTAAGTATTAAAATAGCCTCGTTTCTCGATTCGTTTTCTTCCATTTCAAGGTAGTCTACGACGCCTCCTCTCAAAGAAGAGGAATCCTCTGTCCAGAGTCACTCGTTTTGAAGTTGGCGTACAGTTTGCCACTATTCACATGCTCGGTCTCTCAGTTTATTCTTGAACAACTTCTTGTGAATTTCAGGATCAGTTCTTATTCGTGCACTATAAAACGAGGGCAACTATGAACTTCCATTAATTGAAATTCCAACAAACGATTAACTGTGGCGTAACTCTGAAATGTTCGACCCCATGTACCATTTCGGATCTATTTAATAATTCATAACAACCGAAGAAAAGCGTACTATTTTGGTAACCTTAAAACTATTTTAAAAACCCTTTAAAAAGAAAGGCTACGAATGGCCGCTAGTATCCTGCTGGTATATATTCTATTGTCTGCGGTTTTATCCCTTTCACGACAAGTCCTGCTGGGACGGTTCTCGAGTACGGCACAAAGAATATTTATAACCCGCAGAAGCTGTCGGCGTTGTGGTTGGGGTTTGATTATTTTAGAAGGCTTTCTTTGTATTGCCTGGTTGGAACCTCAAAAGTCTTGTACGGTTTACGAATGTCTGGTGGATAAATTTGGCTAAAGGTCCTTAGACTGTGCAACCGATTTCGAAGTAGTAAATAACATCTTTCTTTGGCGGGTGGAAGCAACTAGGCTAAGTAGTTGTGGTCATTGTAAGTACATTGCCCAGCACAATTCGGATAGGAGAAGCAATTTTAAGTACTCGTTCCTGTCAGCTACTCCAGACCGGCACGAGTGCGATACAAACGAGTATGGATGCCATAATTAATTTTTGTAATGACCTGCATGAAATTCGGAACGTACTAGCTCTTTTTTCGACATCTCGGCTTACACAAGTCCGTACAGGTAGCGGTACACTTGTTACACCGAAACAGATGAAGAACCTGAAGCTCATTTTGGAATGGATGGAAAACAGGATCAGCAACGACCGTACACTATGTCAGTGGCTTCATGAAATACCTGTACATACATTCATCACACACAAACGCATACACACACACACATACACCCGTATGATGGCCGATGGTGCCGGTGAAAAAAGGATCCTTCCGAAACCGAAAGCCAGCCCGGGGCGAATTAATTTTCCAAGAATGCAAAAGACTGGGGCTTAATTGGAAAACAATTTCGGTTAGGTAATTTTTGGGGGAACTTTTGTTGTGGATGTGTGTGTGTGTGTTAGGCTGGAGGACACCGGGTGTGGGGGAACTACCGGAAAATGCTGCCGGAATGTTGTGCCCGTACAGAGAAAGAGAGAGAGAGAACGAGAACGAGAGGGCGTTGTTTGGAAAAACGTTATGTGTCGACATTTCAGGATGGATGGTTTGGCTGCCGTCAGAGATGGACGATATGTGTTGGATGGGTTTCGATTCTCTTTGTTTCAGCAAGCACGCCGGGAAGAGTGTTCTGTACTGCTTTGTGTGGACGTGTGTGCGTGTGTGGGAGGGTGTTTTTTTTATTGCTGCTGTTAGTAGTGCCAGTTTCGGCCGTTCCATTCTCATTTCCAACTATAATTAACTTCACTGTTCCACTTTCAATCACATGTGCGTCGGGAGTTCACTTGCCTGGGCCACATGTTGAGTGCTGGAGCGTACACTGCTCTCCCCAGTGTAGGACTGGAATGGGTTTGATGAAGTACACTTCTCGTACAACACACACATATTCGCCCAAAGGTCAAACTTGGGAGAACATTCGTTTGACAACCGTAAAGAAAAACGTACAACGCACACCAAAATTATTCATCCGTTAGCGAAGGCATCTTAATCAGGTTTAACGTTTCTGTTGCCTTTTTTTCTTGTCGGTGTACCCAAATCGCATTAAACTGCTCCGAAGGGTGTCCCCAAACCCGGTGTACGGTGGCGCAGGTATAATGCTTGTTAATTTCCACTCGAGGGGACTGTTTTAAAACAGCATTAACCCTTGAAGGGGCTTTTTTCTTTAGGGGAGATGTTTTGTTTTTCCGTGGAAATAGCAAGAAATGATTCAACGAACTCAATTGCGTTGAAATTTACATTCCTCAGTAATCGATCGATTGTGGTATTTAAACGACCAACAGCTTGGCTATTATTTTGGAGAGTTGTCTGTACATTCTGGGAAGCAAACAACAATTTGCCGTACTGTAAAAGTCCTGACAGTACTAGCACGAACAATGATGAAATTCATGGAAATGGTTAGGAGTTGGTTTGGAACGCTTGTTTCGATTTATTGAGAATTTGCGCTCGAAATCGCTAAGATATTCAACAAATGCGCAAAACAATTGCTAACAAATTTTAGCTGCAAGCTGTGGATTTTGGATTGTGTCCAGATCTTTTTTCCTCTGTGAAATCAAGTGTTGCTACTTTATCTCAACATTTCTTCATGTGTTCAGGATTGCACAGAAGTGGCTGTCTCTAGTATTTATTTATTGCGTTGAGAGCTAATGAACTCTTGAAGGAATGAAGGTCATTGGACACTGTACATTTGAACTTCAAGTTATGCTACTCGTTCGTGACGTAACTACTAGATGTTCGTTCTACTAGAGGTCTGGCTAAAAAGTAGTCGATCGGAAGTTCTTCAGACTGAGACTTCTTTATTTTTGTGCCTTGATTTTTTGGGAAGTATATACCACATCTCCACGAGTGACGACCCCGTCCTGACAAACCTCTGACAAAAATTCCGATTGGAATAATATGCAAAATTGAGAAAGTGTAACAATTCCAAGATGAACACTCCGCAGTTACACGAATGAGTTGGGACTCTATTCGTGATCCATTCGCCACATCCACGTTACAGCCAAGGGTTAAACCTATCAAACATCAAACCGTAGTCAGTAAAAACGGTAGTCATTTGTCGGCGTTGCTCTACTGTACTTGAATGTTTCCACTGGCCGTTTTACGATGCGATCAGCTTTATTATGTAAAGCTACGTTTACATACTGAGAAACCGTCGCTCGGTTCAAACCAACGGTGCTCGAGAAAAACGAAACACCGGAGACACCGAAAGGAAGCTGGCATAAATTCGACCAAATTGCGGCGCACAAGCGGCGGGTTGTGTGCCAGCTTTCACAACGCCCCGTCCCGAAACAGAACACAAAACTATTTTCAGCTCATCATTATGTCACGCGGGGCCCTTTACGTTCTGGCCCGACACTCCTGGGCGGCGAAAGGAGTAGGTGCTTGTGTGCTGAAGCGGCCCATCGCCATAGATTAGGCCTAATAAAAACGAAAACAACGGATTCCCCGAGGAGCTAAGCGATGGCCTAGAGTCGTTTAGTTTGAAATTCTATCCTCTCAACAGGTTAGCGACTTCAGATTTTACTACTTTGTCGGTTCGGGGCGGAGTGCTTCTGTACTGCAAAAACATGGCGCGGAAAAAAGATCCGATTTGTTGCCCGCGTTTTGTCTGGTATAAAAACACAATCCACCATTAACGCCAGAACCAGGTCACAATGGGCGGGCGGAAGACGCGTTCGGTAAGGGGGAAAGTGATCCTACTGAGGTTGTGAAGGGAGTGGACAGTCGGACAACTCGCACAGGAAGCGCTACAGTGTGCGCAAAGCCTCTGGGGGGTTTGGGGTGAAATCCATTTCCATTCCCGCGTGGAAATGCGTTCCGTGCTACAGCCGCTGTTTAACTTGCTCTGCCAGCCCACTTTTCCTTGCGGGGTCGTGTGTCATTCGATTCCGATACGAAAATAGAGCGAATTGAGTGAACGAATATGCGTTTCGCCCCACCGTTTCCTTCTTTTCCTGCATAAATGTGTGTACATGGTTTTTGTATGTACGTATCCTCCTTCTCCCAGCCTGTTGGGGGGTCTGTTCCAAGTAATGCCTTGGAAAAAAAAGGGAAAACCTCCATCGCCTAAAAGGTGAGCAAAACAGAATGGACAGCATACAATACCGGGGGGAGTGGCGGGATCGTTTGTCTGTTCATTATTCATATATCCAGTTTCCGGTTTCGCTTGCCTATTAAGTTATGTATGAACCGGCCGACCAGGGTGGTTTCAGGAAAATTAAACTAAAGCAAAAAATCATATTTTTCCTATCTTAACTTAGCTATAGCCCGCTTCAGTGGTTCCTAAAGGAGGAGAGAAATAAACAAAAAGAGTCAAATCTATCCATCACAATATCCCGAGACTCTGGGCAGAAGAGGATTGAGTGGCGCGATAAAAAGCGCATTTCGCTACACAGTAAACGATTCGGATGAGTTCGGACTGTCAATGCTTCAATCCAACGAAGCCAAAAAAAAAAACACTCGAATAACGATGGGAAAAGCCATCGTCAGCAACTTGGTTTGGAAAAATGAATATAACTACACGTTATATACCACCTGGTTGCTTAAAAATTCATTCACTACGAGCCACCACACAGCAGGGCAGGGTTGGTTGTCGTTTTGGTGAAAAATTCATCTTACAAAACTGAATAAATGATTTCTCGTGTCTGGACACACCGGGGCTGAGGATGTTCCGGTGTGGTTGCGTTTATTATAAATTTTTGTTTTCCACCCTCTCCCATTTACTCGCGTTCGTGTTCGAGTTCGGTTTCCGGCATCCCGATGCGGTAATTATGCATTCCAGTGTCAGTGTATTGTTCTGCGCACGAATTAAGATATGGTGCATGTGAAGCAGCAGCAGGAAAAAAAAGGCAATAATAAAATACCAGAAGGCCACTCGAGGCAGCAAAAGACCCCGTGTATTGGGGGGGGGGGGGTTTGGGATCGTTTTACCATCCCGGCGGTCACCACCCTTTGTTGTTTGGGACACTGGCGAGGAAAACTTCGAATAAAGCACCGAAATTTTCCTGTTCTTTTTTTTTTTGCTTCAAACAATGCTAACTGGAATGCGCTGTTATCATTCCGGAAGCCAACAGTTATGAGTCACACTTTCCGAGTCGAAAGGGGTTTAATCTCGATGAATAGAAGGTGCGGGTAAAAAAATTAAAATGTCTTTAATGAAATTATTTCGGAATGAAAACCCCTGTTCGCCACACATGTTTCGTAATGCATTAATCGTTTCGGAAATTTTGACTGCTGTCAAAGTTTCGCGTTTGCATTTACATAAAGCGCCATTGTTTGTACATTCATGGTAGTAGCAGTAGCGTTTGCAACAATGCTGTAACTAATTCGTGCACGTCCGTAACGAATGCCACAGATTTGCTTCGTTTTGGGTCATGACCCTCCCCTTCAAACCCCAAACATTTGCTTGGTGAACCCTTTCCGGCCCGTAATGAGCCATTAGATGAGGCCTTCGGGGATAGAAAAGCAAGAAAAAACAACTCCACTCACACCAGTAAATAGTGCATACAGCCAAAGATCGTACGACCTTATAAGTGTGCTCAACTTCCGTTCCAAAGTTACAAGTGTCACATGTACGGCCGGACGGTGGTCACCAACACACACCGGAACGCTTGGCTGGGGGATGAAATTATGTTGTAAAAATAAAACTCTCCACCCGGACGGTGCGAAGGGACAAAGGCGCAACGTCGTCATGTGCGGATGGCCTCCGGCTAAGGGCAAACACACACAAGACAAGACAATCGAACACGGCACAAAGGTCGAGGGCAGTTCGCGAACCGACACACGGGAGACGCACCTCTGAGCGGCAACATATAGGAAGCAGCGGGAAACGGGAAAATGATTATCGAACATCGCTTGGGTCGTTTGTGGTTGGGACTTTCCCCCTCGGGACATATTTCCCTGTCAAGCGACAAAACGCAACGCAACCCCGGGCTCGTTTGAGTCGACCTGTGTGGCGCGCTGGGAAGAAAGTGTATCACATTCCTTCGGATGGACAAACTGCAATAAATTATAATTACTTTTCGTTGTGTTGTTGTGCATGTGATAAACAGCGACAATGATGGATTATTACCGTTTTCTAGATGGGGCACTGATTTATGAATTGCAGTGTGGAGACTTGGGGTCTTTTCTTATTGTTGTTTCTAATGTTGTCTTTAGTGGGCATTTAAAATTCCAGTGTTGCAATTTGGTCTTTGGGTGTTTGGAACAGCATGTTGCTTGATGTTTTCTGCACGTTATAAATTGTATTTATCGTATTCAAATTAAGATAGTTATGTTTTCTTAAAACATATTCTCCATATTTCAAAACAGAATTCAGATTGCACATAATTTTATGTGCAAGAACTCCTTATAAAATGTCCATTTCGAATCAATATTGATTGACATTGGGAAAGGACACATCTGTTACAACTTCATGTGAGAAATGTCTCCGCATCGAACGTTTCCAATTCCATCTGGATCGGGCATGAGGTTCAATTTAAATAATAATCAAAACAACAACATTGTTGCAAACCGAAGTAACAAAATTATACCCACCAGTGTGCTACCGTTTCTCGGGCGCGCATCCGCCGATGCATGGAAAATGTGATATTGCGTCGGTCCAGCTCTCACTCACTGTCACGCGAAATAAGCTCCGGGTCCGGGACCTGATTTTCGCACCCATCGCAGCAACCGTCACAACAGTGCCCACAACGGTATTGCAATTTAAAATAGCCTCCCACCTGGCTATGAAGCTTGCATCTTGTTAAGCCTTACGCCAACGCCCGTAAAGAAGCTCTCTGACAGCACACTTTCGAGTGGGTGCCACCGAATCCTCCTCAGCAACACGAAGGTTGTGCCCGCCATTGTCGCAGCCTCCAAACACAAAAGGGAACCAAACGGGTGTCTACTGTATCGTTTCACTGGTTGTACAGTGCGCTTCACCGATGCTCGAGTGACGGCTGCTAATGCAGTAGTACACCCTCAATGACGGGCATTTTATTTACATCGCCAGGCTGGGCCGCACGGCATAAGGATAAGGTAGCACCGGAGCGGTTAGGATATTCTGGCAGTGAAGGGTCTGTCGTCGCTCTTAGGAGAACTAATTAATTCTACAAACATACACCGCTTGGCGTAAACATCCCACTTTTGTCTCGGTGCCTTTTCACGTGCCCCACACCTTCTCGTTTTCTTCTGCTGAAGTTCATTCTAACGCAACGGTGCAGTGTGACGTGAAGAGATGGTTCCAGAGCTGGATTTTTGCAACCTCTGGTACAGGCCGGTGTGCGGTATGGTGTGCTTTTAAGGTTTGCCCGACAGCGGCGGTCTAATTCTTGTGAAAGCCAAAACGATGACGTCTACTCCGGCATGGTGCAAAAACATTACCACCCGGTAAGGCGTTAGCAGATCTAATAAAAGTTAGAACGTTGCCCTTAGCACGTTACCCCGGAAGCTTACCGCCGGGCGGATCCTCCCGAAGCGCCTACCTGGCAAAAGTATTATTATTAATCACCAGCATAACAATCCCCTTTCGGAAAAATGGACCACTCGCCTGCGTCGGTCCGTCCTGGGGATGAAACACTTGGGCCATCGAATTAACATCCACAATTAATTACTTTCTCGCTAAGGATTTTGCAGGAGATCAGCAGCAAAAAAGGGCAAACCCAAGGTGCTTGGGCCTTCTTAGAACTTGCGATGTCAGAACACCTTTTTCCCCCCACCGAGCGCATAATGTGCTGTGAAAGGCTTTCAAAACATAACCTAAAAAAAATAAGTCTAGATCCGTTATTGTACCTCCCGGTGTAATTAACATGCCGGGTATAAAGCACCATGGTTCCGGATTCGGGCTACTGCTGCTCAGCTGCCTAGGAGTACTGTGAGGAAATTGGTTTCTCTATTAAGCAATCTAATGAGTAAAGAGCCCACTCATAAGTGGAATTGAAATTGAATGATCTGTTTCACTGACTCAGAGCAGTTGGATGATGGATCGCGTATGGCGAAAGAGTGGAATGTTCTGTTTCTTTTCGCTTTGCGTGCGAGATGCGTCATAAATTAACCCAAGCCCAAGCCGAAGTTCCACCACGTGACATGCCGATAGTGGATTGAATATCAAATTGTGATTGCATTTGCGTACCACCAACGAGACGATTGATTTTTCCCCCGTTTTTTTTATCGTGGAAGGGAAAGACAGCAGCATTAAATGAAGTACCCAATTATTGATAGCACTGATAAGGCACACAGCGCCAGACCTTGGTGTCTATCGAGGGTCGTCCCGGCCTGGGAAGATAACGTCTGACTGGCTGGCTTGAAGTACTTCTAATCAAATATAACTCCACCATATCATGTGCCATCGTCCGGATGCGTTCGACACCACTCTGTGCTGTAAAAGAGGAGCAAAAAAAAAACCAACGAAATTGTTGACGAGAGACGAAGCAGAGAGAAAAGAGTTTTGCAATCACTGCGTGCTGCGTGGCGCTATCTTAGTCAAATATAATGCACAATCTCGTCCGGGCATAACCCAGCAATCGATTGGGGGAGGGGTCCGAAAATGGTCAGATTTTCCCTATTAAATATCACACAATCCAGTTGACGGTAAATGACTCGTGCAATCAATCATCGCCAGTTGACGGGCGGACGGAGATTGAGTCAATAAGCGTTGGGTTGTCTAATAACGCAAAACCCTCCAAAGCTGGAATAGAAGTGTGCAATTATTGGTAGTGACCCATTTGGCGATTGTGAGAGAAAGCATGTGTGTGTTTGACCTTCCACGACTCACGTCAGTTATTGGTTTATGGGTACGCGAAATCGTTTACGGCGCTAGAAGATAAAGAAGGTGTGAACCAAACGTCCAATGAGTGTCATGATTTGCTCCGGGAGTTTTGTTTTTTTTTCCGTACTATTGCAGTGTAAAAGTACGCCACAGGCGATGCGTTTAAAACAGTATTAGCTATCTTCAGATAATTATAGCCATTATTTAACATTTAAGGTGAAATTGGTTCTCGTTTTAGGTACAGAGTTGATATGTTTTGTTTTCCAGGAGGGTCCATTTTGGGCTTCTTCTTAGCTTAACGATCTAATAGGTCATGCTTATCTTAAAATGGATTACTAGACTTATTGCACCCTGTGGTTATAGAGTTATTCGCTATGTGGTAAAAGTCCTAATGAGTCTTCTCGTGTGAAGATCGACGCCTCTACCAATAAACCAAAGAGTCACAACAGTTAGAGTATTTCAGCCATAAAATTCATCTTGATGGACTCTTGAAGTACAATTTGTGACAATGTCTTCGGACACTGATGATATCGGTAATTCTACCAACACCGAGCAAGTTGTTACAGTTGTTGCCGTCAAATTTAGGAACTAGTTTAGGTATTTTAGCCTCTACGTCAACATGTTTTGAGACCCTTCCTCAATTTTTGCCTCTGCGGAATCAGTTTTTTACAGGACGCATCAATTTTTGTCTGTAATTCACCACATTTTGACACATCGAACTAGTTTTTGGCTGATTTTGGTTTGGTTTATGTGTGGAAGTTAGGATTTTATTCTATATTATGCCTTAGACTATATCTCAGATATTTTCAATATCTTCAAAATCTTCGTGGTTTGCTGTATACATGATGAAACTGTTCACCAAATGTTTCCCAAAAACCCTATGTTGGGTTTTCTAAGTTATTCCGATTGACTTACGAAGAAATGTTTCGGTTTCGCTTGCCAAGCCGTGCTATTTGTACAACCGATAGGGCCTGATAAAGTAAACAAACTCCATTTTACAGACTGCTTCCAAAGAAAGCCTCAAGTTAAAAAAAAAATACTCTCCACTTCTCAATACCCAGCCAGACATCAATCACAAACGGTTGTTCCCCCGAAAAGTCTTGTATCGCTTTTCAGCACGCACAATGTAGCAACTTCTTCAACGCTGTGCAGCCACTCGGACCGTGGGCTAAACACGGCTGGAAGTGGTTTTCGGGTCACTTGAAATTGATTACGAGAGATCACTTCGTGCTCTCGGCAGCGACGATCTTGAAAACCCCCACGTTTCGAACAAAAGTCTCTTTCTTTGGCCATTAGAAAATTAAACACAATTTATCCAACTAAACACCGGGTTTGTGCCCCGGCGGGTGGGTGCCCCATGACAAAAGCGGCCACGTTACACTGTTTTTTTTTCCATTTCTTTTGTAACTAGCCGGCAGTTTCTTTGGATCCGCTTCCAACCCAACGTCACCGCATGCTTTCGGAAGCAGCATCCTTCATAAACTCGCCTAAAGTTTGGTGGATGGGAGTTGTGAGAAAAGGCGGTCGTTCCGTTGTCGGTAGCGGGGTCAGTAAAGTTCCGCCCGTCATATTGGGCGCTCACTTTAAAATTAGACTCCATTCAATCAATCAACCAATTCAAACACGCACACAGCCACTCCGTGGCCATTCAACTGGGGAGGGTGGATGCAAGTTCTCTATGTTTCAAATCACCCGCGACATCATCGGAAAGTTTCAAAGTTTTGTCGTTCAGTTTGTGCCGACGCAACCGACGAACCCCGGCGGAGTTCCACGGACAAGGGAAAATGTGTGACCGAGTGGCGGGATTGTTTTTATTATTTTTCCACTCCTCCCACTCTTTTCCCGCATTTTCCACACTTCCGTGCGCCGTCACGTGAGGTTCGTGGAACGCGGAATGTGTCGAGAGAGTCGAGCCGGCGTGCTCAGTTTCGGATTGGGATGGACTTTGGAGTAGGCATACCATCCGACAAAATGGGATGTGTACGCATTCCCCCGTCATGACTATTTGGGAGGCTTGAAGTGATATGTTGCTGGAGATGTGGGACGGAGATGGGGGTCGGGATGCTTTCGGAAAACACTCAAACGCGACTCGAAGTTAAACGTCACATTTTGGACGTGTTTTTCCAACTCCAGTCGATGGCCGTTGTGGATTGGTGGATGAGTTTGTAGATCTTTGTGTTTGAAGTATTTTAAGAATTTTAAATACTTGAAATTGTGTCCAAATGCGAACGGGGGATGTTGTAAAATTGTTACTCAACATATAAAATTTGAGTTTTTGTACGTCTATCGGGTTCTAAGCTCAGTGAGAATTTTTACGACCATGCATTAAAGAGTTCCAAAGAGTGAGAAACGGCAACAGTATAAACATTTGTTTATCGTTTGTGTAGCAGCTTGTATACAATGGGGCAATTAAATATTATTATCAAAACTATGTTTATGCGCGGGCAATATTTTTCTTTACGACGTGACTATTTTACGATTACGCCACAAGTGCTCACTTCCTGCTATTCTTCAAACCTTTCAATCCATTCCAATTGAATCACGATCACGCAACGCGTCTTTTTTTTTGTGGGTCCAGCTGCGCACTACACGGAAAATCGCTGCACACAAATCAATCCGGCAACACCGTTCTGTGCCGGGCTGCGTGTACGGAGGTTCGCTTTCGGATTTTACTGGGTTGCGAGCCGTGCTGCAGGGATGGTGGAATGTTTATTTCGTTTCAAAAATTTTACTACCGCAGCTAAACATGACATGAACAAATAATGTCCCGTGAGCCTGCCAGAGGTCGTTCTGCCTCGGTCTCGCGGTTATCTATGGGCAGATGATTATGGTGCCGAGCTAACAAGGTTGAAGTGTGGCCCATACACTTGAATACTGTCAAAAGGAAATTCTTTTTCCATCATGAAAACTATGTGAAAATGAATTTCCGACCTACATTTTCCCGACACTCAGCTAGTCTTGCAGCAGTCAATGGAAATAACTACAATCTTATTAAGTGCATGGAAAAAGAGAATAATTAGCACAAAATAAGTTCCGTATCGGGATGTGATCGGAACTGCATCGAAGTGTGTGTGTGTGTGTTCGGTACGTTTTGACGCATCGATCTGCAGCGTTTTGAGGGTCTGTTTCACTGATTGTATTCCGGCTGCCGGAGGATAAAAGCCCACTCCTCTACTGCGTACGCACGGTTGCGCTCCTGTTTGTGCCGCATGTGTGTGAGCTCATCACGCTCCAGATGCCAACCACCGTTGACAGATAATTAATTTGTCCCGCATATGCAAATGCAGCAAACGCTTTTTTGCCATCCCTGGGGGGGGTGGGACTGTCCACTACTCGGTGCGCTTCCGTATCATCCGTCTTTGCGTGTGGCTGCAATAGAGGACACTGGAGAGAAGAACAAAAAAGAAATAACATCACAACGAAATATCTATCACTGGCAGCACTGCATTGCAATGTGAAGTTCGTTTCGGAATTCACTTTTTCACAGTGTGAGCCTCGGTGTATGTGTGTGTGGAAATGCAGTTGCCATCCTGTGGACATGCCGGATGACACAATATGTTATCCTTCGCTTCTGTGTCACCGTTTTCCGATCGTACGAGTGGGGATTTTTCTACCACCCCCCCCCACCTCCCCCACCCCACTCAGGGAAGGTGGAAACAGTTCCTTCCTCTCTTGCATCTCCTTCGCTCCGTTTGTAGCAGGAAACCTCCGTCCTAGCTTCTAGGTCGTGCATGCTGCAGGCTTGGGAATGCATCATAAGCATCAACACCGCATAACCGGACGACACTGCGATTGACTTCATTAGTATGCGCAACTCATGTCCGGGACACACGAACCTCCAGTGTGTCCTTTTTAAATATCCTCCCACGGAAGCTGATATCCGCTTTCGCTCTCAAAAGTCCGGCATATTGTAGTTGGTTGTGCAGCTAATACCAAGGAAACGGTTATTAAACCGTCCTGAAAGCTTCCGAGATTTGTGGAGACCCTGTTGGGAAGGTAAACTAGATGTAGGCTTTCGCGGTCCGTGGAAGGATCCGACCGGAACATTGATTGTGCGCCCGGTATAGTTTTGGTACGGTGACAACCACTTACCGTTTAATACCCTTTTGATGGCGCAACTTTTGCGCTTCGGTCACGAATTAAAAGTCCTTCACATTCAGCAAAATCTCCTTCGAACAAAGCAAAGACTCGCGTAGTGATGTTGTCACTCCTCCCTTGGAGATCCCTGCACATGCGTAAGTGTTGTCTTGACGTGGTACAATCCTCCATTTGCTTACCAGTTTCGTTGGGAAAGTTTTAATGAACATACCAGTGGCAAGCAATCGGCATACGCGCGTATGGTTTCGCCCAAGTACCGAGGGCACTGTCTGGATTCGAAGATTTATTATTGCACTTGGCAAAGAGTTTTCTGGAGAGGTTACAGACAGCGCCATTGCAAAGTCAACTTCAACCGGGCGGGCGGCCATGCGGTTTTTGGCAACCGAACAAACAACGCAAAAACACTCACCCTTATGAGTTTAATGGGGGCGACTTAGTAAATGAGATTGTTTGTTGGTGGTTTAATTTCTCTCCATGAACTGCATTCTCCAACCCGGGGGAATGGGAAGTATTTAGCCGTTTGGCATTACAATACGATGGGGATAAGTTATTACCTCGAGAACGCATCAGAAGTAATTTCTGTTCCGGGAGCTCGGCAGTACCCGAAACTAATGTAGAATTAGCTTAAACTACGCTTGATATGCACCGTGATTATGCTACTGTCCCATAATGTGCTTCCTTTTCAAATTCAAATTCATCGCTTCTTTCACCGAAATTTCTTCCCTTTTCCGGACGGTTCCAATCGGAGCTCGGATCGCGAGCATTTGTGTGGAAAATAATAACAATAATGTCGTCATTACTATGGTTTCATGGTTTCGTGAAAGACAACCGCGTGCCAGTTTGATGGGCAGGGTCGAACGTCGAATATCTTGGTCCGATGGTGTGTCACCCTCATGGTACGATCATTAACCGTTCGGCAAGCGTGTGTAGAACATGGCCGTTACTGGGAGAGGGATAGATTTTGTTATGGGCCCATTGTTAACTGACGCATTCGAAGGGGATATGGGTAACAGATTACTTTCTAGCGGTGGTGTCGTCTTTTGTTCGGACTAGTTCTTAAATTCGTCATAGTATCAACAAAATCCCCCCTTTTGTGTGGTGATGACGAAGCGAGGCGTTGTTTAGGGGAAGATTTATTGAGTTATACAATGTTACTGTTATTATGTAGCAAGTTGTAGTTTTATGTTGTGTTTTAGTTGCGTGAAGCCTTTACATTTGTGTAAAGTTTTTCGTTTTGTATTTTAATCTAAAGCTGGCAGGTCATGAGCGCTGACAGTTTTCTCTAACTTCAAAAACATTAAATGTCAAAAGTTTAATCAAATACCGTCACTCGAACTGTCTCTTTTGGTTCCAATTGTGTGCATCACATGGACAATTCTATAGAGATTTCAAAATAAAACTAAATTAAATAGTCTCTTTTGGTTAGCTAATAGGTTACTTAATTAATGACATGTTATTCGCTCAAACAGTTTCAATTGTGGTCTAATACAAATACAAAACATGTTTTTCATGTTCTGCGGTTAGGCGTTGGACAATAATAATTAGTACTTACTTACTTACTTACTTACTAACTTACTTACTTAATATTTATGTTATTATTACCATAAATCTACATTAGACTAAATGTTTGTTAAATATTTGCTGACACTACAAGCTCAGCATAAACGAATTGCACATTACAGAGTTTTTTAGACGATCTATAATTTAATCTAATACCCTTAATGACACAGATAATAGTTCAATATGGGAATTAATTTGCAGAATTACACGTAATTTAAATATTTAGAATGAAAAAATTGCGAACTTCCGTTCTTCATACCAACGGCGTATAAAATAAGTTTTGTTTACATTCTACAAACGCCTTTTGCGTTGGATCTGTCAAATCGGTTCCTCATGAATCGGTCTCAAAAACCTTTCAGATGTCTCGAATGCTATTTCCTCAAAATCACTCATGAGTACATTAGGTTATGAGTTCTGAGGAATTCCTCAACGATCGTGGCTAATCAGCTGGTTCTGTTCATAAAAAGTATGTTTATTCAATCTCTTAATATGAATATTTTCTTTCCCAACGCTTTTCAAAAACTGACTCACCAATTGTTATCTTACTTGTTTCATTTGACAACTCATTCGCCTAATGACTTGTGTTACAAATTTAAAATATCTTCCAAAAACCAGCGTTTCCTAATTCACTGCTTAATCTGAGAATAGCTTTAATACCCTCAAAGGGCGTAAACAAACGTTATTAACATGTGTAATATTTATTTCGAACCCATCAGAGGAATGGAATGTTCCAATGGATTTGAATAAAAAATCGTTTCCGATTGGAAGGAATCTCTACCTTTGAAATTTGTTTAACCATTCCGATGAAGATGGCTCGCCCCCTTCGAAACCAATCATTGGGTGGCGAGCGCTATCGCAATGGTTACCGAACCGAATCTTTCGCATTTGAAAACCTTCAAATCCTGAAATGTGTTTATTTACGCAACGGTGAAGAAAATGGCCCGTTACCCACCCCACCAGCATGTGTGTGTATCGGTGTTGCAAGGCTGGAATGGTAGCGATAAGCGTTTCATCGTCGCTGCTGGCGCGATACGAGAACAATTCAGCGCATTAAAAAGGCTTCTTCAACGCCGGGCGAAGCCTCCACCGAATGAGCAAAACCCGACACGCTATCACGCATGCATAAGCGGCGAAAAAGGCTCGCCGTGCGGGTCGCGAAGAGCAACGGAATCGGTTCGGAAGGTCAAAACGTCCTCTCCATCCCGGGGAGTTTGGTGACTAGAATTTCAATGAAAATTTTGTCATCGATTTTTTGTTTGGAGTAGCGCCGTTTGTGAGGCTCGTAACGAACGATTCCTAAGCCGGCCGGGAGCATTAGTTGCGCCCCGGTGCGCCGCCGGGAACAAAAGTTCTGGTACGTGCGTTGCAATCCTGCCAAGACGAAACCACCAGATCCGAAGGTGAGCGAAGCTTCTGCCGGTCGTAACCTGCACGATTCGCAGCTAAATAAAATAATACCCAAATCGGAATGGGTCGGTAGAGGAGCTTAAATTAGGTGAGTTTTGGTATCCAATTATTTGCCATTTGGGTGGAGGATTGGTCTTCTTTTTGTTGCTTTTGGGTCTGAATTTACATACAATTTTTGCAAGTAGGGCAAATGGTATTGCATCGTGGGGATTGTTTTCCCGTTTGCCGAAAGTAGATCACACTATTCGCTCCCGCGTGAGCGTAAGCTGGAAAAGCGCAGCGATACCACTAATTTGGTTCCAGGACCCGATCGGAGTTTAGATAAAATAAAATTCCCTTAAAAAGATCCCACGCCTGGCGCTTGAATAAGCAGGGCAGCTAAAGCGCAGATCCAATAACGAGCGCAGGTAGGTTCGCACTCGGAAAAAAGGATTCATATGTTCCTGCCGGGGACCGGCTCTCGTATCGATAGTATTGGAATGTTGACAACACCATATGGTGTACCACTGGCCCTTTTTTTTTGTTGTTCCTGCTCATCTCCCATTTTACCTACGACACGGGTTTTTGGGTTCCAGTTTCCAGGTAGTTCCAATAAAGGGCCCGTTCTCATCATCCTTGCAACATCATCCCTTCAGTATGTAGCATGTGGCGTAAAGCACACTTGGTCCTCTGAGTTTATTCTTTTTTTTCCCCTATACTGATGCATCGCAGCATAATTGCTTCAGGTTTCTGAATTCATGGAATTGAAAACCTGCGGTTCTGGGATTTTATAGCGCTTAGTATAGAAGGTGAAGGAGGAGTAGCACTGTGCATGGGCGATCCCTTTTCTATCTGCCCCACTTTCGCACCAACCATTAAACACGGCCACTTATCGACGTATTGATTGCACTAGAGCTGTTTTTTCGTCGTTGTTGCTTTTGTATTTCTTTAAATATTCATTCTCCTGCTCTCAGGGGCGTTTGGTGCAGCTGTGCAGTGCATCCCGTGCCCATACGATGGCCTAGTTTCCTTGGCCCTTTTTCTTTCATTTCCAATTTCCCTAGCGCGGCATTCTACGGTACTGATGGGGGGTAAGAAAGACAAAAACACACAGTGGTACAGGGGAAGGTATTGGAAAAAAAGGCCGACAGAATGCATTTTACCACTGCGCACCGTACAATTTGCTTCATGACAAATCGTAACCCCTTTAAAGCATTCGAGTGAGCTATCGCAGTCGCAGATGGGGGTTGGGTAATCAAAGGATCGATAATAATTCGGAATCTGAATATTGTGACCGTTCGTTCGTAGTGGGATGGAAAATAGGAAACCTAGGGCAGAAGAATGTTACCAAGGAAACAAAAGGACGGACGAGAACTTGTGTCGCCACAAACTTCCTGACCCAAGAATTCTTCGCCTTTCGGAGGGGTTGGAATGTTGTGGCGGAAGTGGTGGAGGTCATCGGGGGAAGAGGGACAAGATATGCAGCAACCGGAAGACAGCTGACACAATTCATTACTTACGGCTGACCGGTGGACTATCGGTGTATTGAAGAGTGTGTGTGGCCGATAAATGAGTGGCAATACGGTGCGCCGAAGTGATGTGATTCATATTTGTTCTGGCTGGGTGGAATTGGTGGAGTTGAGGGTAAGGAACGGGTATTATCATATCGTACTCCTGATTGTGTGTTTGTATTAGGTCTACCAATAAGTTTTGACGGTTTTTTTTTCGAAATTCCAAGCCTCATAGACCCGAAAGAGCATCGATTTTATTCAGAAAAGTAGTTTCCATCACTTTTTGGGCAGATTGTAAATTCCTTCATAAAATTAATAATAATAAGAAATTTATGCTGTTTTAGCAGTTGCTCACAGGTGACCAAACGGCGCTCTATGTCACGGGGCTTTAGCTCATCTGGCACCCATTGCTATATCTCCTGAGTAACTCCAAACGTATTTGTCAGCTGAGTCTGTGTTTTGGTCGGATCTCCAGTTCTCGATCTTTGTATTTTGTTGGCCTTCCGAAGCGTTCTTCATCTTCCATACTAAAATTGCCACTTGTAAACCGTTGAAACCACCTCTGGCACGTTTTTTCCGATAAAGCGTGATCGCCTTAATATTCCCTCATTACACTATGGGTCTCGGTGGATAAAGTATTCCTCACAAAGTAATGAAGGAGAATTTCACGCAAAAACACATTTTCTGGAACGAATGTATTCATTTTGCATCCTCGAGGAAAATACTTTGTTTACTAATTGATGAAATGACAGCTAGGGGTAAACAAACGCAAAAGATGACACTTCAAAATAACAGTGTTGTCAGATTTGACTAAAGTAAAAAATTTAAGTAAACGCCGCATGTATAAAAACCTTCAAAACTTATTTATAGACCTGATACGTGCCACGGAGTGGATCTCTTTGGAGGGGGATTGTCCATATCTTTTGGTTGGAGGTGAATCGATCACGTCGTTAACTCACCCAAACATACATATCTTGTCTCCACCGGTCGGAACAGTGGACCGACTGTCTTTTCGTACACAGGAAAGAGGTGATAAAAAAAAAACGCACCAGTCTCCCGGAATCTACAAAGCAGACCGCTTGCCGCAGTTGACTTTCTATCAGTACGGTACACTCGTCCGATCGCGAAATGACACATAATCAAAAATGATTGATTTTGTCCGTCTGTCCGTCCGGCGTCCCTCTGTGCAATACTGTTGTAGCTATGATCCAACACTATTTTCCACTGCCGTGTGCCGGCGGTTTGATTATTAGTATGCAATTTAAGTTTGACTTTTTGTGTGGCCGGCTTCTTTCATTATTTTCCATCTGCAAATGCTTCCTGTGCGCTGTTTTTCCTCGCATGCTTAATTGCGTAGCAGGAAGAAGGCCGGGGCGAGGCCAGGTGGAAATAAATTGAAACTCACTAGGGAAAATAAATTGAAATCCGACGACTGTTGAGCATGGGTGAAAAACAAATGCATTAGCTCGGTACTTTCGGTCCGGTTGGTGGTTGGAAGAAGGGGAAACAGGTGGAGAAGGTGGAGCTGGGAAAATTATACTGTCTGCCGTCTCCGATTCAGTGGGCGTACCGCCGCGATGGTACTGCGAGCGTACGGTTTTTGTCTTCCACCGTTGTTGTCCGGTACTTGTAAATAATTCATTCGTTCCATTTTGGCTTTTGAAGTGCTTTCATGACACGGCGAGCTAGTTTTTAGTCCTGGCGCGATGTAACACCGGGGGCATATACCGCATTGAACATTGGCTTTGTTTTCAATAATCGGTACCAGGTGGTGTAGCTTTAGTGATTTTGCACTGCACGTTGCTTTTGGGTTAATTAGAGCATTATGCATTTGAGTTTACCTTTTGTCGTGCAAATAAACTCACATCTTCTCTCGTTATTGATGCTTGCATTATGAACATGGAGTAATTGAATATAATTATTTTAATTAAAACGTTTTTATATGTACCTTTTTGTAATATTTTTTATGTACATAGTTATGTTTTGAATAGCTCATAATATTTTTTTGCCTCTCATATTACAACAATGATTATTTTCATATATTTACAGTGGTACAGTGATTCCCAAAGTTGTCCTATAAATCACTTGAAGTCGATGGAAAATATGTGATGAGCATTAAAATTCAAATAATTAATAGTTGAGGGAAGCCTCACTTTACTATCTCCTACATGTATTTCTAACTTTTTAATATTTTTTTTAAACACCATTACTATAATTCCAAATCTTATTGCTGTTTTAGCTGTTTTTCATTATTTAAAGCAGTGTACTATTTTTTTGTGAAGTTACTTCTAGGTAATATATTTTTTTTAATTTGTTCTGCTTAGTTCTACATCTGTTTCAATTCTGTATTTTAAAGTTTTCAATCTTGTTTAAGTTTATAAAAAAACCGCCATACGGCTATTTTTGTATACGTTCATAAAATATCTTGTAGTACGTTAATTGTTGCAGCTGGTAGAATAAAAAATCTGAGCTGTTAATAATTGGCCGAACATTACAAGAAATCGTAAATATAAAAAAACATTGGATTTCTACAAGAAGTTGTTCTGGCACAGATAACATAATTTTAAATTTTTTAAAATGACATCAAAAATATCTTGCACATTGACTTTATAAATTATTTATTACTTTTGCTAATCAAATAATGAAACTTGTAGGAGATAAGTTTACGATTAATCGGAACACATATCGCCGAACGGATAACAGGCCCTATCGCTAAATGGATATACTAAAAATATGAATATTTGTATGTTCTGTATACATTTTGTTATTTTTTATTGTTTTTAAAAATGTTAGAACTTTAAAATTATTGTTTTTATTATTGTAAAACACTTTCGAGTGAATTAAACATGTTGAAGACGCATTATTGTTGAAAAATGTACGGTATTGTACGTTTGTTATTTGTAAACTCACGCATAAACGACGTTTTAACTAGCATGGAGATGTCAAGATTAAGAGGATTAAAAGCGAAAACATTTGAAGAAAGAATGAAAATTATTTAAAACAATTTGTCCATCCTTTTAGTTCGCACTGTGGCATTGAAGCAAAACTCCTATTTAAAAAAACGAACGAGGTGTGTCGGGCGCTTTGCACAATGCCATTTTTATCACGATCGAAGTTTTACAATTTTAATCAATTTCTTATGAGTTATTTCCCTGTTTGCTTTATGGGCAATCCTTTTATAGTTTTTCGCAACGACCGCGATGCGTATTTTCGCACCGGCCGACCGATGTCGAGATGTTTTACTTCCCTCTCGTGTTTTTTATTATCACCCCTATCCAGGGAAGGCTCCATTTCACCCATTATTGGCTGGAGCTGGAGATATTTTACGCAATATTCCACACCAATCGTTGGTGATTGCTCATCACTGTGGCGTGCTCCCGTGACTGGCCCATACCTCCCTCCCTCCCCTCCCCTCCACACCAATCTATCTGCTGAAGCAGACGAAACCGTCTATGACCGTCAAAACCATCTATTCTCCGCGTTGGCTGCCCGAAAGCTTCAAGAGCGAACGCTGAGATTATTGCTTTGCGTCTTTTTTTTGCGCTGGGGCCATCCAACCCACGGGCGCATCTGACACGGGATGACTGACCTTCTCTCCCCCCACATTCCCCAATCCCTCCCCATGCACACCTTTATTTGCGGTCGTTCTTTAGCCCTGTTGAGACAGGGTTGGAGTTGATGGGTTGTTCATAAAATCGCTAATGATTTCCGTTTTGAGTAGGGCGAGCAATCAATTTCTTTCGTACATTGGTGTCTTTTTTTGCTTGCTTGCTTGCTGTTGTTAACGTCTTCTTTCCACCCCGGCCCAGCCTCTGTCACGAACACGCGGGTTCCATCATGGCGGTGCGCACGCTCGACGCCTCCCGCAGAACCCTTGTCTACGGCAGAAGTGACATAGTTGGAGTTTTATTAGGTTGTTAGCTTGATCGATGGTTTATTGATGTTCTCTGCCGATCATATAGCGTAAGTGTGCTAACTCGGATTTCGGTTTTAATTGCACCGGCGATAGTGATGTTCGCCCGTTCGCTTCTGATGTCACCTTGTTCGGTGAAGGGCTACTGCTTTCGTTTTTTTGTGGGTTTTTGTTCACGGATTTGCTACCAATAAACAGCACATGCGTTAAGGAGCGTTCTGTTTAGAAGATGATACTACATCTGCTTGAATACCTTGAAGTTTTGAAGTAACATCTGACAAAAGGGAATAGTACTTTGTACTTGTAGCACTCAATCTTAGAATAACTTTCAGAAGAATAAAAAACCGATCAAGTAGAAAGGTATAATAAATTACAAATTCCCATCCCCAATAGCGTTAGCACGGAACACTTTAATCTACATTAAATTCTTAATCCAGCTGTCCCCGGTGCCACACGTCTTCGCTTTCCATGCCGGATTGGTTTGTCAAGCTAAATTAGCCAATTATATTTATTCGTCCCCAGTTCGTTTCCAACGCCACAGACAAATCGTGACCCTCCTCCCTTTACACCTACGACAAATCCCTTGACCTACGTGTGAATTCTGCACATGTGGGATGCAATAATCTTCGCATTACATTTCACTGCATGCAGTCTCCGTCCCGAGGTTTCGAGCCGGCTGACGATAATAAATGCGAGAAATTTGTTAACTTCAACAAGCTGCTGGGTCGTCGGTTGCTCTGCTGTCCTTTTCGCAAGCACGGTTGACGGAATTCACGTGCGAAACATCCACGGGAGCGTTAGGATTTCCGACCAGTGAGCGGATCCAGTTGTAGCCGTTTTTAAGGAATACCATTTACCATTTGTTTGCTGCATCATGGAACAAGATAATCCCTGCTCGTCCGTGGGTCCTGCCTGATCCAAACTCCCGCATGTGGGGCAGTTGGGTTCTTGGTTCCCTGGTGAACTCTCGGTGCTATTATTCAACCCGGCAGCGTCGTAGTAACTGGAGCGCAACATGAAGCGTTTGACGACCTCCGGTCCCCGGTAGCGAAAGGCCGGATATGAGTGAGTGACATGGCCTGAGATTGATTTCGCTGCAAGTGGTGAATCCCACATTGTCGTAATGGGGGGCGCAGGTGCTTTCCAAAACTTCGTGCCTGGGCAAGGACGATTTCTCTATTTACGGAATGCGCTACCGGGAAACTTCCCGAGGAACGTCAGGTCCGGTGGCAGAAACTACTACCGTTGGGCTCATCTCGTTTATAACGATTATCCTTACCGATTGACCATCGGTAATCCTATCCTCGTATCAATCAAATTAATTCAATTTACGTTCACTGTCGCCGACACGGTGCCGAGTCTGGCTGGCGCTCGGTCGGATGGGGATGGCGACGACCCTAGCCGGTCTCGAGAGTGCTCTCGAGAGCAGAATTTATTCTGACTGACTGCAGCCATTAACCCGGGCCACACATGAGCATCAGCACCCTGGCGGCAAGGCAGCACACAACAAGAAAGCGCATTATAAAACGGGCGCGCGCGCGCCTGTGTGTGCCAGCGTGACTAATTCCGTACTTCATGAGCAGCATACGGTTATCGTCTCTGGGTGGGGGTTTGTTCTGTCATTCCTGCAAAATCCCTACGACGGTCGGAGCGCTCCGATGGTCGATGTCGAATCTCGTAATTACAAAGCAGCTCCAGCTCCAGCCACAGCCACACATTACCACCCGGGTCCGGGTCAGAATCAGCTTTTGCGGTGTGTGACACATCGCTCCGAGTCGGTGGAGACCACCCTGTCTCCGTACTCCGTCTTTCCGGCGGTCGAAACTTTCTTGCATTTGCCCGGGGGGGGAGTACAAAAACGTTTCCACTTCTTTCCCGGGTCCGCACCGGAGCGGATGCATTGATCCGCCTGCGGGTGAATTCCACAGCTCCCTCTGGGTTAGCCGAACCACGGACCACGCGTTTTGGAATTCATTAATTTTATCACACTTCCAGAACCTCGGGAATCTTCCGTGCGAGCGCGTGCGGTGTGCTGGGTGAGCTTTACGGTTCGACAAAAACCCCCTTGGATCATCCCTGGTAGATTCGCCGGGACGTGCTTCTGCGCTTTTGGCTTCGCCCTCCAAGCTCTGCGTTTCCCGGGGACGAAAATGTCACCGTGATGTGTGGCCGACGGCCAAATATTTATTTGTTTTCGGTCGGGTCCGCCGGTCCGCATGGTCATTCGCACCATTCCCGTGTTTTCCTGCTTTTTATTTGCCTTCGGGGCCGTTTCTAGATCAATGCCAATATTGTGAGCTGTGGTTTTGGAATATGATTTTTGCCGCCCCGTGCACACGCCGGATATATGGAGGTGGTGGCCACCCGCATTGCTGCGGTTTTGGGGGATTTGATGTGGTGTGCAATAGGTTTTATTCCAGTTCTGGTTTTTTTATTGGTTCGATTGATAAGTTTTTTTTTTTTTTGCAAATTTGTCGCTTTAGAAGGGAACTAATTCGGTAGAATGTGCTACTTTGTATGATGTACTTTTAGGTGTAGGAGCTTTAGTTAATGTCGGTGCATGATTAAATGAATTTTAACTTTTCACGGGTTTTTAGAGATTCAATCAAAATGGGATAATTGTACGACACAGATACAGAATACAAGGCTTCAATAAATTGCAAAAAATATATGTAATTTATGTTTGAATTTGAACATTTCATAGAATTCCATTTTGTATTATTAAAATGGAAGCCTTTCCTACTTCAAGTCATCATATCTGACGAGTTTTCGAAATTAATAGACACTCAGATAACTTATATTTCACTGTACACTTTGAATGAACTATTCCAATGAATTTGTAGTGCTCTCTTAAAGTATTGATTGATACAAATGTAGAAACATTAATTTAATTTGATATTTCCTCGGGAATACATTTGAGAAAAAAAAACCTATTGCTCGAATTTTCATCCACGGATCAATTTGTACATAATTTCGAAAGGTATAACTCACCCACCGTAATCAGCATTTTGCAATGCTAATTTAGACACAGATTTACGGTGGTAGAATAATTGTCGGTTGCAGAAACAAAAAAAAAACCCCGAAAACAACTGGAACAATTACGAAATGTTGCTAAACTGTGTCCGGGACACGTAAATGCAAAGCGCTTCCCCGCGTACAGTTGGCCCATAAATAATTGGCCATTTTGTGGCGATGCCTACCGGTAATCCACCGTTCTAGTGGGGTTGAGGGGACCAGGTGGAAGTTATCAGCCTACCCCGCAAACCGCATTGAATTGCAATCTCACCCACCTCGGTTCCCCCGGGATTCGAAGAACCGAAAGGTGATTCCCACAGCTGGTGTGCAACATAGTGCAATACCGAAGTTTAATTAGTTTATTAAATTCTTGTTTTCGTTTGTGCGAGAGAAAATACGCGCTCGTTATCAGTGGGAATGTTAAACCACGCCGTGCCACATACGTGCAAACAACGTTACATACAGCCACATTGCGTTCAAAATTCTCGTATTATGAATAGTTGTTACCGTGCCAACGATGAACCAAGGACCGACTTCCAAGGGGAGAAGGAATGGAGAGGAGTGGTTTACCGTGTGGTTCGTTGGCGGTAGAGCATAGGTTGAAGCATAGTTCTGTTCTTCCGCCCCGCTATCATCAGCGCTTGTGGCAGCGCCATGTTGCAACGCCTCGAACCAGAATCAACAACTTCTGACAGCTCTCTTCTGCTTCTGGTGGCCTACATCTGATAACTATAATATGTGCTACCTTTCCCTTCACATTCCGTTTCCACCATTTCCCTTCTTCGCCCTGCTCCAAGCAGGGAAAGTTCGTATAACACATTTTTGGAGCCCAGCACAGCAATTACGAAGCATCGCGTTCCACTGTTTGTAGGCTTATGCAACGGCAAAATGGAGGGAAGAAAAAAAAAGAAACGCTACCTTCATGTACTTCATGCGATAATTACAGATCCGGTACGAATTTGCCGTTGGGTATTTATTTTTCGGTTCGATCCGCCCAAGACTGAGAGGGAAATGAATTGCTCGCGTATAACACAAACACACACAGGCAAAGGATAGGTAATATCCCCTACGCGAAAAAGTCTATTACCGATTGCGTGACAGTGAAGAGCCCCGGATATGGATGGAAATCTAAATTAATTTATTGCTACTTTGGGTGGTTCACTACACGGTTTCGCACGACCCACACGTGTAACGCTTTTCCTCTTTTTCCAGTTTGCAGGTGAGCAGCTACGTAGTTTGCAATATCTGCCCAATACCCAACGGTAATACGCATCATTGCTGGAATTGCCTGCTGAGGGAACGACCGGAGGACCGGGCGATACGAAAATGGTATGAAATATTTTCCACATACTAAAGGTGAATACTGACATGGGAATGTCTGGAAGCTGCAATTAACCAGAATTGTCGGTGTAAGTCAGAAAGCGGTGGTGCTGTACAATTGGCCTCGGAGAGGAAATGTTTCAGACAGATCAATATTCAGGAATAGTTGTTCGGGGTTTGGCTTGTCTATGGAGGATATTATTTAGACAAGCGTCAGATAGAAGATCCTGCTTTGGAATTAGTGATTGAGTGACAACACAATCTGCAATAATGACGAGTTTCACAGATTTTTAAAAATAACTATCCCTTTAACTTCCCAATATACTTTTAACCTGTTTTGAGTTAAACCGTTTCTTTGTTGACAGTTAAAGGTAGAAATCGATCGCATTTAGGCATCGGGCCATCTAGTCAGTTAATGATAAGCTCGAACGCTCTCACCGTAAATTGAATAACGACTAATCAGCCGGGAGTTATTGGAAATTGTTGCCTTCAACTCTCAAATTCGAATCAAATTGTGCACCAACCATCCGATTCTCGGGAAATCTCCCACCCACCAGAGGGTGACCGGCTGGGAGGAGGGGGGGGGGGGAGGGCAGACGATCGATCACCTCATTTCGCACCATGTCGTTGTGGTGCTCTTTTGCCATTTCCATTTGCAACATTCGTTCCAGTTGACCAGTTCTCGAACCCTCCGCCACTCCGTGTTTTGGTTTTGGTTGCATGGAGCATAAAATGATAAGCCCTGCGATGGTGGCAGCTATCTCGTTTTGCTGGGCTAGTACGTTGGTCCGTTTGCTGCTGCTCCTAGCGTGCACGGTACGGCAACCGGGGTCTGCACATCCATCTGATAAAAGCAATCAATCTAAGGTTTTGTGAAAAGTTTGTTAATTGAAATGACATCGCCCCGGAGTCGGTGCATGACTTCATCTGGTGCGTATTTGCGTACAAAATTTGCTTTCCATTGTGGAACCGTGTGTGTGTGTGTGCGTAGACGGTGGGGTTTTATATACTGGACGTTCGCATTGCGCAGGCTTTCGAAAGACGGCACGCACTGATATATTGTGGCACATTTACGGGAGGCGTAATTTCGTACCAATCTTTATGACAGCTCAATTTCGATCTACTATGTCCCTGTGGTTTCTGGGTTTTTTCGAATTATCTTGGACATTATCGAATGGGCCTAATGAGCTGACATCGGAAAAAGAAAGGAAGCACAATTATTAGCTGCAAGACAGATGTTAATTGACCCGTGCTGTGAGCGCCAGTTAATTGTGTTTTATGGAGGTGTTATTAAAAAGTAGCAATTGATCATGATATCAGTGATTTGAAATCCAATTCATTCCTCACGGAAAAATTGAAATCTGCTCCAAGAAAACTTCAGAATTCGCTTCAGTGCTCTGGGTTACTTGAATAACTTCGAACTACTTCCAACTACTAACTTTACTCTGGATTATTCTTCAAAGTTCCTCAGATGGCGGAGTATTACAGGTTCAAGTTCATCATAGAGTTGGCAATATCTTAACAGGAGTTCCCCAATGTTTATATATTATATTATACGATTATTCTCAGGATTTCTCATTGTATGAGTTGTAATATCGTGCAGTTTCCAAGGATTTTTGTTTGAGATTTTCCGTTGAGGATTTTCAAAATGTTCAACGAAGCTAACGAAGAGTTTTGCTAGAATGTCTTGGATTATCAACTTAACACTAGAAACTTTATTGTTGAATGGCTATCTATTCCAGCCATTTTGGAACAGTCAACCAAGGTGATCTTCAGGCGTCCTGTCCTCTTCTGTAATTACTATCATCTTCGGTATATCTTCAGCTTTTACGATACTGAGGCGATATTCGTTATCGTATGAACCTTGGCCGTGGCCATTATGCAAAAGTCACGAATCGAGCGTAAGTGACAGAGTAGGAAGAAAAACAAGTACATTGCTTTGTCCGAAAATTACAAAGAGCGAATCTCTTTTTTCCCAGCTTCCTAATGACTTTTTTTTATTATTTTACTCTATTATTCAAAGTAAATGTAAACCCGTGTAGCATAACAAAGAAAAACGTACTTGGCATCGCATTAAAACTCCCGTTCCATGCAAAAGGAAGTGGCTGGATCTGCTTTCAGCGCCAAGATGGCGGCACGCTTTGAAGGTTTAGAATTAGAAAGCTTGTACTACTTTTCACACGTACATCGCATCTTGCGCGAGCGTGACATGTTGAAACAATAACCATTGGAGATGAGTGCACATATCGGAAGAAATTGCGTGTTTCTTTCTTTTTTTTTGTGTGAAGCCGTTTTCCCCTTTGCATGCTTCGAAGGCGCGCACCTTCTCCATGCAAAACTCCTGCTACCAGACGCCAAAGGGCCTCTTTTTTCCGTTGTTGTTTTTTTATTTTGACGGGGGCTCATCGATAGCAGTGCGCGCTCCGCCGTACCCGGTGTACACCACATCGATACCATTAAATGGCGATGAATTGATGATTATACCGATTGGCCTGATTATTTGACTGAAATGGATTTTCCTAACGGTAACAGCGTGGATGAAGCGCGCGGTTGTACGGCAAAAGGGTTTTGGGCATGATTTTTCATCCACCCTCCCACCACCTTCGGGTTGCTGTCCGTTGTTTTGTGCGGACGATTTGCCATCCTTTCAATGGTACACGCCTGCTGGTCGGCCGAGGGTTCGAAAGCGGTTTGCGCACAAATTGCGTGCTTCAAAATGCACGAGCATGGGATGAACAAAAATAATAACAAAAAAACAAAAAAGTTGGGAACAAACACAAAAATGAAGGAATCAAAATCGATGGTTCTACAGCGCGACGGCAGCTTGGTTGGGGTACAATGGGGAAGGTGGCAGCGGTCGAAGAGTCTGAAATCGGTTCAGCTTCCTTTTTGTTTGCGGCCGTGGCAGCCCGTCTAGGCCACGATGATCACGCAATTCAATCGCGGTACAGCTTAATTTCAATAAATTGTCTACGATGATTATCGATACGTTGTTTGCGCATGCCGTTGTGCCCGTTGTGTGGTGCGTTGAACTGCCGCAGGACGATGGGTCATAAACAAAACGATTTTTCCTCGGCGGGGAAAACTGAGAGCAGCTTTGTTTAAAAATAATTTAGAGTGTTATTATGCTTATGGGAATTTTGATTGTTTGTTGCTTAAGTCCTGGTAGGATTAAAGAAGTTACAGCACAAAGTATACACTGATGCTAAGAAAAATCATATTTCGAATGTTCCAATGCTTTTTTGTGGCTGAATACCTTTAAACAGCCTTGAAGCGTTCTTCAAACCATTTGCTTGTTTGTGACAAGATATTTTTCACTTGCAGGAGAGTAACAAATGTTTACCCAAAAATCGGTTTTATTTTAATGTTTTTATTTTAATCAAGTGATTTTCAAGCCTTATCACCTTTTAAAAATAGTGATTAAGTTCGAGCCAATCAGTGTATTAACTTTTCTTGAGAAGTTTAAACTCGGTTATGAAATCTAAAATTTCTTAATACTTTCATCCGTTTGGAATTAAAATTTTTGAAGTTTTAAGTCTTATTTAAATTATGGAATTCAAAATTGCATGCATGAACATTTTATGGAAAATCACATCAATTTATGGAAAATATTCAAAATATACCTTGCTGCACTTCCATTGTCCCGCTTGGTAGCAAATATCCTTGAATGAGTGGTTGAATTTTTGTTGTCTGAAAAGTGGGAGCTTGATGAAAATGTTTGGGAAACACTAGTCAAAACAAATCCTGAAATTGGGGTCTTAGATGACTTAAGATAAGAATCTGAACAATTTTAGCTAGTTTCTGTCAAAGTATGAACATTCAAACCAAAACAATTAATCTTAACCTGAAATGTTTATCAACAAACATAACATTTTGATAGACATTCGCTGAACGCATATCAAATTTTTCAAAAAAGAAAAAAGTACTATAACTTTAGTGAATTATACTATAAATCCTATTAAGGTGATATAAATTTTAAATAGCTCTACGGTAATATGAATCGATCATGTCAACCAACCTTGAACATCATTTGGTTTTGACGTTTGCAAAAATCTTCTTTAAGATTTTGGCTAGAAAACAATCTAATATTTACATCGAAGGTTAATTTGCTTGTCAGTTTGTACGGAGAGCTGGAAACATATAAAAACTGGCCCGTTATCTGTTTTTTCTTTGTACTCTAGAATGTGTACAATTTTACGCAGTATTGTCAATCAAATATTTGAGGGTATAAAAACTCATCAAGGTGAATAACCTCTTGAGTACAAAATTCAAATATTTTTTTTGTTAAATATACTTAAACGCTTATTTGTACTTTCTCGACCAAATCCTGAAGATATACCGCGCGAGGCGTATCGTTTGTTGTGTGGCCTAACACCACCGGCATAAGTAAAGTATGCTCTTTATGACAAACATCGTAAAATACCGCACAACATTCCATCGGTTCGGGCCCACGATGGTTCGGTTGGCTGCAAAATTTTGACACTTTATCGACAGGTTTCACACACAGACACACACACAGCCGCCATTGGATGGTGCGCGTCACAATTTATTTCGAATGTGTATCGCATCGAGTAAAATTTAAAGCAAACGCGCCTGGTGGTGCTGCGGCCCTCGGTTCACCCGCAAAACAAACAAACCGACCCAGCCGAAAGTGTTTCTTCTTTGTGCAGAAAGCAAACCAACCAAACGAACGATGAAGCAAAGGGGGGGAATAAAAAAAAACCACACGCACCAACATAACGCGCATTAAAGAAAGCATCGCACGGTAGAATATATTTGAACGCGTCCGTAGCACAATGCAATAGAGTGAAAAAGACGGTTCCAGTGTTGGACGGGCAATGAGAGCAGGGGGGGAAGGGGAGGGGCGACAAAAAGGCTAAAGGTAGGTCCTGCACGGAGGCTGGGTGGAAAAATCCTCAAACATCAAACTCTGCCCCCTTCCCGCGAGCGCAGGTTTAACAAACAACAAAGGCAAACCAATTTGGCGAAAGAAGGCTACGAGAGGGTGGTTTTTGGGGGTGGTTTGCAAGGTAAAAGGGAGATGTGGTAAAGTATTCTCCTTGGTATATCCGATCCGATTCTGCCGTTGATCGAACCCGGTACAGCATAATAAAGTTTTCGGTCGGGGGGGGCAGCAAATCGGCAGAGCGACCATCATCATCCCTTATTCCTCCCGTTCCGTTTTCTGGTGTCTTGCACGCTTTTCATTATGTTGCCCTCATAAAGATCGATCGGTCTGGATCGATGGAGAGCCCCAAAGGGTGGGGGGGGGGGAGAACAGGTTGCGGAAAGGGCAAGAACACATCAAATGCGCCAACACAACAACAAACGCCAACGATTTGGTCACGCTTTCACAATCGATATTATGAAAATCAGATAGAAATCATCATTAAGCAAAAATAATGGGCTTTTCCGTGGCGCGGAGGCTTCCGTGTCGGGTGCAGTTGCGTGAACGGGACAGCAAGCGGTTGGACGAACTCGGATGGAAAACTATGCACGGGTGTCCGGCTGGAGGAACCGGTGGGTGGAAACTAACACACACAGAAAAAAAACAACAACATGCGGCAAAACAACCGATTTCGGAGTAGATGGAAACCTTTCCTTGAGGACGACGGAAAGGGGGAAAGCACGAAAAGGTCGGAAAGGTATTTGCAAAAAGGCAAAAGGAAACAAAGCGAAAAAAAAACACACACACACAGGAACATGAATGAGACTCGGAATGGGCTAAAAACGAACGGAAAGATATTTGCACAGCTCCCGGACGGATCGGATTGGATAGGAATGGTAGTACCGGTGGGTTTCCACGTTGCCTCGGTCGGAATTGGCCAGAACCTGGGCCGAAGAGGGGGGGAAGCGCAAGCAAGAAGGGACAGAGTTCAGAGCATAATTGTGAACTATTGACAATATAGCGGCCTTGCAAACATCTGACGGGGAGCGTCGGTAAAGAATTCAAATTGAAGAAGTGAAGGGAAAAATGGCTTCACTGTCCGGAGATTGGCAAAGTCCCTCTAGCGGGTGAGCGAACCAAAAAAAAAAGAAGGAAAAGTTAAACAAAAATGCACCCCCAGCACGACACTCAGCATGCTCCGCGTGTGTTTTGTGGGCTTGTTGCGAGCAGGTAGCAAGCAAACGGAATCAGAATCCGGACCTGAAAGGCGAAGTCCTCCGCCGGCACAGGCACAAACCCCCGAAATGCAACAAGAATGCAACGGCGCGCGAACAACGAGCCCGGCTCGAATGCAGCACCGCAACGACGCATAAACCACACCGACGACGACGACAACTACGGACTACGGCAAACGACACGGTTCCTTTACGGCTCGGAAATGTTGTTCTCGTTTGTCGGTTCACCAGGTTCTCGTTGTTATTGCTGTGGGTCGTTTCTTTTTCTTCGCTCAATTTTACCATCAACGTTTCGTTGCACTCCAACATCAAACATCTCCCAACTCCGGCTGATCGGAATGGAAGGAACGTTGCGGTGCACTATAAGCATTAAGCTCTTGTGTGTCTCTCTGCGTGTCTGCTTTTTTCTCAATTCCACCTTCCAACAATTCCTACCACCACCCCGGTCGACCCGGTCGGTATCTGTGTACATATTTTGAATTAAAAGCGATTAGAATGGTGAATTATGGCGAACGTTGGTAGCAGAACGGAATGAGCCGCGGAGTAACGTTCGGGAGGACAAGGACACTTTGTCAAGCATCGCAGCCAGGCCAAATAGGTTCGGAAAGGTTCTGGAGCAACAAAACAAAGTGTAGTTCCACAATCTGTGGAGGGGCAGTGGCGTTGAAGGATGTGTTGAGCTTTCCGATGGCATTTAAAGCCATGCGGGGTGACCGGAATGCTATGAACTCGGGCGATCATAATTTTATGCTTCGAAACTGGTCATGCCTGAAACATGGAGCGGAATTCTATTAGGTTCATTTGAGATGCCAATTTCATGGCGTTTAAGGCGTGAAATAAGAGGTAATAGTATAATATTCGAACCTCGTTAGGTACACGTTGCTCTCAGGTGCAAATAACGCGTTGTAATCGAGTACACAATCTGAAGGGCATCTGAAATATGAGAAACCAAGAGTTTTGAGAAGTTTCTGTTTGTGTCTCCCACTACTGTAAGGCACTAGAGTAGGGCTTAAGCCAATTACTGTCGAATCTGTTGTGATTCTAACATTTCTTTGTTAGAATCTGTTTGTTGTTCTCTGGTTTGAGGCGACTTCAGGGATCCACGATGTGACAAGCTGTCTAAAGTCCCTCTTTGAGTTAAAGATACTCACTCAGGACTCAACTGGAGAAGCGGGAAATCAAATCCCATTCGGACCCTTCTCCAGTATTGAGGGCTGACTTTCCAACTACGTGGTATCTATGAGTCTAGTAAGCCAATATATGGCCGGCATAACCAAGTAAGTCAAAAAAACTCGCAATATACAACTGAGCTGAGATTAATACTGGTCCAGTTGCATTGAATTAGAGATGTTGGTCGCTATCACCTCTATGTCCACATATTCTAACTTTCAGCGGTCTTGTCCCTCAAATATGCATCTGTGCTTCCATTCTCCAAGACAACATAGTCTATGCAGCTTGATTCGAAATGACGAATATTCTGAGCGTGTTTCTTAATGAATAAATCCAATGTGTCCCCTCCAATACCATTTGCAAAGTCACCCAAAGGCATCGAAGATTGGGGATACTACGAATTACTCGGATCTAGTTTTTGAAGGGTTTGAGAAGGCTTTCAAGAAGATCTCTACGTGGCTAAGGAGATCCTAGTTTGTTAGATTTCAGTCAAATAGAACTCTGTATCGTCCTAGAACTGTATCGTCCGAGAGATGTTGGAAATTGGCCTTCTTGACATCTGATTCCTTTCTGTTTTTGGAGCTGAATATATCCTCTAGTTGCTCTAAAAACATTCGAATTCCTGAGATTGTTAAAGATTGCTGTAAAATGTATTTTCAGTTGCTTGAACACAGATATTCGAACATTTCAAAACATTGAATATAGATCGTTTGCTTTGACTTTATATTCAGAGCTCTGAGTCAACAACGCACATCAGGCATTGTATGACACACTATTCCCTTTTTCCAAAAAAAAAAACAGGAAAATGTTTTACGCTGTCTCAACCGCATGTTCTTCAACACAATTCCACTCAAATCCTTACCGAGGACCTGTTTTTCAACAGTGTTGCCACTTCTGCTGCAGTATGGGTCATGTCGGCTCGAACCAATGTTTCGGTAATGTCGTCATCGTTGCCAGATTTCGACCTCCTACACAGAATCCTCGCTCGCAGTGGAACAAAAAGGTTTCTCGGTTGCGTTAACAGTTTTTCTTGTAAATTTTACGGCAATATTATTACCGTGTCGATGAAGATAATTCCTTTGCTTTCCTCTGTTGAGTTGAGAGACTGAGCACGCAAGTGGGGAAGGATAGTCCTGGGTCGGAAGAATGAAGGATACTGTTTGAATGAGGCAGGAATGCACACTGGAACGAAACCATAATGTATCCTCCGAAGGTCGTTCCGAACAAACAAGAACCAGAAATAGATAAAAAAAAGGAAAGAAGGAAAGAAACGGAGATTAACCGATCGGTACCCCTGTAACCCATCATCGAGGAGGAGGTCAGCCGATGAAGATCTGCGTAGCAGTGGTAGGAGGTCGCCGTACGTAGCTGTTACACGGCGGAACGATGAACAGGACTTTCGAAAGCATTCTGTCGTCACCTTTTCCAGCACGGTGACGCTTAGATGCTTGAGTGCTGTTGGGTTGTAGAGTTGTAGAAGAAGAAAGAAAAAAACAAGTCCAAATCCACACTGTCGCCTCCCGTGTCCTCGGAACGAGCGAGGCAAGGCAGTTTCCGTTTTATTGCCGTTTAACGATGTTAATGCACCCCAAGCCCCGGCCCAAAACTCCCTGGTGGGACAACTTTTATGGTGTGTGCCTTTTACAACAGCGCGGCAAAAAGGAAATTTATATTGTGCTCTTACTCTCGCCCTCTCACGAACGTCCCCGGAGCTTCCCCGGGGGGGGGGCTTTGGGGGCTGCTGTGCTTCTGCAACGTGTTAAGTAATTACCGGGTATTTGAAGGATTATTTTCCCGTTTTGCTTTACACCCAACATGTGTAGGGACGGGCAAAACCGAACAAAGCCACTACAGCAAAACAACAAAAAATGTGCAGCATGTACTGTAGGGTGTTCCGCAGCTGTGGCACGGGGAATTTTCCTTTCTCCCTTTCAGCACTTTAGCCCGAAGAAAACCCGTGCGACGTCTTAGGCAATTGTTCAAATTAAAATTGCTTTCGTCGCGTCCCCGGGTGCTGCCGCCGCCCGTGCACAGGTGGTTCATTTAACTAATAGGGCACGCGATTTGTTATTGGAGTTCTTTCCACACACACACACACTTTCCCTTGAAACCTCAGTTCCCGTTCTCTGGTGCTCCTTCGCTTGACGGGAAAAAATGTGAAAGCGAAAGAAACTGCACACCCTCTCTCGGGGTTGCACATTTTGGAGAATGAATCTACCGGAAAAAAGAGGGCCCACACTTTTGCAGCAAAAAACTCACACTAACGGACAAAACAATCGTCATCTTTCCTTGCCCCATCTACTAAACCCCGGTTCCATATGAGCTGGAAAAATGGCCACATAAATAAACAATCAACTAATTGCTTTCATGGACCCGCACCGCGTCCGTTCATGGCTCTGTTGAACTTTCAAGTGAAGTTTATGCCCCACCGACTCCACCGCATTCGCCGTTCGGAACCGGTTCTCGCCTCCTGATGCTCATTCATAATTAGCGCGGAGGTTATAATTGTGTTGCATAAATAATCTATAATAACTTCAAATCAAATTGCATTCATTGGAAAATCAACGGCTCGAGTGCTTCAGCTCTGGCTCTTTCTCATGCACACTACGAAGATCATCAGTGCCTTTGTCCTTTCATCTATCGGGTGGAACCAACCGCCTTTCAACGGATGAGAATTATATCGTTTTCTTAGCAAGGCATGGGGCTTTGATTTTGTTTCCATTCCGTGTTTTCCTGTGCTTTGTTTTTTGCTTTGTTTAGCAATTTCGAAACGTTTCGTACCATACTTTCACTAACCTGCAATTGCGAATCAAACCCATTGCTCTCCGCCTTTCATAGGGGAGGGTTTTCCTCTGTTCTCAAACTCTCCGCCTTTTCTTCTTGCTTTCATCCCAAAACCATCCCAATGGATTGTGCCGGCGATTGGGCTAGAATATGAAATATCACCGGCTTCTCGTTCCGCCGGGAACGAGGCTGCGTTTGTATTTTCCTGCTCGTTTGCTCGGAAAAATGTGCTGCCGGCTCAGGAACATCACGTGCCGGTGGAGCTCCTATATATACACGCTTCGCTGACTTCGATCGAGCGATTGCCGGGAAAATGGAGCACATACACACAGACGCGGGAAAGCACCTCTGTGTGATCATGTGCGTTCGTATGTGTGTGTGTGTGTGTGCGGGTGGGTGGTTGTATAGTCAGGAGACGGGGAAACCGAATCGAAAATCTAGGTTAGATGCTACATGCCGTACGGTTTGGCATGTTTGTTTGTTTGTTTTATGGTGGACCGTTGCTGGGGGGGGGGAGTTGGTGGGCGGGGTGGGGTGGGGGTTTATACTTATTTCAATCCAAACCGTACCCACTTCCGCCAACCGCCGCTCGGATGCCATTCCGAAATCCTATCCGATCTCGCTACTTTACGGAAAGGAACTTGTATTTTATCTTAAAGTCTCTCCATGGGACTCTATGGGACTTTATAGGGATAAACCTAGGGATAAGGCATACCGAGGGCGTAACAAACAGTAAAGCAACAACGAGGAAGAAGAGAAAAAAATTTACTCCATAGAAGGAAAGCATCCCCGCGCACGACAAAGAAGCAAAATAACTCAAGTGCGCTTTGTTTTTCAGCGTTATTTTTCTTCCGTTTTTTTTTCCCTACTGTTGTGTTGTTGCTTCGCGCTCTTTTCCACCTCTAAACGGCTGCCGGGACCGTTTGTTTGATGCTAAGATGAAAATATTGTCATAGTTTTGTTTTGGTGGTGCTACTCGTATGTTTGCTTTTCTTTTCGTGAGAAGTGGTTTTTCATTTTTAACCAACACGACTATCGCTTTGAACGGTGTGCGGGCTAGTAGTGGGTGTGTTTGTGCTGTGCAGCCTCTGGGATGTATGTTTTCACTGCTAATGCGCTGGCTAAAGCTTAAACTTTATGTGACATTTTTTTCTTTCTTTTGTTTTTTTGGGTTGATACTAGTAAGTAACGTAATTTATGGGTTTTCACTAAATTTGGGAATGAGAGCAATTGTTTCATGATTTGAAGATACTATTCCAAGATTTTCTATTTTTTTAAGGAAATTACAAAGCGAGCTTCTCTTTTCAAAATTTTTGCTCTTAGTAATATTTTCCTATTTTTATTCGCCTTTTTGAATTAATCTTTATTATTTGCCTACATCTTTTAAACCTTTCAAATATTGTATAGTTGGTATATTTTTAATATATCGACAAAACTTGGAATAACTTTCCCAAAGAGTTTATCTAAAGAAAAACGATTTAAAAATTGATTTTCTAAATTTTTGATAACTTGAAGAACGAACGACTTGGAGCATTAGTACCTGAGTTCCTATTCTTCAATTTATTTTTTCAGATATTTTCTGAGACTTAATGATACCACGTAGTTGGATAGTCAGTCCTCACTGCGGGGTAGCGGTCAAGATGGGATTCGAACCCTGATCATGCCGCTTAAGACCCTCTGCCGCTATCTCCTCGACTTCAATGTTAGGCATTTTAGGTATAAGGTCCTTGTAATTGTAGTTACGCTAGGTATCTTAGTTATCTTAGGTCTAAGGTCCTAGGTTTCAGGTATCTTAAGCCTTACAAAGCATAGGTTTTGGGTCTTAGATATCTCAGGTCTTAGGCCTTGTATATCTTAGTAATAAAGGCATTAAGAAATTAGTGATTTGAGCTCTATATCCGTTATTTCGGAGTAGAGTTGGCTTCTCTAAAATCTCATAAAGCTACCAAAAGTCTTCTGTGACTCTGGATCTGTTGGTTCTACAGTTTTAGACAGAATGATCTATTTTTGGACTTTCGAAATATTTTTTTTGTGTGTAGTCTTTTTTCGAGCTACTCAGCGTATATCTCTGCATAATGCTATCACTGAAGAGCTTTCCCCCGTCTTGTTCATTAACTTCTCCGCGTGTATTGCATTAGTGCTTTGATTGCATTAATTAGCAGTGAGGTAAGTAAGCTTAATTACATCCAAACTTTTTCCAAGCAACTGACCGAATGCACCCTTTGGTGAATTAAAAATGTAACAATTTCCTGCTAATTATCAGCCACACACTGCTGATGCGGTACAATCAGGCTTTATGCATTTCCTCATTATGCCGCAACCAGGAGGGAGGTAGACCTTAAATGCATAATGATGATGCAATAAGCGGGCAGCCTTTAGGAATTATCCAATTTTGATTCTGCAATCGAACGTGTCCTTGCGAAGGTGATGATGATTTAATTACTTCCGGTGCTCTCAGGCGCACCATCGTTGCGCACACCGATGTCCGATGGTTGAGCTCTTTTTATCCTCATTACATCGTTAGCACCAATATCCTCGCTGTGGTGTTGGTGGTGTGAAAAAAAATAAACATTGGAAAAAAAACAAACATACACGCACATGAAAAGTGGTACCGAACGCACCGGCCACCATTTCTACTTTATTGCGGGAAAGGTCAACTGGGGGCTCATCTCGAGAGCGAAAAAGACAGTGCGTGTACGCGCGCGGGCGCGCTCGTTCACATTTGTACGCGTTACGGGGCGAGATTCCTTTCACTCGAGCCGAACGTTGTCGAATTTGAATGTGAAACCGCGCGGCAAAGGCACATCGCCGCACTTGAGCAAACCTGAGCCCGGGTTGCCCATTCGCGGCAGTAAATTAGACACTTATGTAAACGAAACACCACCAACCGTGCCGGAGATGGCATTTTCGATACTGCTACAGTGGAGATGACCTATCGCACCTTCGCTTCCATCCGCCGAAGCCTATCGCTCTATGCTCAAATTGGGGTACCCAGGTGTAAGGTTTGCGGTAGACCTTTTGCGGTTTAATTGTGCATCGGCGAATTTGTGAGAAGGGATCGTACGCGCCGCTACCATCCCGTACATTATTTGTAAAAGCCTCTTGTTTCCCGTTTTCGGATGTGGAGATCTGGCGGCGGGTTTTTTTTTCGTTATTTATTTTCTCGCTCCGTTTGTAATTAATAATTACAAAGCATCGAATGCACTTGAAGCACGGCAAACACAAAGGATTGCCACTTGTACCGCACACAAGTCTGGTGGCATTATTATACGATTGACTAATGTTGCAGCATTCGCATAAAACCCCGTGGCCCATATTTTGTTGGGCCGTTGTTGGCTGCTGCCTTTGATTCAACCCGTGTCCTTCTTGCTTTGTGATGCAAAATGAGCTGTTTGATGTGTTGATTTCACTGTCTCGTTCCGTTTATGGGATCGTTTGTATATTTTTTTGGTTTTTCGTGGTTTCTATTGCATAAGGTATTCTTTTGTCGTATCATAAATGCTGATAGATGAAGCAATCTTTGCCAAAATTTAAATTACTTTCGTGGCATTTTGAACTTTTCTGATGAGGCACACACTAATCGGTTTTTCTATCGAAAAAATGGAAAGTTAGAGGCAATATGATACATTTTTTCATAATATTTTCCTTGTACTACTCGTAACTTCTCGACCTATGCTTTATACAGTATGTAACAGATCTCTAAAAACTGTTGTTTGTCTAATTTGAATATGTATTTGAATGACTCTGTATTTGAAAATTCACTCTAGATTTTTTTCCAATAGTATCACTTACTGACATACTTATCCGACGAAACAACTTGCTACACGTCCTCTAAAGCTCTCACGATCGAGCTCCTATGTCTGCCAATCCAATATCCTGGTCTTCGTGTTGGACATATCAACGCCATCGCTCCACCTCAGCTCGAGCTGACAGGTTTACGGGTCGTCCGGTGCCATTCGCATGACATGACAATCCTTCCGAAGCTTGGTGAGTCTAATTCGCTGCACGATATTGAGGTCAACTCAAAGAACTTCTCCATTGTCCTTTCCTACATACGAGACCAAAAGTCCTTCTGAGAATTTTCCTCTCCTATAGAAAGACTGTAGAAAGGCCGCGTATCTCATCATCTATATGTTTTTGACCCAAGGTTAACGAAATTTTGAATGACTTCAAACGTCTGATCACCTACCCGTACATAGCAAAAATCTAAACATACAATATATTGGGAACGACACTTTGTTGATAATTTGGTTAATTTGTTTTTTTTTGTGTTGTCACTCCTTGTTTCTTTGATTTAAACTTTGATTTTTTGTTTTGAAAATAGAATTTTGTGTAGAAGTATTCTCCATGAACCTGTACATGGTCCACTTTAACTGGAATATATTCCAGAAACCTTGGCATGACATCTGTCAAATCGAGATTATCTGGAAATGTAAACAGACCGATTTTTAGAGCAAGATAAATTGTTATGTGGCTCTATCTTTACAGAAGATGAGAAAAATGATGCATGATGAGAAATAATGACAATCGAAGAAGTTTTTTTTCCAACTTCTTCTTCTATGGCACTACAGCCTCGAGAGTTCTTGGCCTGCCATTTCTGACTTCTGTGACTTGAATTTATCCAGAATAGGACTATTCTGTTCTGTCGTATGAGACCGGCGCTCCTAGCTCTTCTGCCACTGAACCGCTCCTTTGAACAAGCAAAAGTTTTGAACTGAAATACATCGGCCGTTTTGACATTAAAAAATCTAAATCCAGCGCCTAGCTTCCAAAGCAATAAACCTCTTCCCGACCTCAACACGAGCCTCTTCTCAGATGGTAATAAGTCTCGCCTAGATGGCAAAGTCATAGTCATTTGCTCCAAGAACCAGAACCGGCCGGACACAACCATATCGGACGTCGGACGTGAACTTATGAGCTACGAGAACAAATTTCCGATTTTTGTGTTGTGGATTTTCCTTCTTCTCCGGTGCTCGTAACGTAGTTTGGGGTAATTTTGGTGAGTGTGTTTGCACCACTTTTTGCTGCTCCTCGCATCCAGGCTCATTATGGAATCGATGAAGGTTTTCACAGTGGAACGAATATGAAAAAACAAACGGGAAGAGGAAAATGAAAGCTAGCAGTAAATGCTATTACTGTAATTATTTCATAATCTGTAATTTGTGCGATCAACTATCGGAACGGGTCCGCGGAAACTTGCGCTCGTCATCTCCCTCCTGTGTCTGCGTTCTGTTTGTTTCTTTATTTCTTCGTGATCTGGAATTATGACACTGTTCTTCTCGCGGAGGATCTTTTGGTGCACATGAGTTGTATGAGTGTGTGATGTCCGATGTCGTCCACAGTGTACCGCCAACGATGATGTTTCGTTCTCCGGTAAATGGATACGAACCAACACCATCATCTCTCGAAGAAGCATCTTGCTCGTGGGACTCGCGTTAAGAAGGGCAAAACCGAAGGCCACTCGTTCGAGGGGTGGTGGTGATCAAACAAATGACAACGATGGACACGCAATCGAAGCGATTCGCCTTCATCCCTCGATGTCTCCGCCGGCCAAAGTCGTCCGAAGAAACGTGCGGTGTTGCCGTTTTTTTTTTTTTTGGATTTTGTGTCGTTCTGCCCGTTCGGTTTCTTCCATTCCTTCGCATATTTATTTATTCATCGTTGTCATCCGAAGGTTTTAATTTAGTTTCGGTTATTTAGTTATTTCGCCTTCTCCTTCACACGCGGACCCGATCCAGCCGCGGTGAGTGCGCTTTCTCAATCGATCGCTTTTCGATGTTTGCTTATTTTGTCGGTTTTTATTTTACGCCACTTTGCGGACATTTTCGAAGGTGGACAACAGGGAAACGCAGAAACACTGAAGCTGTTGTGCGACTCATCGATGCGATATGCACGATTTTCTTCGTTTCTTTTCTCTTTCTGGAGGTTGTGTTTTTTCTGCTTTTCTCACTGCGAACCGATGCTGTTTCGGTGTTGTTTTAGTTTTGCTTTGGTTATTTGTAGGTTTTTATTCGACGTTTAGTGCGGCATAACTTGGCCCGATCTTGGCCGGCACATTTGGTTTTTCTCCAAACCCCCATTTATCTCTCTCGCCCCTCCGTGTGTCTCCCTTTTGTCGTCATCTGCTTTATGGGTTGCCTTTCCCGCATCTTAAGTTGCGATCGGTCGCGGTTTGGTCGTGCCCTGCCGGGAGTTTATGTACCGTTTAACTGCCGCAAATCCGAACGCCCGCTGGTGTTGTCATCCTGGCCGGTTATCGCTCCGTTTCACTCCCCAATTCAACTGCGCGATGACCCGCTCGCTTTCAGGTTGATCTGTCTCCGAACATTCCGAAGGTGTTCGATTCGAGCGAAAAGATGTCTTCGCGTCGTGGCCGATCGGTCGCAATAATCCACCCCTCTCGGGATGGTAAACGGAAAGCTCGGGGAGGGAAAGACAGGAAGGGTACCACATTCCGTGCACTTGCAACGTATCGTTCGAAACGGCGCGATTTTGGATTTGGGATGCAAATGCAGGCAGATCCCCGTGTATCTTTTTCTGTGTGTGTGTGCGCAGATCGTATCATTTCTTTCTTCATTTTTTTTTCTGCACATGGATGTAAGTGGCAGTAATTCTTACCGACCCTGCTGCGATGGCTTTCCCGCGAGCTGGACGGTCGTAAAACGATGCGGAACTGGAATATGAACCGTGCACGGCGGGAAACGTCATTTGAGGTGTTACAGATAAGAAGAAAAAAAGGCAAACAACGAAAATAAAACGATTTCGAAGCAGAGGACGCAAAATAAATGCTTAAATTTTATGAGTTAGTTAAACAGGACAGTGTAAACGGTGGTAAAACATGCAACGTCTAGCTTGTGCTGTAAAGAAAGGGAGTAACGGCTGTTTGCATTTGTTACTATTTCAGCCATTTTAATTTAAAATAATCGATACAATTTGCATACGATTGAAAATGCTACAATGTTTGGCTTTGCTCTTGTCTTGTTTTATTGTTTAGTCTTACAAGGAATTTTTCATAATGTTATAGTAATACGTTTAATGTTTTTTTTTATTCCAATATTTTTGTTTCTATTCCACTTTTCAGTAATATTTTACATTTAACTTTCATTCTCTTTTTACTTTTAGTTAATTTCAAATTAGAGTTAACAAATTAAAGAAGCAAGAATAAAACTGATCAAAATTCACGAAGAACAAATAATTCTCTCTTATCTTTTGCTTGTTTCATTTTTAATCCTTGTTTGAAACATGTTTGCATCAGTCTGAGTACAATAAGATCAACAATTTTCGCTTTCTCGTTCTTTATCAAATTTCATTTGTCATATTTTAGTACTTCTTTGTCTGTTTTTGTGTTTATGTTTTTTTCTCAATTTTTCTTTCTTTTATCAATTATTTTCAAAGTTTAAATAGCTTTAGTAAAATATATTTGTTATAAAACTTTTACCATTCGTTTAAGAAAACAAGAATAAAACTAATAAAAAAACAAAGAAACATCTTTTTCTCATATATTTTACACATGTCATTTTCATGTTTTTTAGGACAAGTTTGCACAAGTCTTCACATCCTAAGGGCATAAGGTATCCCTTTTACTCGTTCGTTTTCAAATCTCATTACAACTGTTCGGTACAGTTTCGTTGTCAATTATGTTTTCGTTTTGTTTTTCCATTTGTTTTACACTTTCATTCGATTGGAGTACAATATTTGCCACTAGTTAGTGTGAATATGTTTTTTTTTCGTCTGCTCCCTCTCTTGTCTCCTCAATTGCTTTCCTCGTTGCTTTCCCAGTGCGTGTGCTGCTTAGGCTTTCGGAGTCGAGTGCTGGCCCGTTTTATTGTTGGCCTTCCCTTTGACGGCGTCAATCATTCAATTTTAACGTCGAAACGTTTGTGTTTGAGCGCCCGTGCGTTGTTTTTTTTGTATTTTTGGCTCTGGTCCGTACCCCTTGTCCGTAGAATTGTTTTTTTTTTGTTTCAATTTAACTTCACATGTTTTCGTACCACCGACGCATTAAAACGCGTTTTGCCCTCCGGGAAGCACCCTGCGTAAAGGGGTTGAAGTTCGCGATTTTTTTTCTCTGATGGCTTCTCTCGTTCGGTTTTGTGGGGGTTTTGTTACTTTCTCAGCGGTTTATGTTGTGACGAATGTTACCGTACGGGTACAAACACACGCACAATCGCACCTCCAATGCTCCGAAGGGTTGCCTAATTTGGGCAGCACAAGCATAATGTAGGTTACGGGGGTCCATAAGTCGTCAACGATGTTTTACCCGTCGTGACCTTATCATTTACATACATCTCTTAACAGCAGTTGGCTCTAATTTTTCTCCCCTCGGCTCGGTACCTTGCCACGCTGGTTTGGATTTGTGTTTTGATTGGTTTGTCTTTTACCTCTTTTTTTCCCCCTTCAAACATTGCTAGTCATTTCGCGTTTTGCATGCAACGGTATAAAAGCTTACAAATTGCTGACACCCGTTTCTCCGCTCGACACCACGTCTATGGGACGTTTATCATGATCGTGTGTTTGCGCATTTGGCGACCGCTGAAAGGTGCAAATGTTAAAACACATCTTTCACGGCATGACATAATGATTTTGAAGCTGGTTATGGGTATGCAAAATATCATCGCCACGCGGTGTTGTGCCTGTGCGTTTTGTAGAGTTCGCTTTAAATTTTATTTTTGCAAACGATAAAAATCTGAAGAAAAAGAAAAACATAGGGACAACAACGTATACCCACGGTCATGCTTCAACCGAGGTTCGGAACGTGACAGCAGTCGGATACTTGAACGATTCCTGACGTTTTCATGTGCCGTCATCGACATCCACCC
Source organism: Anopheles minimus (assembly GCA_000349025.1). NCBI lineage: Eukaryota > Metazoa > Arthropoda > Insecta > Diptera > Culicidae > Anopheles > Anopheles minimus. Next base: position 1,717,780 of record KB663943.1, on the reverse strand, counting down.
CGTTTCCCATACTTTAGTTTTGGGGTACGCCCAAAGATGAAAACAGTCATAAAATTAGAGCTGTCGATTTTTAATGATACGGCTGCCGGAACGGGAGCGTGATTGCCATTGTTTTGTCGCACAATTGATAGCTTTCAATACAACACAGGCAAACTCTTCGGGTACGGGCTGTATTCTTTGTCCGAGCCGTGTGAGTGGTTGGGCGTATATGTTGCGCTGGCACGAACCCGCGGGTTGCCGGGAAGGGAAAATGTTTTCTTTCTGCCCAATAAATGTGGCGGGCCCGGAAAATGGTAGTGCTTCGTTCATCAAACGAACATCTTAACCCTTGCATGAAAAACTGCCTTTGTAAATAAGAATGTAAATCAAGAGACTCAAAACAGGACATATTTTGTGACTTTTTTAAGGGAATCCTGCTTCCTATATGTGGGAAGAAGTACTACAAAAGAAGACGTAGGCAAAAATATTAAAAAAAAAAATCATAAAATTAGTTAATAATCGCAACATATGACATCTAAACGGCACAAGATGACATGATCGTTCCAGTGACGTTCAACCTCAAAGTATAAACGCGTGCCGGTTGAAAAGATAATAATATATTAAATACAATGAAAGAGGATTTTTTTTTCAGATTATATTATCTTCGTCTGGATGTCAAAATTAAAAACCAGCCCGTGTTTATATTCGCCAAATCGTACTTCACTGATTTCACAGACTGACGTTGTGATAAGATGCGCTTCGATTGTGTTATCATGTGCTTAAATTTTTTGTAATAGCTCGCTAGCGCTTGTATTGTCATTGTCATTCATGGCCAGCCTAAAATTGGGCTGTTCTTCCAAATAATATTTTTTGCTCTATTGCTCAACCAAAATAAGTAAATAGAAGAGATAGAAACTCATACTCGAGATAGAGAAATAATCTTCATTGCTGTTAATTTTCGATGCATTGGACAGCTTCAATTGATAAACAATAACTCCCGATGAGATCTTGAAGCACAAGAATAAGCAAAAAACATTTATTTTCCATTTTTAACCCAGCATCCAAATAATGGCTAGTAAATGGTTAGTTATGGTTTAATTAAGTTTCATACTCTAATTGATTTGTTTTGTTGAAAACTATACATAAAAATACTCTCCACTTTAAGGGTTATAAGGAGTGCAATAGCTAATGTAGGGCCGCGGAGAAATAAACGGAACGAACACTACAACGACGCACATTTCGTACTTTGAGGCACTCGGTGATGATGATGCCATCGCGTGTCAACTTCAATTAGATGGCGCATGAAAACCTTAAGTAACCGTCACCCATCCACCCCGTGCACGAACCACCCCCAGGAGCAGAAGAAAAAAGGGGGGCAAAAACATCCACCCCGAAATGTTGAGCGTTTCGCTTTGATGAAAGATTTAAATTCATTCAATTCATTAAAGCTACCAGTACCGGCGCATGATTTGTGAGGTAATGTGCTTTTTCCCACACGGAAACAACCATTCCAACCATTTCAACAAGAAGACTTTTTTGTCGGCCTCCCCCTTTCTTATTTCCCGTATTGTGTTGTTCTCCGTACACATGATATTAGATATTATTCTACTAAACTCACCCGTACCAATGGTGGTTTTATTTTCATATGCAAAATGACGATAAAACGCAACAGTACGAAAAATGGTGGAACGTTGCCTCGGGTGTACACAGGTTGCATAATACATGATGCCTCGAATGGGAAAGGGTTTTTACGTCCGAACGCGCTCGAAAGCGGATCAAAATACAAAATGCTTTGCCTCCACGTTTTGGTGATTCCCTGACGTGCCCTGGTGGTTGGATGATTAGAGGAGAATAATTATTATTGGCACCGTAACGCGGAAAAATGTGGCTCACTAAAAGGTGTAATGGTGCGCTGTTGAAGGTGGACCGGAGCGGTTATTAAATTTTAGTGCATCGTTCCAAAAACTATCGTCCGGTGTCGCTTGAATTTCGCCGCAAGCTCCAAAACAGAATGGGAGTTTATTCTGGAATGCCGTTGCCAAAAAATGGTTGTTATTTTTAACGCTGGGGTAAGATAGACACGGCCATCGATTTGGGCGAGGAATTCAGCCATCAGGTGACGTACGTGGCTCACTACTTGGATAAAACCGAATCCCTTTTGGGCAGATACGATACACAGAAGGTCGGAAATATGCATCCACTCTGCAGACGAACCGTGTACACGGGGTTGGAATATTTCCGCGAAAAATCGCCTACGGTTTTCTCCGTCACGCTTCGCGTCCCCGTCGGCCTTTGATCGCTGGTAGCCGGGTGTACGATGTAACGATCTTCAACCCGTGGCACGTGTGCGTGCTAAAATCGGCAGGCGGCCAATACCAAACTATTTTCCCTCCCGAAGGGCTTTTCAAGCGAACGCTTCCGGCCGCCGTCCTATTGTTTTCCATCGGAGGCGAGAGCGCTGTCGCGGAAAATGTTTGTCATAATAGTTGTTAATACTTCCTCCCTCAATACGAACGCTCTATTGCGCTTTCCCCGTTCTGCCTTCTGGGCAACGCGTTTTCAAGAGCTAAACTTCTTGTTCTTTGTGTTCGAGTTCTAGGCCCAAACTATGCGGCACCCGACGCGATACGGGAGCAGGGCGTGATGCCAACTCATGTGTCACTTCCCTGGAAAACGGGGGAAACTTTCATCTTTCGTGCTCGTGGAGAAGTTTCCCAGCTTAAAGTGCTCTTTGAGGAGGCACTTCCGAATCGATGAGTGAATTTGGCATCCACACATTTTCCGAACGATACCGGTGCCTTGAGGCTTACCCGCTACGTACTATTCCCGGGAGGCTCTTTAACCGGTAAGGAAAACAGTTTACCTAACCTCACCGAAGAAGATTATCCTTACTGCTCCTACTTCTGCTACACTCCTCGGTGTTGGTCCTCAAGAACCATTTCTTGGAACGCTTTTCACAACGAAAGGATAATTTTAACCAACCTCGCTGGATGTTTCCCCTCTTGAACATAATTTGCTTCAATTGATCCCGGAACTCTGGTCCACCGTTGCTTGAGGTTGAGGACATACAGGGGAAAAACCCCTTTTCTGCCATTAGCGTCGTTGACAAGAGGAGCGCGATTAGAAGTGGACCACATTAGTGGACTTGTAGACGAGCACAATGAAATTTCCCGAAGGTGTTCCAAAAATGCAGTGGGGGAGAAGTGAGAGATGGAAAAAAGTTCCAACAAATGTCACGCATGTGTACGTCGGTAATCATCATCATCATTGTTGTCGAGTGGGTCGAAACCCAGGGCTGGAATCTGACAGCACACCACTCCAAAAAGCTTCCAGGCGAATCGATAAAGAGATTGCGTTCCGAATTTTGGAATGTGAACCCATCGGCGTTTGGGGGTTTTGCTTTGTGCAGGTCCCTCCCATGGGGAGGGAGATCGTACTATCATTATTATTTTCCCCGGGACATCATCGAATGTATGTTTGCCCTACATTATGGCAAAACTCAACGTTGTTCGGTAATATTATTCTCGTACTCCTCAACATTGTGGTAAAATATGTTGACGTTAACTGAACTTGGAAAGTTCGCAAAAGGCCGTCCGGGAAAGTGCAATTTCGACCGCGACAACCCAAAGGCGGCACATTAATACCCGTGAATCAATCGTAAAACATGCATTATAACTTCCCCGAGATTATCTTTTCCTTCACCGAACCGGACCTCCGGAGCGTGAAAGATGTACGGGGTTGGAGCAATAAAATCTTTACAACTTCCGAATCATCTCCCGGGTGCGTAATTGATGTTAAGCTCGCGTTCGCTCTCTTAAGCCCTCTAATTAACATGCGGCCGACGTATTATGGCAGCGGAGACCCGCAAGTGGGCGGCACACAGCGATGTATGAGCGGCGCTTTACAAAAGCGAAACCAAAATCTGACATGGGAAAACGTAAAGGTGTGTGTTGGCACATTCGGTAAGTAATCATTGGCAAAAACAAAAAAACCCGATTGCCAAAAAGGAAGCAGGAAGTGTATCTTAACACCTTGCCTGTTCTTTCTCAATCTCCCTGATACTGTTGGCATTTTGTTGTCTATTTCGGGTCTCACCTTAGTGTGTATCCTTTGTACAAAAAATCCACACCAAAAGTCAGTTCCGATGGTTTGAAATCGTCCAATTAGAAGGTGTGCAACCTTTGTTCATAAATTCCGCTCAACGTCACTCCGTACTCCACTGGACCCATCTAATCATCTGCTTGACTTTGGTGAAGTTGGGCTCTTCTGGTCATTACACAGAAGAAAAAAGGGACTGAGTCTGGACGGTGGAAGCAAAAAAGAAACAAAAACAAACCGAACCAATCCCGTACCACGATCCTGAAGCGCTTGAACTATTTTGATCCTAAGAAAACAGTTTCCTTTTGATTTCATGCCCGTTGCGCACATCCCGGGCTACACATCCAGGGGTTTTTGCTAATCCACCCTGGAGAAACGAAAGACTGCTCATCATCAGGTGCGTGCGTGTGTGTGTTGAGTTTCTTAGTTCTCCCTGTTTTTTTCTTTTTGGGTTGCATTTGAAATTCTTGGTGTCCTGAATTTTTACGATACGTTCCCTTTCGAGCGGAACATTTCCGGAGGACCCGAGCGGCAAGAACGCGGCAGCAGAAGAAGTCCTTATTCCCGGAAATGCCTCCAGGCTACGTCGGTCGCCCGATACCTTCGGATGTTTTTCTTGCTGTTCCAGCTTTCGAAGGTCTTGTTGGTACCGTGCACCGTCTCTGTGTGTGTGCTTGGTTCTCCTTGCTGTCTTAACGATTGTGTTAGGCATTAAGGAAGAGCGAAGAGCCAAAAAAAAGGGCCAAAAGGCAAAGAAATGGTCTAGGAACGTCATCCCGTAACGCTTTGCCCGTTTGTTCTGGCAAAAGGCAAAAACGGGCTTCTTTTAGTTACGGATATATACAGACACACACGGGCAGACGATGATGTAGGGATAGTTTAAACTGTCTTTCATCCGATCTTATGCTCTTCTAAACGTTTTTCTTCCATACTTACATACGTTCCTTTACCGCCGGTTTCCTTTGCCGTGGGTTTCCAATTTGGAAACCTTAGTCGAGCGTGTTTTTTAGGAAGATCCGCACACACATAAAGCAGGAACGCACTTCATGGAGCCATTTTTGGGCTTTCGGTGTGGTATATACGCTCGGGATTCGTTCGAGTGGTTGGAACTTCGAAGCTGGCTGGCTGGAATTCACTTCGCTTCATCTCCTCCATTTCCATTAGCGATAGTTGCCGCCGGTGCCTATCGGGGTGCGTTCCATTTTTATCGAAACACTGGATGTACGGGGGAACATCGGTAAGGTATTTCTTACCAGGCGCGTCAGCGGTAGTTCTTGTGCTATCGACCAAAAAATACAAACCGCTCAAAAAGCATTCGGGCGGGGAGATGTACATTTTTCCGTACCCACTCGTGTTCGAACGCATAAACATCTCGAAAGCACAACTCACCGTATCGTCGCCGTATGGGACGCGTTGTTCACTCGTTGCGTCTTTGGACATGTCTTGGGGAGAAGGAAAAAAAAAGTACTCTTGGACGAGTCGATGACGAGAGGTTCCAAAGAAACTGAAACCCAAACCAAATTCCCCCCTCCAAGCAGTGGTTGAGATGCGACGAGTTTTGTAGCTCGACAACATAACAAATGAAAAGGCTACAACGGCAAGAACTTCTTCCAGGTTTCAGCTCACTGCCGACGGTTCCCACACACCGTTGCAATATTGTCCACCGGACAACTCTCCAGGTGACGCTACTGTTGTTGCCGAGCATCCGTTGCCTTGGCACTGCGTTGACCAGGGAAGCTCGAACTTTGTCTGCAAAAGGTCGAGACTTTGGGACGGGCTGCAATGTTTTTCACCAACCGCCCGAAGCGAATACCGGACGTCCAGGATGTCCTGGATGTTCCGAACGGTAACGTCTCGCTTGCATGCACCGCCAAGCTGTTACCACAGCCCACAATGTGGGGAGGTATATACTTTGCTAACGTTTGCTTCTCCATGAGCCACAACCGTTGTTTATTGTTGTGGATCCTACACCGATCGGTCGCATTAGTTGCAGACTTTGGCCGTACACTTTAAGGACGAAAGCGTTCCCTTGGGCGGTACGGTTCTTGGAAGTCCTTTTCCAGATCCACGTGCGGAAGGTTCACGGGGGGAGGGATAATACAAGTGCCACCGTCACTGGCTCTCGGTACTCGGTAACGGAGGACTGACGGGATAAAAACCACTTGTTTATCGCATGCTACCTTTCCATGGTCGCACCTTTTCGGTGGCAGTCGCTGTCGGCCCTAATCCGCTTGGATCTGTTTCCGTCGAAACGCGCCAAGGAACGGTACGGGATGAAACAATCCAACAACAACAGGAAGAAAAAAAAACCCATGGCGCTCTGTTTACCGGCCGGCACCTTCGTCGAGATTAAGTAAAGATTTAAGAAGCGTGACGATAAGCACTTTTTCCATTGATCCGATTCGATTGAGCTCCTTCACAAGAGCTCGGGACGCATCGGCACAACCGGCATGCCGGTGGGGAAAGGTGTTGATAGCAAAAAGAGAGCTTTAGGTGATGGAAATACTGGGGAGATCCGGACACGGGCGGTTCGATATTGTTATTTTTCGCTTCGTACGAACTCGCCTGATATCGGCGGGCGCAATCGATTGGGTAGATTGTTTTTTTAAATACAGCAAAGCTCGCAATAAAGGTTTTTGTTCGGATGTTTCGAATTGATATCGTGCGGCGAACGTCTCCAGGAACCCACCCAAGAGCGTACACCCGTTTCAATCGAACGGATTATCGGAGACTTTTCCCGAATCGTATCGAGCGGATTAAGCGGTTGCGAGTTTCTATTGCTTTGCTACTGTTGGGCCGTAATAGTTTGTGGTTTTGTATTGATATTGTAAACTAATGGATGGCAGTTGAGGGACTGTGGTTTAGGAAGTTCAAAGGATATTATTTGCATTATCCATTGCGTACCTTCAAAGCCAAAAGTGTGAGGTATTGAAGGCATTTATTTTGTGTCTGAGTGGCCTATCAATATCAAATTTGGTTGGTGGCGTGCGTCCATAAGGTCCAATTTTTCATGACTCTATCACATAAATCATGTTGATGCTCTTTGATGGTTTTGAGTAATCTTGGCCCTGAGGGCATCCGTGGTTTGCAGCTTATCGGCATGGACTTAGCGACTTAGCACAACCCAGTAATAAAAAGTCAAGTTGAGCTAAACTATATGATATTTGGTTTATATCCTGCAGTTTAGGATAGGAGAAGTCAACAATTATTGGCCTGTAGTGCTCTGGAGTCACATCCCTTGCTGACTCAATGGACAGTAAAACCTTCAAACTTTAAAAGGACACAAAATAAAATCTGAGGATGCATTGCCACTTAAGGTACCTTATGAGGATTGACCTTGTCCCAAATTTGATGAACGGGTTCGGGCTTCGAGAGCTCTCGGGCAAAACCAGGCTCTGTTTCCATCTGCTTCAAAACCCAATCAGCGATCACACGGCGATATCTTCAACTGTTACTCGATCTTGAATAACTCAAATCTTTTGGTACAGACTAAGCGATTTCACTTAACCTTGGAATAAAAAGTCAACATCGGATCCTTTCACGAAGATTACTCATCCTTCCACATTTATATCGTCCAGTCTAGGACAAAAGTTAACAATTATCGACCTGTAGCGCTCGGAAGTCACAAAAATTGCTTACTCAATGTACAATAACACCTTCTAACGTCATATGTATACCAACAAGTGAGTTGAAGATGCAATGCCACTTAGTGGATCTTGTGAGGATTGACCTTGTCCCAAAAATTGACAAAACCCGTTCTTCCAGAAATGGACCTCGTCACTAAAGAAGAGCTTTCGGGCAAAACCAGGCTATGTGTTTTGGTACAGACTTCCCTAGTTGAAGTTGTGACTTATGCTTTGAATAACAAATCCTGAGTAGAAAGAAGTCTTGGATCTTATTTTTTACTCAATCCAGAGGGTAGTGTTATTATAATTCTCTAAAGAAAAATCCTTCATTCAAGCGCATAATCCTATTACTTGTTTGCATATATTGAAAAGATCCTGTAATGTATGCCCTCTCTTGCTCATTACCATAAATTACGTACGGTTTTAATTCACCCTATACCCAAATGTGTTTGTTAATATCGTAGCTATGAATCTAAAATATCATATGGTGTCTTTCATATTCTAATGAATGTACAAAATAGAGGCCGATGTTAACGTTCAGCCTGGAAAACTGTCAACACTTGGCAGGCAGGGAACATGACAAGTTGTTACTCATTTCCTCCGATACCTTCCCGTAACATAGTCGACGAGTTGATGGAAAATAATCCTAAGGGTTATCCCTTAATAGTCGCCACGGTGGAACTAATGAATTTAATAGCCTACACACCGACGGCCCTGGAGTGATCCTTGTGGATATCCCGTACGAAGCTGTTGATGATGATGACGGCTATGATGCTGACGATAATGATGCTGTGGCACGCTGATAAGCGCGTCCCCGAAAGTAATCAAACTCATTCGAATTCTTTCCACCAAGCGCACTGCCCATCCAGGGAAGCCGTCAAAATGAGCGTCATTCGCTCGGTGTTTGGTCGGTTTCGCTGGTTTGCTAGCGGTATCATTCCGGGCAAATATATTTATTCCTCGGTCAGCATTGAATTATGTGCTTCCTTCAATTACACGGTTGTGCTCAACACATCCCTGCTGTCGGGGATATACGCAGACACAGTGAAAAGGGATCACAGTGGTCGCGCAACAATCGGTGGCTGTTGCCGTAACTTGATGCGGTGGTTTATGCCTCTGGTTTCGGTTATTATTGCTGGCCACATTCACATCCCTCCGTACTTTCCAGGGGTATACGCACCGTTTGGGATGCGAGGGATGCATAAATATGGTTACGGCGCAGTATCGGCGATAGTTTTCCAAGATTTCGCGTCGTTGATAAAAGTGTGCCCGACCCCAGGCCGGTCGTGTCGAGTGCTGTGCCGCACACGGGTTGGGAAAATGGGAAAAACACACGCGGCGCGGCCCCTTCGGCGATGTTTTTGTTCCGAATTTTGTGAGCAGGGGTTATGTGATAATTCGATACTCCCGGACGCAAGGCATCGTACCGCATCGAAACCATCCCGAGGTTGAAGGTTCACTTCATTCTCGTGCAATCGTGATATGAAGCGAGAAAAAGCCATTCCGCGCGTGTGCGATTGCAATTTTCGGAACGATGTGTGTTTTGATAGGAAATTTCGGGTCGAGTGTTTGGAATTGTCTTTGAATAAACTCTCACAAAAAAAAGGAAATTATCTTTTTGCGAAAAAAAATGTATAAGAGAATAAAACTGCAGTAGTAAAATGTCAAATTTATATTTTTATATATTTCAATAAAAAAAGATATTGTATATCATATAATAATATAGCGTATCAATTGCCACGTGTTCGCCCTTACCAGCATCTCCAAACAAGGGGTGCCGAGGAAAAAAAACCATCAGGAAAAATATGTTGTTTTTTTATATGTTTGTGTTTTCGGTTCTGTTTCAGCACGCGGCGGCACATTTGTGAAGGTCCCTTCTGCCACATATGGTGGCATTTTCCGTCAACTGCACAACATCCTGCCGGCAGTGAAACAGCTAAAAGCAGGTAAGCAGCATTTCTATTTTGAATGTGATGATAGGCATTCTATGAAAATGGTTCAATCAGTATATTTGACATTCCATTTACAAAAAAAAAAAACGGTGAAGAAGATTGCAATTAAATTGTTCATATGCTTCATTTGGGGTTTTTTTTGGGAGATGCTACTGTTTGTGTTGTAGTAATAAAACAACGCAATCGGTTTTATTTTATTGTTGTCGAGAGCATTAGATATTTAAAACCTTACCTTCGTGCGATGAAACACACAATTGGGCCGTAAACGCGCGTGTTGGTCGTTGTCCGGCATGTTGATTGGGCCAAAAGCTTTCCAATTCTCACCCTCCCCAAAAAAAAACGGTGGAAGCAGTTCTCGCCATAAAAATAATAACAAAAAAATACCCATCCCGAATAAGGTTAGAAGCCATCGTCTCTCCCGCTCGTCAAGGCTCGTAAAAAGTCCATCATGACGTGTTTGGCTCGGAAAACGCTCTCAGATACGACGTTTGTTCGACCATAAAAAAGCTTGCCTTCGGTCTTCAAAGCAGCTGAAGGAGAGTACGGAAGATGATGGGTAGAGAAGAAAAAACGCACCCATCTACACCGCGTCACGATTATGATTACTTTTAATAACAAAAATCGACAGCTTTTTTGTGTGACAGAAGCCGCCTGCAAGACGCACATTTCCAAGAGTTTCCCCCCCAAGAACAGCGCGCGAAACCATTACGATACCGGTGGTACGTGATGAATTTTTGGGAGGTTAACGAAAGAGAGTGTAAAACAAAAAAATCTTACACCATTTTTCCAACGCCACCAGCAGTGCTGGGGACATTTTTTTTAAAGAAGCGTCCTGACATTTTCAAGAAGAGCTACCAGATCAAACAAAAAACAAAAATTTAAACCACCGCACCGAGAGCGTGAGGTCTGATTGTCGTTCGTCAAGAGTTTTGATTACTTAAGATGCTGTCCATGGCTTAAGATATGCTGCTCTGGGGTTTGATATGATTTTTGGTAGACGGTTTGTCACGCTGTCGCTTTTCCCGGCCAGCTTCTTCATTCGACGTGGAAAAACTGATAGCTCGGTGGATTTTTAATGCAAGGGCATTGGCACCTGTACGTACTGGTGGTTTCGCAGTTCGACCACATTCGCTCACGTTAATACACTTGAAGCACGCGGTGGAATTTACACGCCACAGTCACTGGGTGCGAATAGTCTCGGGTCGATTTTACGGGCAGACGCGCTCACCGCTTCACCAGTGTGTCTGGGAGGAATTTTTGGCGTTCTTAACTTTACACGCCAATATCCATGTTCAGCAGGGTGGAATAATCAACTGAGATGCATGAATTAAAAATTTAATTTGTACTGCATTTAATGAAGAGCGCTTCGTTTTTTTTCTTCTTTTGATTGCGCATTAGTTTATGGTTTTGTAGAGTGGTTGGTAGAATATTGGACGGCTACTGAATAAGGGATTACTCAACGCAAAACAGGGGATGAGTGAGAACAAGAGTGGCAAACAGATGATGCAACTAAATTAAAAATCCTATTTGCTGATTTATGTTATGTTGTTAATGGTGAAGTTAAAACACAATTTAACATTAAAACTTCTTTTTGGAGCTTGTATTGGAGTCATCTCACATCAGAATTCATCACTTTAATGACTTTCTTTAGGTGCTTCTATGATACTAGATTTATTTTTCAACTAATTACGTTCTACTATATTTTAAAGCTTAATAAGATTACAAATAATAGAACAAAACTTTTTAAGACTCATTTATTCACACCCTTATTTAATCATGAATCAGGAATTCTTTTAGGTTTTAATATTTAGTTGGTTCTCTGGTGTGTTCTGCATCCTGAAAAAGATTAAAATCTTATTCTACAGCCATACTTTGTTCTAAAATATTCAAAATAGATGGCTGTTTAAGTAGATTAGGGCATAAATTCCTTCAAAACTTTGTATTGAGCTCGTCAATCCTTACTACAGTGTTGGACATCCAAATTCGGACACTTTAAATTTTGACGCTTTTCTAATTTTGCGTTTCATTTTCAAGTTCTCGGAAGCATCATATAGCAGTTATATAGTAGCTGGACTTTCTTGCTAAAAAAATAATACAGAACTAATTATTAATCCTCTTATTTTGCTCTGGGCATTAAAAATTCTATACCATTACTGCATATTTTACATACATTTTGCAATTTTATTAGTTAATGCAAATAAATGCTCTTAAACTCAAGTGGTCACATTTCGTAATCGCTACTTTTTTAATAGGTAATCAATCTTCCGTTGGTTTTAAGAAGACTACTAAAGCATACATAATTAAGGGGAAAAAATCGAGAAAATTTATCGATAATTCAGGCATTCCAGAAACGTGTAAAATGAATAAAATTATTACAAGAAAGATTTCATTGCAGAATTATTGAATTGTTTAAGGCTCTTTCAAGAGATCTCGTCAATAGCCTGTGAATGCATCACTACCTCCCAGATATCAATTAGTTTTGTTCAAATTCTGAGGGTAGGCCTTTATTTAGGGAATTATTTTTGGGAATTTGATTTTTTGACAGATGAACTCACATATTTATTAAAACATTAATAACATTAATGATTGCTTATTTTCTAACTTTAATACGGCGTTTTAATACGGCACTGTAATTTTGATGAGGAAAATACACTCCTTTTACTTTCCCATATAATTGCAAAACAAACAAAAAAACACAATATACTGATTCCTTTCAAACCGTAACTCCGAACAGATGAAACTCGTAAATGAAGAATTTCTTCGTGTACAGCAGTGTGTTGATATTCAGTCACCAACCTTCCTAATGCCTTCCCCATCCAGAATGGCCGTACCGTCAGTAATTTCTTATCAGCACCAAGGCTGTATGATGTTTTTATTTCCCATTTCACTTTTGCCCGTCCGTACGTACATCGTTCCATTTAGGAACCGTCCTAGATAATAACGGAAAGTGAACTTTGCATACCTTTTTTTTCCTACAAAACCAGACTCCTTTCCCCTCCTCCCTTACCGTTTCATCCACCTTCCTGTATGGTGGAATGGTTCGTTACTTTCTTCCAAATGAGGGGAAAAAAGTGCATTTAAAAAGTTACGTTAGAAATAAAATAATCATAAAATCCTCATTCGCTCTCACCTTTCGCCGGGACTATATGCACGGAACTCTCCCCCGACGTACGCTCCAGGTCCGGAGGGCTTATGACAAATTAATTACCACCTCGCCCTTCTCACCTGCTTTGGTTCATTATAACGCAAAGCCACTGTGACGATCACCGACGACTCCACCCCGTACAAATGCATTTCCGGGTGGCCACTGGGAAGGTTTGCTTCTAATTTTGTGTCCGTAACGAAACAAAAAAAAAAGGAAGGCCCTTTCCCGGGGGAGGGAAGTGGAGTTCTCTCTGTCTGTCCCTGTCCCGAAAATCGCTCACCGTGGAAGTTGAATTTTTCATTAAGCCGTGCGCGATTTAGGCTGAATCAAATTTCCACCCTTCCAGCAAGAAGGGTGGAGGTGGCTCTCATGATGGGTAAACATAATTCACCCCAAGAGCCGCACATCATTTCTTTCGGACGGTCGCTTCGTTTTCATAATGCTTCGGACAACACCTTCTTTTCTCGGTTTCTCTCCTAAACACATTCACCGGGATGGGTTAATGTTTGGCCCGCATTTGTTTCCATTTTTTTTTTGTCTAGTGTGTCTTTCCACCAAAAAGAACCACCCCTGTGACTCGTGAACCGTGAGTCAGTCACGCGCCGTTTAGTCCAGTCCACCGTGCTGTTTGGGGTAGGGTTTTTTTTTTTGGGGTGTTTGGTGCACTCCTCCAGTTCCAGTCTCAGTTCCCAAGCGGAACTCGTTTGGCACCCCACCGCTTGCACCGTTGTCTCGGCCGGGGCTTTTTTAGCCAAAAGCCGCGATGGTTTTCGATGTTGATTTGGTTTAGTTTTTGGTGTGTGGAATGGTTTTTTTTTGTACCGTTCCGATGCTTTGCTGTCAATTTAACTGAGCATGAACTGCGAGCCTGCTGCTGCTGCTGCTCTGGGAGCGAAACTTTCGTGTGTGCGTTCCAAACGCGTTCGAAACAAATCCATTCTTTGGGTGTATGCGTAGCTAAAATCATTCACACACTTGGTGAGTGTGCGTACAAGCGGGAGAAAATAGCGTAAAAATTCTATGCTCCCAGGTTTAGTGGGTAGAATCTTCTCACGGAGTAATATGCTGCACGGTTTTTACACTCCGACGCACGTAAAATGCTCTTTTTCGGATGCTCTGTGCTCTTATGAGGTACGTGATTTTCTGATGCTAAAAAACATTAAATTTATGTTAACAATTTCCACTTTTTCTATTCAATATATTAATCTTTTCAAAGATAATCACTTTCTCTCGTAAATTTGTTATCGAACTCCAATGAATCATGTCAAAACTTTGCGTTCAAAGTTTAAGGAATGTTTGCAGCGTACGTGAGACGGAGCATCGCATCCAGAAAGAGCGGCAGCATAAATCTCCTTTGTGCGAGCATAAAACGGTACACACTCTCTCTCTCTCTCAATCCAGCAGCTCAAACGGTGATCCATTCATGCGCTCACGTTGCTATTCATTTTCGAACAAACCGTTGAAGAGTGCGTACACGGTACACGGAACGGGCCCGCGCGTGTATGCACTTCCAACGCCACACGGGGTGGTGCACCAGGGGGAAAATCCTGTGGGCAGAGTGTGTATAGGTGTGTGAGTGTATTTGTGTATTTATGTGTGAGTAGGTGTTTCACATTCATGGTGCTTCTATAGCAGACGACAACCAGAAGGACATCGACGTCCTTTACCGTGTGGCGGTGATCTTTAACCCAATGGGTAGCTATTTTTTTTGTATTTGTTAGTGTACTTGTGTACAACCGTGTCTCTGAGTGTGTGTTTGTGTGTGTGTGTGTGTGGGCCTCTATTTGTAAAGGGGTTTGGTAGGAAAGCGCGATTCTTCTTGATTGCAGCATGCGAGGGTGCGCATAGATGAAGAAGCAGGAAAAAAGGCCACCAGCACCGTAGGGTGTATTCCTGTATGTGTGTTTCTGTGTGTACATGTGCCTCTGTGTGTTTTTGATGGGAAAAAAAGGTGAATATCTGTAGTACGCGAAATCTTCCACCCCTTTCCGGAGGGGGTGGCATGAGTACCGTGGATTAACGGAAGAAGCCGTCCAAAAAGGTGTATCTGTGTGTGTCTGGGTCTGTGGAGAAGTTTGCTAGAAGGGAAAATGATAAAAATTCGTGGGGATTTCTGACTCCCGGAGTAGAAGCGGGCCACAAACCAGGTGCACGAGAGCCTTGGTCGAAGGGCAATTGTTGTTGTGTGTGCCGTGTGTGCTGGAGAATGTGTGTAAAAATTCTAACCGTGGTTAGAAGAATGCGCAAAAGAGCCCGATAAAGGCCAGTGCATAGCGTACAAGGAAGAAAAGGCTCTGCCAAAAAATAAAAGCGAATGTAAATTTGGTGTGCTTGGAATTGTTTTCCGCGTGAAAAATGGCCGCAAAATATCGGCCGGAGCTGTACACCGCTGACATCCTGTCTTCACCAAACGTCCTCAAAAAGCCGTCGGCTATGTGGAGAAAATCGTCGTGACAACAACGAAACCGAAAACAAAAAAACCCATCAAATATCACAACGAAGCTGAAGTGCTGGGTTCGTGTCACGGTTCTTCAACGCCAGCGCCTTGTTCTACAGGAGCCCGTTCGCCGTCTCAGCCATCTCAATTCTCAAATGGGTCAGTTGAAATCCTTTTCTAACTACTGTGTGTGCGCAACTTCATTCTTCATCCCCAACCGAAAACGATTAAAGGAACACATTTTTATTCGCAACAATTCGTTTTCTTCCTCAATAATCTCGAACCACCGAATGGGAAGAAAAAAACAGAAGAAGAGAAGAAGCATGCGAATTCCTCTTGTCGCGTTTTTTTTTATTTCATCTACTCTTTTTCACCAATAATTCTGACGGGAGCGCCCTCTAACGGTCGGTATTGTTACTAACGTTGCACTCTCAAATGAGAGAGAGCGAGAGATCGAAATTCTAGAGACTGAGAGTGAGATCGTACCGTAATGGGAGCGAAATTGTGAAGGCATCAGGGAGAAAAAAAATGTCAAAGATGGCCATTTTGTTTACAAGGGGTAACTTTTTCCCGATGGAGCGTTCGGTGTACCTTTTCTTTTTTTTGGTTTGCCCTTCTATACATTTTCCACGCTCCATCATCCACTTTTCATGCTGGATGTTTTTTTTTTATTTACAATGGAAAATAATTGGAAAATCGATAGGAAAATGATGTACACTAGAAGAACCATTTTTTTATTTGAAATTAATGCACAAAAAAAGTCTTTCCCTCAAGTCGGAAAGGGAATATATGTTTGGCCTTATTCTGCCCAAAAGGAATTTTCTGTTTTGTGGGGGAAAGTACGTAGTCAAACAACAAAAATCCCATTACGATGCATGAGACGCGATATACACACACCGGTGGTGGGTAGTGCGCAATCGGAAATAATGTGTTTATTTTAACGGAAAGGTGTCATATTTTTCCGTGTTTAATGCTGCTAAATGTTCCAGTTAATCCTCCCAATGCTAAACCTGGGCGTCCTGCTGGAGTGAGAAAACTCCATAAAAAGCGATAATTTATCTGCAAACATTAACCTAAGCTCGTAAAATATATACAAATTCGTGTACGGTGTGGCAAACCGCTTAACGCGCGCAGGAAAGTGTATAAGAAGTGTGTTTTTTTGTTGTTAAGGAATGAAAAAAAACAAGTGCTGTTACGTAGTTGGTATAAAAGTGAGTGTCGAGGTAAAAAAAAATCTGGTGATGGTTACAAAATGATACAGTGTTAATAGCGTAACGAGTAGTGTAAAGAGTACTTCCAACACATGTCAGATGCCCTTGGTGACCGTTTTGTTGGAAACGCTAATTTGTGCTTCACGCAGCAAAATCGAATCAATTGCGATGAATAGTGATAGGGCACTGGAACTACCGTGGAATGCAATTTACCCATCGAAACCGTTCGTTAGGGCTTGGGAAGCCCCCTGGTTTATCCGATGGGCCGATAGTTTTCCCGCAGCTTTCACATTCACGGTTGCACGGCTGTCATCATCGGTTGGTTGTGGACGAGAAATTGTGTGTGAAAAAAGGCGGTTTCGAACCTTTCACTTTTACTCAGCTTACTGTTCAGGTGGTGTGAGAGGTAAAGGTTTAATTCATCTACTTTTTGAAGTGCACTGAGGAGTAAGTGTGTCTAAACATGCTCCTCAAGGGAAACGGAAAAAAGGGAAAGATTTATGGAAATAACGAAAAAAAAGAAAGAGCAATATAGAGTGAAGGTTGTACAAGAGAAGCATAAAAATGTGCATGCGAAGATGATGCTTAAGTTATGATATAGCTCCAACTCACAACGTTTGCATTGTTTCTCATAACTTGGTTTTTGGATTACGTACTTATTATTATTATTGTTATTAAATTTATTACCCGTCCGCCAAACACTCTTGACGAGAGCATTTCATAATTTACAAATTTACAAATTTTCCATTTTATAATTAATTTTAAATACTTTTATATATGACTTTGTCATCGATTTGTCCATTTATAAACCACTGTTCGAATAGATCTCTTAGTAAATGTCATATTGGCTTAGTAAATGTCATAAACGTCAATTTCGGCGTGGTTTGTTTTGATTTCTTTTCAGACGATGTTTTAGTAAATTTGGTTCTGAAAATTTGTTTTAATGTAAATTAAAAATAAATTTACTGAACAAGAAAAGAAAAAAGAGATCTATTCGAACAGTAGTTAATAAATGGAAAATATATGGCAAATTCATAAACAAGACATCCCAAAGTTGTAAGAAAAAATGTAAACGTTGTAAGTTGAGCTGGGAAACGCTGTGAAAGTGTGAAAATGCCCCACACACAGCTAGGGGAAGGTAGTAAAATCATGCTCGTGTGTACACCTTTTAGCAACCAAACCAAGCACATGCAAACAACATCAAAGCAACACAGCCGTATCCAAGTTGGCTGATCTTAGTCGAAGCCTACTGGATGCTTCTCTCCAGCAAACCGGGCTCGAAAACTCGAAAGCCCGCAACGGATATGAAGAAATGAGCACCCCAAAAATTCAACAGCGACTTGCAATGGTGGCGGTGCGGTGTATTTAGCAGTAAAACATCATCTCAAACTCACTTCAAAGTCAAACCTGAAGAAAAAGATCCAAATCCGGTGAAGATGGGAGAAGAGGAATAATAAAAAACACCAAAAACAGTTAGCATAAGTGCGAGCGAGCGAACGAAACCCCTTTCGGGTCAAGTGCGAAAAAATCCTATCCCGTGGGAATGGGAGAACGAGACGGCAAGAGACGGGTGAGATTTGGAAGAAAGCAATCTTAAGTATCTTTTTAAGCTTTGGAAGGGTTACAACTAAAACTATCTTTCTCCCAGAAGGTGGCTATGTGGTAGGGGTTGATTAGTAAAGGGGGTGGTGGTGGGGTGGATGAAATGTATCGAAAACTTTTCCTAGAAACCCAATGACCACCGGGCCGGGACAGAGGGAAAAATACCTTTGTGGAAGATAAATCTTGCTTATCCCATACTTGTGCTAGCGTGTGTGCGCTCTTCAGCTCTGCCCTACGCCTAGAAGATGGAAAAGCGAGCAAAGTAGAGGATGAAAGAGAAAACAAACAAAACATCGCACAGGCGCGAAAGAGAGAACGCACGATTAAAAGCATTTTGGAATGAATGCGGGGATTGCTTTGTTCCGTCATCATTTCGTAGGCTTCTTGCACGTAAATATACACACCATCACCCTTCGCTTCGTGTGCGAGTGTGTGTGTGTATTGGTGCGACATTTTCCCCGTCCCTTTCTGTGTGTTGGTGGTGGGATAAACTCGCGTATAGGGATAAACGCGTCCACCGATCGAACGAATATCCCGTGTGCGTTTAGCGAGAGCAAAACACATCTACGCGGATGCTGCGATGCGATGGGTTTTTGTAAGTGTGTGTACATGGCGTTGCCGTACACAACACCGCTTTGGGGTGTTGGTTGTTTTAGGTCTACTACAAGACAACAACAAAAAACCGTCGAAGAAAGAAACACACAAATCGACCTTTTTTTCTACTCTGCGACTAGAATGCGGGTTTCTTCTGTTTCTTCAGTGTGTATTTGTCTCTCACTCTCTCTCTCTCTCTCTCTCTCTCTCCTGTCGGTCGCTCTCATCTCGCCGCGAGCGTTCATCAACCTCGCTTCTCTTTCGCTCCGTATACTGCATGCTACGTTCGCCGCTAGATGGCTCTCTTCCCGTTCTCGGTAGCAGCAACTTTTCATCTTCTGCTGGAAGCTGGCTGCGACCTGCTTCGCTCGTCGGTGGAGGTTTTTCCATTTTTTCGTATATGTGTGTCTGTGTGTTTGTGCTCGCTGGCCGAATTTATCCTGAGCAAGGCTGGAAACTTTTCGTAGTCACGTCTGAAGGCAGCGCAACAACAAACCTGGCAACGCTGTAATGGCGCTGGCTTACCGAATCGGGTGCACCGAACGTACAGAAGAAATGGAAGAAACGGCAAGAAAGGACCGGGGGCAAGCAATGGAGGCCGTTTGGGAGATAAATCGCTGCACTCGCTGTGCGGAGAAGAATGGCTGGCTCAAAAGGGAACGCCGAAGGAAGCAGAAAAAAAAGAACGAAAAACCCGTCCAAAGAGCATTCCAGGAAGAGGAGGTACGATGAGGTTCACTGGAATGATCGCTTTGAAGAAGAGATCAAGCCAAAGATAGAGTGAGGTGGCTACGGAGAAGAAAGAGCGAGAGAGAGAAAGAGATGTCGAAGAAAGTGCACACGATGGGATCGGAAGGAGATCAACCGATCGCACTCCACGGGGGTGGACCGCAGTGCGTGAAGCCAGAGGGAATGGGGAAACGATCTCAAGTACCAAAACCGGGCTCTTGGAGCTTATTCTTCGGCCTGTACTACACCTTCTTCTGGCGCAGAGCTCCATCTTGCGGCGGATGATGTGAAGGTAACGCATAAAAACGATCGTTTCTGACCCGATCGAACCACCGAATGGAGCAATTTCGAACAGTCACTTCTTGCACTCCTCCGCTCCACCCTCCATCCCTGCCTCGGTACATTCTTATTGATTTGATGTTGATTTTTTATCCCTTCCTTCCTTCGCGGGGTCTTCGTGTTTCTCTTCGCCATTCTTAGGATCGTTGGATTTCAATGCCAGCGCATTGATTTGGAGTTGGGAAGAATGAGGGGAATGGAGGCAAGAACTACCTCTAAGTGGCCCTTGTCCGGTTGTTGGACGCGGACGCCTGTGTACAAGCGTTGTTGATCCAACACCAGCTGACCAAACACCGAACGCAACTCCTTACGCGGATCCTTCACCACCGGACCGGTCGGTAGAGATTAAAAGGAAAAATATCTCCCTTGATCGATGAATCTCGACCCCTTGAACATCGGGAAAGCAACAGAAGAGAGAGAAAAAAGCTGGGAGGTTGAAGAATTATTCGTGCCTATTGAATGGTTGGAAGCGGAAAATACCATCCCTCCAATCCAATGCATTACTACAGCCACGGAGCTAAATTGTCGGAATGCATCAGAATCTAGTGCTTTTCCTTCTCATCACGTTGTATTTATTTTACGTTTCGTTTCCCCGCGCTCACTGCTCATTTGTTTGTAGCCAAATGTTCATGGTTTTTGAGTTAGAAAGGAACGCTTCATAACAAGCCTGAAATCAACCACTAATTGTGTGGCTGTACTGGAAGAGCCTGAACAACCTCGGCTCTTGATATTCCAGCCGAGGGATGGTCGGTCAAATTATTGCGAAAAATAAATCTTACAAAACCCCGTCAGCTTAATGTCCGCTTCTTGACACTTTGTTGAAGAGGAGTAATTCTTGATTCCTTGTTGTATGCACCGTCGAATTTATAAGGCTTTTTGATTGAGAAGCTAATTTAGATTTGAAGTCCAATTTGTCATTTGAATAGTGAGTTACGTTGAAGTTATTATAGACTAACTTCCACGTTCCGAAGTTTGAAGTTTTAAGGTTCATCTTGAGTAACTCAATGACAAATATCGTTTTCGGTCTGATCCTTCTACTTTGCTCAAGAAGTAATTAGATGCGGACATTTTCTGTCATCATGTGTTCTTTCTAGGGCTTTGGAAGTTTCGTGGACTTCATCGTGTTCATTTCAAGGTTTATTGAGCATCTGCCATCGGTATTGTTGACTTTGACATCTTGGAAGACTGGGAAAAGTTACAATTAGCTTGGAATCCTCAAACACATCCAGAATCGTGGACATCATGTCTACGCGTCTTATCGTCAAATTTTATATTTATTACAAAAAGATGCAAAATAACTTTTTTTACTTGGAGACTTGTTTATACAGTCCAGATGTTAGGAAAAATCGAATATGACACCAATTACTTGAAACTTGGGTTCTGTTTATCTTTCACGTTGTTTTCATGGAAATTTGATTGTGAGTTTCATCGACTCTTGAAGTTTTCGAGGAATGGAATGAATTTTAATAATGGTGCGTTTTGTGGACTTGATAAGAAAAATACACAAAATAGATTAACAATAAAACTCCGTCGTCTAATATCCACAAAGCTTTAGCCATCAGAAAAAACGCCATATTAAGAAATGGTTCGTTCATCCAATCGAACATGTTGAAACTTTCCCTTCTTAAGACATATATTTTTCCAACTCATTTAAAGCACCCGAGTGTGGAGGGAACGTTTTTCCCACACATTATCAAAAAGCAGTTTTCATCCCGCGTGCTAATGCTCTCGATTGTATGACAAATGGCCTGACAAATTCCGTCGCATTCGGAAATGAAACAGTTTTTTTTTTGCCCACCAATCCTCTCATCATCCGGGGAGTTAGATTTAGTGTTTTTCTTCGCCCTCGGTTGTATTTTTGTGTGTGTGCTGGCGTTCGTTCACTTAAATCGCTCGTGTGATTTATGATGCGTCGATAGGGGATGATAGTCGCCTGCGCTTGCACATGAAACGCCCTCCCGTATCATCGACGGCCACATCTTGTCTTTGCCGTGCAGTCAGTGTTCGATTCGTTCGATTTGCTCCTTTCCGTCCGAATCCGAAAGGCGACAATCGAGACCGTGAAAGGGAAAAAAAACACCATACGATGATATCATCTTATCGCATGCATGATGCATTTTAAATGACATTTTCTTCCTTTGCCCTTGCTCTGGCTGTGTGTTTGTGTGAGAATTTCTGTCATTTCCTTTTTTTCTTCTCTTTTTCGAAAGGCGATTCTTAGCGATGTAGCGAAGCCAACCGGAGTGTATTGATTTTCACTCGACTTGCTAGTATGCGGCAGAAATTGCAAGCATGTAGTAGGAAAAAATATCGAGTCCTTGGATTCATTGCTTCCTGCGGAAATGTTCTGCATGGTGAAAAGTAGGGAAAACGCGACCCCCTCTTTCTCCCTCTACCCCCCTCACGGGAGGGGGAGAAGTATGAATTTTCAATGGAAAGAATATGGCATGGTTCTGCAAGTATCTCCCACTAACTCATCGTCCCCATCAATAGTCGTTCGTTCTTCGGCATAATCTGACTTTTTTTTTCCTCTCTCTCTGTGTGTGTACGTGTTTGCGTACGTGTGCATCATCTGTTTGTGTCCATTAGAGAGCCAGCAGCAACCATGACATTTATGGCGAGCGAAGTGGGCGGAAGGAAACATTAGCGAAGCGAGCGAACAGTATCCTTGGCGATTCTTCGTCCAAGATCCGGCCGGTGGAGGCGAAAGGAGACGAATTTGAAAAGAATGCTGGATGGGTGTGGGTGGTAGGCTGAGAGCGGGAGATGCAGGAAGGAAGGAAAAATAGAACATATGGAGCGGGGGGTGGGAGGGGGATGGCAAGAGAAAATAGATGGACTCGATCGACAGTAGTACAGCGCAGGGGCCACACACCGTTTGCGTCGGAAGTCCTGTAGCTCCGGCAAGGGCATTGCAAAAGCAATGAAACAACTAGCACAAAAGGGACTTGTGGAGAGAACAGGAGAGAGGGGGCGTGAGAGGCTGCAGATGAAAAGCGAACGGAAAAGCCGGAATGAAAAGTTTCTCATTTATAACCTCGCTTCCTTTTACGATCAAGTTTTCCTCCGATTTTCCCTCCCGCGAACCGACGAATGAATAGGATGGTTTTTCCTTCTAAGGGGAGGACTCTGTTTGAGTAGAAGACTATGCGGGACAATTCAAACCCCCCGACTACACAAGTCCGCCATCCCCAATTTCCCGGTTGGGCGAATAGTGAGCGACGAATTTACTGCTTTTATTGGCGACTGTCGTTGAATTATGGATTTATTTATGGTGGCTGATGCTATTTGCTGCAGGATGTGAAGCTGGACAGTGGCGGTTAACTCTTTTTATCTCTTTCACACACGATTCGTGTGGCAAACAAGGATCCTGCGTCAAGAATAATCCGGCATTATGTTTGTTGCGTTCGCTGCATGTCTGTCAGGCTGTAAGGTTTTTCTGCATAAGAGGAAAAGTAAACTATTTTTCTGCCCTGTCGGACTTGTTGACATTGTTTCGCTGTGGAGCGCTGTTTGAAAGTTACCTTGCGAACTATCCCTCCAATCGCTTATATTTCTCCCGCTACCACTAAGATGTCTGAAAGCTTTTTCCTGAGGATTTTTCCCCCCACAAAATAGACATTAAAAAATAACTTCTTAGAAGCTGTTATTTTAGTCGCAACCTTCAAGAAAATACTGACAAACAACCCGGTTCGATGGGATACGTTTTTTTTGGTTTTCCTGTAAAAAACATATTTATCTCCCAACCGGGACCCCATAAGTACGGCACCCCATTTGCTGCTGGCCCCAACATTTCCACGCTTCCTAAGTGCTGAGTGCTGAGCAAACATATCGTGTGTTCGAAAAGCGTGGAAAATTATGCCTGACCGTCCGTGTCCGGGGATCCCCGTTCCGTGTTCCGCGGCGATGGATGAAAAGTTTCCCTTTTCCCAAGCAAGGAAACGGCCACGGAAAGCCTTGAATTGGCCGCGCAATGACGATGAAAAATTGTTCCACCGCCTGCACTACCTCTTATGGGAGTTATTTCGGTAGGGAGACCGGGGGGAAACAGAGGGAAAAACTTCTAAACATTGAAAGCTTCATCAACTAGAATAACATCAGCAACGATAACAATAATAACGCAAACCGAGTGACGACGACGACGATGACGACGGCGTGTTTGAAAACGCCAGAAGGAAACAAATTGTGTACGCGTTCGGAGCGAAAGAAAAAGGAACGCGATGGAAAAGCGATAAAGATGAGAAGCTTATAGTGCAAGCGAGGAGGCCCCCGGAAAGACGGTGCCGGGTAGAACGCGAGAGAAGAAGGAGAAGAAAAAACACATCAAGTGACTCTACAGAAATGTTTCAAGCCCCCTTTCCGAGTGATGATCATGATGCGAACACCACCATCATGACCACAGTGTATATATGCTGGTGTTGTTGTACTGCTCCTTTCTGCCTGTCCGGGTCCGGTTCCGTGTTAAAGCACGGTACAAGGCAGGAACTATGAGGCGGCTGAGGAGTTTTCTTAAATTGATTAATATTTTATTATGGAGCTTGATGATAACGAACTAAATAAAATGGGGGAAACAGTGCTTTCTACAGTGCTGATTTTTAATGCTGTTCGAAATTAATTTCGAGCTATTCGTGGTTGTAGTTTTGGAACAACATTTTTTAATTAACTTTAAAATAGTTGTGCATAAAATTACTCACAAAAAAAAACATTAAAATTGTGACTACACCTTACTGAGCATTTAAAGATTAATGTTTGGTGGGATCTGTTTTAGGTTGTATATTAGGAGTCACAATATTTTTTTTCCTTAATTGTTGAGTTTTTTATTATAGTTCTTTATAGCTCATAGTGTGCTCATGGTTCTTCAACTAACTAATAACGACAAAACATTATAATTTAAATTATCTCACAGAGTATTTGTATTCCAATGTATGGTGGGAATCGTTTGAGGTTGTTTATTATGAGTCACTATATATTTTTTAAAATATTTGCTCTGTATGGCAATATTCTTTATAGCTCATAGTGCGCATTATAGCATCTAAAATGCATCAGATTAATGTTTTACAATCCAGCAACTTCAAACGAGTAGGTTGTGCTTTTTAAACTACATTTTTAATAATTTCTAAAACAATTGGGAATGCTTGGTGGGACTTGGTTTAGGTTGAATATTATGAGTCACAATATATTTTGTTGAGAAATTTGTTTTGTATGTCATAAAATAAGCTTCATTACATTGAAAGCGTTATTCTTCATAGCTCATAGTGTGCTTATGGTTCCTCAAAAGCCTCAAACTAATGTTTCCCAATGCATTACCACCACCCAACTTCTACTGGGTTGCCGTTTTAAGACTCGGTGGTCGTTGTTTCTCCATCAGCTCCACCATTTGCCCCTTTTTTATCCTTTATCTCTACACAAAACACTAAACGGCTAGGCTTTGCGTCTTTTCGTAAGAACGGGCAGAACCAGAACAGAGCAAAATCCCCAACGGAACACAGAAAACTAACTCACCGGTTGCAATAAAAAAAATACTGCAAAGAACCCCATGGAAGAAGGAAGTCTGCAAAATGAAGCGCTGCAGAATGCCGAACCCCGATGTTGAGTTGAAGATTTTCTTGTTTTACACCCCGTCCGTCTGTGTGTTGGTGGCTTTCGTGTGTCCAAGCTCTCGAATGCCAATGGATTCTCCGTACGCGGTTTCCGACGTGTGGCTCTCTGACCATCGGTAGGAAAAACTGGTTTTTGTTTCGTTTGTCTCGTTTGGAGGCTAGTAAAAAGGGGGTGAGTTCACGAACTGCATCCCTCTTCCCGGGTTGGGGGTTTCTCGTCGGGTCGGTTTATCGAACCTGCGAACCTCCAGCAAACATTCAGCACACAGCTATTTAATGAGTGTGTGGACCAACATCAGAACACGGTAAGGCCGCCAGACCCATATAAAGCTCCGATCGTTTTCCATCTGCCCATACGCGCACCATTCATGTAATGAAGGAAATGACGCAACTGCTCGTATGCAATCGGCGGTGAATTCAAAAAACCGTACCAAAAGAGAAAGAACTTTTTCGACTGCACGCTATATCACCCGAAGGCTTCGCGCGGGACATTGGAAATTTTCGGGAGGGCGAAACAGGAACTGTCACATTTGAACGTACAACTCCCTCCGCACGAAAAAAGGCGTTGATGAGAACTCACCGTTCATGGATTTGGGAGGTAAAGAACGCAAGGAAATGAAATGAGTAAATTATTTCAAATATTTACATTAAGTATTGCCGGCTATCATTAGCGAAGTGAACCAAACCTCCCGCCGGCCGGGATGGATGGAAATGATGCAAAGCAAAATGGTGTGCGAGCCAAACCATGACCGGGCAAGGGGCCGTTTTTTTTTTCGTTTGGACAATTTCCATAATCAATTTACTTCTCCGGTTGTCGACCGCGTGTGTGTTTGTTGCTGGCCACGGTTCGGGGTTGGGTCACAGCAGTACTTTTTTTTTCGTTGTTTTGTGGTGTTTTCTCCCTGTTGCTTTTATCTGACGCCCTTGCCCGGGCGAGCGTGCCCCGCACACTAAACCATTCACCGTATTTCGATTTTTACACGCCGGCCACTGAGCAGCTCCATTTGATAATCCGTAATGGACAGCTCACTCCTTTAGGGTTTTTTTTTTCGTTTCATTTCCATTTTTTTCCGTTTTGTTTTTTATTCGCGTGAGATTATGAAAAAAAAAAAACGAGTAATGGAAGTTTTTGTTGGTGTCCCACACAAATGCGCGTCGGTCCGGAGTGTGTTGGAAAATTATCCTTGTCCAACACGATCGCTTTTCACAGGATATATCGGACCGGGAAGCTTTTTTGTGTGCGGAGTTTCTCTTCTTGCGCGGATGCAAACAAAGCGCCATAATGAATCCCTCGCTGCTCTACTTTGTTGTGGTATACTTTATGCTGCTGATAAATTACTTTTTCTGCTTTTCCTTATCCTGTTTTTTTTTGTTCGGCAAAAAGAACAAAAAAGAATTTTATTTTATCTTTATTTTAGTAGTTTGAGAGTAAATGCATTTTTTGATGCCTTCCTGTGGGGCTGACATTTTGACGCATTTTGATCACACGATTGTGTTGTTTCGACAATGGATAGAATTATATTATTCTTTCAAGCGCTTTTTTGTTGCAGCTTATTCGGGGGTGTTTTTTTTTCGTTTTTGGTTCTGCTCCTGATTATTCACGCTTTCACTTTGTGCGCTTGGATGAATAAAATTGTACGCGTAACAAGATTAATTATTCATTGCGCTTTACCGGCGTGTGCACGGTAGCTAAAACACCTTTCGTTTTCATTCACGGGTGACATGTTTGCTAAAAGCAAATAACCAGAAATGGCAAACAAACTCTATATGCAAACAAATTAATACACTCACGATTTCACTCGCTTTCTGTGTGCCTGGTGTTTATTATTTATTTTAAATAAGATCATTACTTTTTTATGTAGAACAAAAGCGGACTCCATGTTGGGAGTTCTTTTGTCATACTCTGCTCTTTTTTGTTCCACTATTTTTATCTGCTTCTATATTAATGACCTATATTTAAAACTGCACCCACAAACATCCCCTTTGCTCAACGGTGATAGAAGAGAGCGAGAAAAAAACACACAACACCTTTCCACCGACATTTTTGTCTGTCACAAAAGTCATTTGGCATTCCTGCACGAAGACGTTGACACGGTTTCGGGAAAGATTGAGCCGTCAGCCGGTTAATGACGAGGGTAACAATTTTGACGAGATGAGCTGTCTTTCAAGCGGACCGCCACCGAACCG
Source organism: Anopheles minimus (assembly GCA_000349025.1). Lineage (NCBI taxonomy): Eukaryota > Metazoa > Arthropoda > Insecta > Diptera > Culicidae > Anopheles > Anopheles minimus. The sequence continues at coordinate 1,690,281 of KB663943.1, read as the reverse complement.
AGTCCGATAAAGCAGCCAAATCCATTCCTTCGGTAACGGTCCCGAACAGTATAGGAAGCAAAAAAGACACCAAGCGATCATTTCCATCTGCTATTGCTGAACATTCTTCACTGTTAAAGATCGAGTAGCGTACCCGTACCCACGTGGGGCGGAAGACAAATGAAAACAAAGAGCAAAACACAGTTTGTTTAGTGAACGATACAACGAATCATAACGGGTTTTTGCTTTTTTTTTCTTCCCTTAGTTATAAAAACAGTGGGAGTGGGTTTCTCTTTCACTTTCCACTACCGTAGGCAAACTAATTTCCGAGGGAAATATATTCCGTTTGCGGACACACATACACGGTTTTTGTGTCGTGGTAGTTTAATTATTACTGTCCATCAGCATCGTACACAGCATCGTAACGATCGCAGCTGCAAAATTGCATTTGAACAATTCAAATTTTTCCCGGTACTAAGGAAAAATCCATTTTCTTTCATCTCCCAACAACAATGTTGTTGTTTCCTTCCGCTCGCAACGAAAGCGATCCGAACTGAAGGAAATAACAACATCAACTTTTTGTTGCTCCTCAACTCCCTCTACCTCGGGAAGGTTCCTCACATCTCGACAGTTGGACAGACCAGAAAAGAGAGAGGAAAAAGAAAATAAACAACACGCGCGCGGCAACGGGAAAGCGAGAAAAGATGAAGACGGTTTGAAGTTTCAATCAATCCCACCCATTTGCATTTAAATCAGCCTCTCTTTCACGGCGGTCCATTACCATAGTTATGAGTTTTTAATTATCCAATATATTAATATATGGATATCGCCATGTTTCTTCCATTTGCTCTGGTGTAGCCTTCCATCTTGTTTCCCTTTCTGGTTCGGCAGGGCGCTTGTGGCTTACACGGTATGGCTTTTTTATCCATTTGTTGTGCTCCACTCGTGTGCTTGTTTTATGCCTTGTCCCTGTGAAAAAGGGATGATGGTCTGAAAATACCCTATTGGGAGTGTTTTTTTTTTAAGTGGTGATGTGGGTGAATGGCGATATCAAAAATCATTGAGTGAGGAAATGGTGAGAAGCAATGGGAGATGAATATTGATATGCATAGAAAATTATACATGGGCAAATATGATCTGTTGTCTGTTTGCGAAACGGGTGTGCCAGGGATTTGCTTACGAAAGTAAAATGATCCGATTGAGTGAATATTTACGTGTGGAAAGACTAGTCTCATCTTTTTTGTTATATGCGCAAGAAACAAGTTACTTGGCAGCGGATGAGGACTATGAGTTGACCAATGGTTCAATGATAAAAGCGATGACTTTCACACAACAGTCAGGGTTCAAAATCCCATCCAAAACTTTTTTTTTCTCACGGAGTTTTTCGACTATCCAGATAAGTGGGAATTTATTGTAAATAATTTTTCCCTTGTACAGATCGTTTTGCGAGTGTCTTCATTAACCGGGATTTGGATTATCCGTGCTTTTGAGTAGTATGGATTTTAAACATTTGAACGTGCTTTTGAGTAGTATGGATTTTAACGATTTGACTCAATATAAATAATGGATCGTGCTGTTTCTACATAAATAATAATGTATGGTAGGAGCAAATTGTTTTTCAGATGTTCGGTTTTGTTCAACTTTACAAGAGTTGGTTTATTTTAAAATATAATCTGTAATTATGGTAGCTGCTTGAGCAATTAGTATCATTTACTAATGGACCCTCTTTATTCTGCTGACATCAATTTTGCATACAATAAGCCTTTCGAACTGTCATTTTATTAACTCCACGGATAATCCGACATTTGATTAGGTCGGCACCCGGATAATCGGCGTTTAATTGTAATTTATTATTTTGTGTTACTAAAATTGTGTCCCAAGGAACACGGATAATCAGCATTCTACAGTTAAAATTCCCCATAAAAGAATGCTACTCTTGAAGGTTAAATCTACATCACCTGTCATCCATTTACAAATTTATTGATAGAATGACAATCTTGAAGTAATTAATACTATTCTATCCGTTTTTTTTTTGTATCTTAACAAAATAAGAAAGAGTTGATCTCAGTTACGATTGTCCTAGAGAATGAAGACTAATTTTATTATAAAAATACCTTCCCCTATCCACACATCAGTTGATGGTGTTTGTATAAGCCGTAAAGAAACGTTGATCCCAAAGGGATTCTTTCGTTTCTTTATCCACCCATTCAGTATCATCTCATGTGCCACCACTCCGCTTTCCACATGTTTGAACGACACCTTGCAAGAAGCTCATGTTTCTGGCTATCCTTCAAGACGTCGATCAACGTTTCGTCCGTCCATTCATCTAGTGCTTGCAAACCATTTATCGAAACGTAAATTCCAATTGATTGGCATCGTTTCGTATATCTGCAACAACAGGAAAAAAAGAAGTATGGAGAACAGCAGGCAAAACCCATACCATAATGGAATAAGGAGAATAGGGATAAAAGATAAATACACACAGACGCACGTATATAGAGGTTGGTTTGGGATCAGTTCTCCCGACCTTTGGTGCCGTGTTTACTCGTAGTAAAATAGAAAAACAGGCAATGTAATATGCCGTACCGTCGGAACACCTTTCACGCTCAAATTGTACACACTCATTTAAGACCTTTCGGTGAAGCTTTTGCGAAGGTTGATCGAAAAATAGCCTAAATAGCCCACACACAACAACAAAAAAAAGCAACGATACCGAACAGCTGCCTTTGGTAGTGCGCGTTTCCAAGCCAGGACTTCCACGAACACACAGCGCAAAAGAAGGAATGCTAGAAGAGAATTCGACCTTTTCCTTCAATGCGTTTCTTCCGTGCCTGTTTTAGGGTATGCGTTGTGCTCCGATGACAACCGAATGCCACCTCATCTTCCGACCGTTGTTTTGGTGTGCTTCACCGCAGCGCAAAATAGGTTGCCCGCGAGACCTGACGAGTTTTAGGTACAGATCGTCGGAATTGGAAGGGCAAACGGAGTGCGTGCATTTTTCGTTTTCCACTCGGTTCCCTTTCTTTTCCTCCCCCTGTTTCGCCTTTGTTCGAAAGATTCATCCACAAATTTCTATTGCGAAGCAGCTAACTAACCTATTCAGGATATTTATTGGAGGATGGCCTTTCTCTCGCCTTCGCGTCCTGTTTCATCTTCTGCCGGCTGGCCGCTGGTTGCGCTGGATGGGATGACCGGAGGAGGTAAGGGAGTTTGAAGTTCAGTGAAAAATTACCTTTAACTGAGCATTCGGCCGGCCGAACAACGCGCACACGAAAGGCACGAAGGAAAGGAAAGTTTGAAGATGAAGTTTTGAAAACGCCGCCGCCACATTTTAACGGCTCTGATGGGCTCCGAAATTTGATCCTTGTCTTGTTCTCGTTTTCCTTCATCCTCTTCTCGGGGTGTTTCTCGCTTATTGTCCGTCCCGTCATATTTCGACTGTGGCTGCGTTGCGCTACGGTGGATGGGATTCGAAATGGAATAGGAAATACGGTGTCGCGCATCGATGGCATCATCATCATCAGGTTCACCCAAAACGCGCTGCTCGGTAGTACCGTTTTGTCGGCCATCTTTGGCTATGCTCAACAAACTCACCAAGTGCCACGCTGGATGATCCGGAGATTAAGTTTCCGTCCGGCTTCTCTCAGTGATCCTTCCATGATCAAGTTAAGTTCGCCGGACGCGTGATGCCATTTCAATTAATTTAGATTGTGATTTACCGGCTCCCGATAGTGTTTTTTTTTTGTCCCCCCAATAAGGTGTGTGGAGACCTGTTTCGGGGTAAGGGTCGTTCGCAGAGCATCGATTTACTGTTATGCTTTCCGGAGCTAATGTGAGCATTCGGTGGAGATTATGGGGCAGTTAATTTAATGCTGGCAGCGATTACGGCCGATACAGATCGGTTAGAAGCGCACCTGACCGTCATCACCACCACAGCAGCACACTCAAAAAGCTGCAGAATATTTCACATACAATTTAAATAAATTTGTCATTCGCCCGGCCGTAACCTGATCGCTATCAGTCATCGTGTACCGCAAGCGGGTGGAGCGCTTTTATTCGCATGAATTATCTCTCCTGATGAAACCTGTGGTGACTCGAGTCACGGTAGTCATTTTGTGCAGCATTACGCATTTAGTTTTCGATTTCATTTCGCACGGTTTTGTTCAATTTCAACACACTTCCCTAATCGCGAACTCACCAATATCCCCAGCGCCATGTGTGCGATTTGCAATTCATCCAACGGAAGGGAACCGAACGCCGGCAAGCTTTTCGGGGACGACCTGGATCGGGTGTCTAAAGTACGACGAATTTTCATTTAATAATATGCACTAATATATTCCCGAACCACCCCTATCTTCTTCACCTTTTAGCTTGAAATTAGAGAAGAAAAAAACACATTTCATTCGAGGACGGGAAAGAGCCTTTTTGTTTTAAAATATGGCAGCGCCCAATTAAACGGCGATAAATTTCGACGGCGACGGTAACGGGCAGAAGAGAAAAAAATATATAAATAAAACGATACAAATTCCTACCCCGTCCAAAAGCGTGGATTCATACAAGCGCTAATGAAACGGTCAAAACTCGGCCAGACGGGTGGTGAGTTCGAACCCGGTCGAGTTTTTCCTTTTCCTCCTCTCTATTCAAGTCCGATGCGTTAATGCCCCCTTTGGAAAGAAGACACCAGGTTCGCGGGAAAAATGAACTCCACCCACCCGCTCACCAAAGCCCGGTGGGAATTGGGGTGGGATGAGCCTTCCTTCCTTCTCGTCTCGCTTTAAGTTGGCGTATCAATTTCCGAGCTCATCAGGAAATAATCAACCTAAGCATGAAGGCTTTTTTCTTTTCGGTTTTATATTGCTGCGACGGAAAAAGGAGGAATAGAGGAGTGGATTGAGTCTAAATGAACGGTGGGAATTTGATCGGGAGGAGTGTTTTTTTTCCTTCTTTCGCTTTTAACAATTCCATGCGCTTCTTGTGAAGAAGAACGTACCACCCGACTTGACGTTTTGCGTTTGGGTGCCTATATTATTGATCATCTAGAACCGGACGTTTTGCGTGATTTGCATGCGACGAGTGGGTGTGCGTTTGTGCGGAATGGACAAAACTAATCATATTCGGTTGGGATATTGAAAATTTGCACATTTGCATTCCGTTCCGGAGTGTACGGTTTACGCCGGAATGCATTAATATGTTGATTGCATAATGTAGCGTACAATTTAATGCATTTTATGATGGTTTTCCTCTTCAACCTGCGCAGGTGAATGATTACGATTTGAATTCGATTTAGAATAACACTTCTGGATGGAGTGTAAATAGTGTAAAAGTGAATACGCCGTTTGAAAATTAAAAGCTATAAAATCTTCGCAAGAACGTGTGCTATAAAAATATCAAAATTTTTATGGAACACTAACGCTGGGATCTATGATTTCCTAAGTCAGTTTTTTTGTGTGTTTTGACGTTAGTAAGCATTCGATTTTTTTTTTTTTTTGAGCAAAAATCTAATTATTAGATTCGAGCAGATGCACGAAAATAACAAAAACAAAACTATGTAGCGAGTTTGTTTGCCAAGTTTGCGATCCAAGGAAGAAAAAAATTTTGTAGTGAAATTAAAAAATTTATAATTATTTCTATACTTAGAATCGATCAGAATCTGACGAAAGCTCGAAAAAGATGAAAAGATTCTACTTCTACCTATGGATGTTCCATTTTAACTTGAAAAAAGTCCAAAAATGATCTCAATTTACTCATTTCAACTTTACAATTCCATATATTGCTTTTTCCTGGTGAGTAATAAGGAATTAATAACTTTTTACACAACCAAAGCTAATTAGAAATTCAGCTTATGGTTTATTAAATATAGTGAGCTTTTCATATTCATTAAATTCCCATAAAACCCGCGCCAAGTTGCATGAAATGGGCCAAACTATTCGCCTCAAACCCGGGAGCACTCCCCTTTGTTAAGCTTCGAAACAAAACTTTTTATATTTATCTAACTAGCGTCCAGCATTAAAACGAAAGTCTCGCCCCACTGATTGAAACTTGCTCGCTCACTCGTTAGCTGTGAAACTTTGATTCAACAAAATGGCCTCCTTCCCTTGGCCACTTTCCCCCCCGAAGCCATCGGAAGCTTGTTTCGACATCTTAAGCCAAGTTGGGTGGGCAAAGTTCTAGCACTCGCTGCGGCGGCACGGAGACGCAGGTGAAAAATTAATGTCGCTCAACTTTCTGTCCTGGTTGGGGCGAGGGGGAAAAGAAAAATGGCGTCAGCTTTAGCAAAGAAAAGGGACGCAGTTTTTGCAGTGAACTTTATGTAAAACTTTCCTCTCCTTGCTGACGCCGGGTGAAGCAACTCCAGCACACAATGGGAAAATGTCTTATCATGCTGCACTAAGCTTCGTGTTATTTTTCGTTTTATTTAAACAGTAAAACTTTCTTCCGAGTGAGTTGGCGGTGTGTGTGTGTGTAGGTTAGCAGGAACGCGGCGGAAAGATACGTACGAACTCAACCTAAAGATGTAAATGCATAATTGATGTTTGGCATCTGCATTCGCTTCATCCGCGGTCCCTACAGTGCGGAAGTATCGTATCGCTGGACTGGACTAAAGGCGATACCATTGACTGTCCACGACACAGATGCAGCGTGAACTGTCAGAAACTGTGGGAACCAACAAAAGAAAAAAAAATGGACAAACTTTCCTTCATTATCAGAAGTAGAGAAATAGTTTACAACTGAGCAAAAGGCGGAATTCAGATTCCCGTGGAACTATTACTCTTTCTCACCAAGAGGGACAGCAAAAAAAAACGCACACCCGTCCGGGTGAAAAATCGTCAAACAAATCGTGAAACAAAACGGACAACTTTGACGGGTTTTGTGGGGGTTGTGGACAGAAGGTCTGGTGGAGGTTTTTGCTTTTGTTTCGGGCACCGTTCGAAGCCGCGTGTCATGTAGATTTACGATTTCCTCACAACCGAGGTGAGGAAATAAATTATCCTCGTCCTCGCTCCCTTTCTCCAGTGCCATATGGAGCGAGGAAACTCGTCGCACTTCCAAATATTCCCCCATCATAAGACGAGAGACCTGGGAAGGTCTCAAGGGGGAATCTCCTTCCGGCTACCGGCATTCAAGGAAGGAAGAATGTTTTACTGTGTTAAAGGAGAACCGGGAGGGCAGACAGTTGGCACGGAGATCGGACCAGAGAAAACCTTCATCGTGTCCAACCTTCTGGAGGAACGGCATGTGATTGATGTCCGCCTGTGGTCTCCTGTCCCCAGTTTGGTGGTATGTCAGCAATTCATCGTCGAACGCGTTCTGGTCCGTATCCAGGGTACCACCACCAGATCAGCCCAGATTCGAACGGTGTGTCTGAAGCCGAACAAAAGCGCCAAGACGACCTCGGAACGGATACCCAAAGAAAGCAAAAAGTAAAGATTGATGGATGGAAGAGAAGCGAGAACATACAACCGGGACCTTACGGCTACAGCAAAACACAGAGGGAACGAAAAAAACCCAATCCAGCACAGTAAATTAACAATGAGTAGTAGAAGAGAGGCAAAAACACGGCCAAAGTCGAAGTTGAAGTTGTAGCGTGTGGTAACGAAAAAAGGCCCCGCAGGGCCAGTCTCGACATCCGCCACAGCGACGGTTGTAACGTTACGTTAATTAAGAACAATCCGTAAAGGTCCGTATAGCGCCTCCAGATGCCGTCACGCACACAGCCGAACTCGACCTGACCCGCCGTTTTATTGCAAACGGAGCATAATAATACGGCTCAGGTACTTGCTTCCGTTTGTTTTTGTGCGTTTTTTTCCCCCGCTTGGTGTGTTGGCCAGAAGGAATAGCGAATTTCAGTGGAGTGTAGAGCAAATGTTCCAATATTGGAATTATGCTTGAAGTTCCAGCTCACTGTTGGATTCCCCGGGTGTCCAAGAATGGGAAGGAAAGATTAAATTTAATACACACCACACGGTACGGCATGTGTTGGAACAACAGGCACGCATGGTAGACGGCGTGATCTAGGGGGATAATTTATGGCCCTGCTCTTGACTTCCATGGAATGGGGAGGGAGTTTGGAAGATGCAAAGAATCTCCAGCGATGGACGACGCGCGCGGGTGGATGTTTATGGGGTTTGATGTAATTTTAATATCTCCCCGGTGTGATCGTCTTGTTGCTGGTGTCTTGTGTACGGCTATTGATGTATTCCCATCCCACACATCCACAAAAAAGGAGGCATCCCCAAACAAAACAAAAAAAAAAAAGATATTGAGGACACACCTTATGGTGTGATTGATTTTTGTTCCACCGTTTTTTTTGTTGTCGAGGAGATTCTGCGTGCGAACGAACTGTAGAAGCGTTGCGTTGAATCTCGATCACGATCTGCCACAGACGCATTTGGTTCGCTCATTTCACGTTCACTAACTAACAACTAAAGTTTCGCCTTATTTATTGCCATTTTTTACCATGCGACGTCGTCGTCGTCATCATTATCGTGTCGGTTTGTCGGATATATTGCGAAAGGAAAGTCTGGTTGGAAAGTTACATAAATTAACTACACGAGTCTGGGAAAAATGTGTGTATATTAAGAGATACAAACAGGCGGCATCATCTTGGCAAAATGGCGCATATGGGAACATGCGTCCTCGTGCTATTGGGGCCGGGGTAATAAAGTAATTAACTTGCGAAAGACCACCATCACCAGTTTGTCAACCGTTCGTTTTGGGGGCCTGAATGTCTTATTAGCGGCTTCTTTCTTCTCTTGGTCCAGTTTCAATGGATCCCCTCAAGAGATGACAGATTTTTGCCCATCCGCGACTTCCTTCTTGCGGCTGCTCATTATCCAATTCCAAAACGTTCCAACCCCGGTAAAGGTTCTTCCGGGGTCACGCGTCACATTTCTTCAAAAAGACAACTTGTCATTTCTTCCAGTGTTCCGGAGGGCGTACCACACAAAAAAAGGTTGATGTCTTAAGTCATCTGACTACCGTTTGTGAATTCTAATGCACACCAAAACCCGTTGCATTGCGGCGATGGCTTCGTTGTTAATAATATGTCACATCTACATCCCAACCGTGGCGCTTCATTAGCAGCAACCGGGCTAGCATAATTAACCAGCGCGAAGTGAAAACATACGAGGAATTTTTATTGCGCTTCATGCAAAGCCCGCCACTCAACATATGTGGCTTTCAGCTTCCATAATTGGACGCACGCTTGTTCCGGACGGTTGTCATTGTGGACCGGCAGGATGTGGTGGAACAGGAGGAGTTACAGACCAAATTCAAGTACCAATTTAAGTGTCGCGGCACTGTACTGTAACCTTTTTGTTTTGGGCTTTTGGTCGGATCGTTGAGAAGAAACAAGTTTCCGAAACCTCACAAAGATTGCAAATTCCTTAGCGCCTTGGCGGACGTGAAAAGATGAGTTACTTCACCTTTAACTGTTGAAGCGATCGTCAAGAGTTGAAGCTATTCCAGAAATCAGTTCCAACGGGCTAGATTCGCTTTGTCTTACTGAGCAAAAAAGGGAAACTTTCTTCTCCGCACACAAAAGCGCGAGCTTCGTTAGTGACACACAGGCAGACTGACTTCGTATTTCATTACCGAAGTCAACCCACTCCGAGTCCCACCCGGTTTATCAAAGGGCCGCACGTAATTAAATCTCGCTGGGAACTTGCGGAGCGTTGTCGTCTTTGGATGCGTTTCAGGTTTCCGAGACCGCCCTGCGTGACACGTTACAGAGTTCTTTAATTAACCTTCCTGACGCTCCTTTTTCGCCGCGCGGATATTGATCCCCGGGCAAGCACCGTGCGATACCAGTTTGGCGTTTCTGCGAAAATCACGGGTCGGACATTGCCATTTGACCTTCAGCATTTGTGTCCCAATCGGTATTGTCCGGGTTGCTGTTGTTGTCCAAAATGCACTCCAAGGAGTGTTGGAGAAGTCACAAAGAAAAACCAGTTCAATTCTTATTTCTTTTCGGGGTTTTTTGCCTGCGCCATGCCACAAGCAATACGTTCAACGTGTGTGCAGTGATGCGCACCAGCAGCATTTCAATAATACATCGAATGGAAAATGCGACCAGAGAACCTGTTTTTCTGTCCCCACGTTCTTCAGAAGACACCTCAACGAGCAGCAGCAGCAGCAGCAGGGTGAGTTCCTACCGAGAAGGACTTGTTTTGCATCACGAAACAAAACGGAACGCGATTGAACACTTTTCTTTGAGCGTTGTGTTTGTGTTTTTGAATCGGATGCTTACTTTTATCGGGTTTTGCTGGATGCTTCTACCAAGAACGTTGCCCTGCTGTGGTGGGATGCGCGCTATTTGTCTTGCAGTCGTTCATCCGATGGAAAACAAATTTTCTCACCCCAAAGGTTCGCTGCGGGTACGAAATGAGGTCGATGCAGTAAAAATATCCAATCTTCCAATGTTCGTCAAACGCGTCAGACGGGTGGACGTTCAATCTCGCCGAGGAATAGATTTCATTGCGTTCCTGCAACTGCAACCAAGGGAAAACAGAGATGGGAGTGACGTGTTTGTTACACGCTCCATTGCACCGAGGGCGATGTTTCTCCGGTCTTCCAGCATTAGTTTGCAGCAGTGTGTCTTGCACCCGAGTACAACGAACACGGACTCGCATTGGAAATAGTTCAATCAATAAAGCACCACCATAAAATGGAGCATCCACCAATATTGGCTTATCCCTTCGTGTCGTGGGGACTATGCCACCATTTGACCACAATACCCACCGGCAAAACTGCGGCAAATGGCGGCGCGTGTCGTACCGTTTAATTTCGCTGTAAAAGTTAATCGATGATTAAAGGCTGATATGTGGTGTGGGTGTGTGTGTGCTTTTGCCTTTGCCACGGCAAATGTGTGACAGTTGTAAAACGGGCTGTCCCCGAGTGCGAGTTAATTAAAAACCAAAACCACAATCGTACCGAGGGCCGAGTGAGACACAAAGACACGACGGTGCGCGCGAGCGCGCCTATATTCCGCGGTTAGGGCCACACTTTTGGGGGATGTCTTTGGGGATGACTCGTGTGCACCGGAACCGCCACTGATTTGATGATCCCAACTGGGTGTGTGTGTGTGTACACGGGGGAAACATTTTCCCGGGGAAAGCGGGAGAAGATATAGTTAATGGATTTTATCTCGTAAACCGGAAACTCGATATCGGAACCGTATCACGTTTACACGCTGCCTATGTAGTACCGTATCGTCCGGTCCATCGTCACGCCGTCAGTATATATTCCGGTCCAATAATAAACGCATCTCGGCTTCATTCCGAGATCACGGCTTCAAGGGGTGTGGTTGGTGGAAATGAGGGGAGAACATGTGGTGACCAAACGATGGCAACAGGCCCGGGCCACCATGTTGGAACGCGGAATGGATTTGATTGCATCGTGCCGGTTCGAGTTCGGCTTGTTTGTTTGATGGGCGGCAGTGATTAAGTTTCAAATTTATATAGCCCGGGCCAAATATTGTGCCGCAAAATAGCATGTGCCGATGGATGCGAGCGCGGGATGGAGTTTTTGGTTCGGTTTTGCTTTTGTTCTTCGGTTTATTATCGAGTCATAAACAATGGTGACGTATTTTTATGTTGGTGAGTTTTGGAGGTTGAACCCATTGCGTAATATGGCCAGCGTTTGTACTGTGTGTGTTTCACATTTCAAGCGAGAATTTATTGGCACTGTTTCAGATGGGATGTTTAGCTATTGGTTGGTAGTTTGTTGTTATGAAAAATGTTTTTGTTAATTAGGGTATTTTATGTTAAAAATAAAACAACAATTATGTCTTACATCTCTCACAATAAATTCTTCAAATGGCAGAGAGACCTCAGAAATAGTTTTGTGGAGATGTAAATGTGGATTGTTCCTTTCCTTAATCATCAATTAAATTGAAATGTTGGTAAGACTACAGTCCTACCGTTGGGCGTTTAAACTGTTGAAGAACTCATGACAATTGGTTGTGACAATCAGAGTAGTGATGGATGGATCGGAGATATTCTGGATCACGAATCCAGACTCTGAGTTACTAAGTACTCCAGATACCAGAGTCATAATACAAATCCAGAATTGAGGTTTGAATAAAAATTCCAGATGGCGATCTTCAGGGATTCGGATCTGTCCTGATTGGAAGTCATGAATTGGCGCAGTTTTTGCGTATTTTGAAGTTAGTATTATTGTTATTCTGGCATTTTCTTCATTGATATATTCACACTAGCCTTGAATCCATTTTATAAAGTGTTTTAGTTAAAGTGTCAGTTCTTTTTTCAAATTTCTAAAGTATTCTATAGCATAGTGAGTTGATATGAAACATAAAATTTCTTCAAAGATATAAAAACAGAGTAAATTCATTCGCTTTTTCTACGAGGGCTTTTTATAGCTAAATAAAGCTAAGCCAAGAAAAACTCGGATTGGATTTGGAGGATCAGTCTCAACTAGGACCCAGATTTTTCCATCACTAAGAGCCTTGCTTGTCCGTTCCGAGTACTTCTCAATGAAAGTATGGAGTCTTCGGGCTACGGTAGTTGTCTAAAATCCAAATTACATATTTTATAGCTCTCAAACTGATTTTGAAAAAAAAAACCTGAGCTCTTGTAAAACAATTTTAATAATTTTTGAACATGTTTTCTAAATGGCAAATATAAAAATTATTTTAAAAAACTTAATAGATTACATTTTACTCAGAATACTTACTAAAATATCAAATAATTAAAATTAAATACATTTATTGCATCCATGAAGTTCCCTTTGACACGAAAACGAACCCAAATGAGCATCGCTGGATACCGCTACGATACGTTCTCCAATGGACGGGTAGTCATCTTTTTTTTCTATATGCGTTAAAGCAAACGCGATTCAAATGCGCCCTATTTTCGAACCCTTCGTAAAGCTAATGCCATGAACCAGTAACACTACTGCAGAAGAGCTACCATCATCTGATAATGTTAGATCGATTCAAGGCCTCCCTTCTTCCGAACCAACGGTAATGGTCACAGATGAAGCCCTGCGGCATGCTGACGGTCCAGTTTTGTCCCTTCCGGGAGTGTCCCTTCCCTTCCGCCCCAACACGAAATATGCGATGAAAAGCACACTCTCTCTCTCTCTCTCTCGAGGTCGGGAAACGTTGTCAGTGGCGCTCGGAACACCCAACAGCAGCAACACCAAGAAGAGATGAAAAAAAAGCACGATACAGCAAATGTGAACGTGCCTCTTAGCACAGTTTTGGAGCAGCGAGCAAAGTGCGCCCAACCATTCTCCCCTGGACACGGCGGATGGATGCTTCCACACAAAATGGCTCGACTTTTCTCGTTCCGTTTTGTTGCCGTGCCGTTGTCATGAATTTCCATTTCCCTTAAGCACCCGTGCGGTCATTTATGCTGACAGCATAGGCACCACACTTGGCAACCGTGGCAACGACAGGTCGGTCGATCTCCACTCGCACACACACGCACACGTGCTCTTCGTTCCCCCAATAGGTCTATTGTTTCACTAATATTTTAAAATGGCTGCGCTGGGACTGATCTTACGCGCGCTGTGCTTTGTGCGCTTTTACTGAGTTACTTTCTCTCTTCCAAGCACACACAGGCACACAACTGTGTGGCCCGTTTTGTTGGAACCCAACAGGCAAAAAGCAACAACAAAAAAAAGGTATTAGAAAATGGTACACCACAAGTGGGTTGAGCATAATGTTATGCTTCAGCATTATTTCGGGAAAGAAAGCAAGAAGGTCACTCGCATGTTTTGAGTGTAGCCCTAGTAGAATGAATTGCCTTTGGGGGCTTTGACACAAAGACAAACGCACACACACAACATTCCACGGCTTGATCCCCTGAAAAAAGGTCCTAAAGAGATCTTTTTGTCAGAGGAACAGCAGAACAATACACAGACACAAAAACAAAAAAACGTCGTAATAAAACGATGAAACACACGAAATGAGACATTAAAACCCGCGCTCCAAATTGGCTGGTGGCGCAAAACAGGCCAACAATAGAACCTGTACCCAGAACGGTTGGCTTGGCATCCCTCCCGGTGAAAGCCTGCAGCATATAAAACTCCTTCCACACAGTATGGTGATGATGATGGTGATGATGGTGATGGAAAAAGTAAACATCAGCTAGCGCGCGCGTTGATGTGCGTGCTAATTAGGCATTCATCCAAATTAAAATCAACATAATAAATATTTATTGTTTAGGTGCGGCTGATCGATACAGCAGCACGCACCGACCGAGAGTGAGAACAGACACAAAAAAGGCGAGCGAGATAAAAAGAAGAAAGTCCAACAGCATCCCCAGTGGTCGTGGGGTTTATTCTTATGTGCTGCTGAGCGAGCGCCCGTCAAAGTGGACTTATCGTTGGATGTGGGATGTGTGTGTTTTTTTTGGGGATTCACACATTACCAATCCATTCGGTCGCACATAATCGATCGATTTTGGTCCTCCTTTCCACCGCCCCACTCGCTTTGGCTGATTTCAACCACATAATTTCACTGCAAATTCTGTTCCATGGTTTATTTTATTCCTTTCTCCAACAAGAAAACAGGAACAATCTGTCCCGGCCACTGTCAATCAATGCTGTGTGAAGGGTCGCTAGTGGTTGTAGAGTGTTTTTTTTTTTTCATTTGTTAAACTATCTCTACGTCAATGTCCATTTTGGGAGCTTTGGAGATGACAGGCTTGGTCCTTCTGGTGTTGAATTGTCGCTGGACCATTGCACAATGGACCATGAGCGGACATTTGACGGAAAATTTCTTAGGAATTATAAATATTGGTTTAAAATTGATTAAGGAGTTGAAAGTATTTACAGCAATTTTCCTACAAATACCTTTTTTGCATACACTCGACTTTTTAGCAAATATTTTCCGTAAAGTCGAAAAAATCATGGTGAATTTTAAAATTATGTTTCATGTTTGAGGATCTCTTCTTTACCGAAGAATTTTTCTAATAACTTTGATGAACGTTTTTCCTGAACGATCATTAATAAGGGATTAGATAATAAAATAACCGCATTTCACATGATACTTTCATGGAAATTTTTAAAGATATTTCATTATTACAGACCTTTAGAATCCTCCGCTCGCGTTTTGCTCGATAATTTAACGCTTTTTGAAACTAAAAATATAATGGACCCCATCGTTCATGAGTAAATCTGAGTTTTTAGCTGTCAAAGTTTTGCCACTAGCAATTGCAGTTCCCACGATTTACTAAAAAGGGCGTTACCAGGAAAAACATAAATAAACGTCCTCTCAATGTGTAAGACCTCTTGCTTATTCTACAAAGTTATTTTACTGATAAAAAAATAAATAATAAATTAAATAAAAAGGCATAAACAAGAGATGCACTTTCACAAATTATGTATATGTGGGAAAAATAGGCTGGAGAGATATTTTACAGTGTGATAAGTGGTTCATTAGACGGAAAGGTATTCCTCATCCTCCACACATAAATTTAATTAGCAATTCATGTTAAGAAAACATCAATACCTACAAATTGATTATTATTTATTGATTTTAGTATGATTGCATCTGCCGTATTGTCACAAATTGATATTTATTATACAAAATAGATGCATTTGAAAATTTCGCGTTTTCAATATACAAACTAAGTGCATTTGCTAAATTTATGTTCAATAATAAATAAAATGAAAATATGTGTGTTTATCTGTGGAAATGATAATGTCCACTCATTTACCTAAACTTGACCACTGTGCACTGTACCAAGCGCAAGATCGCTCAACGATCCTTCACCCTTTCGTTACGACACGAAGAAAGCACTATATCTAACAATACCATGGAGGAGACTAATCTGGGTCGTCGCTGGTCGATCGTTTTTGCCCCTTCGTGAGATACGGTGAGGGGGAACGGGTGAGGCCACCAAACAAGGGTATGGAAGGGGTTGCAATTGAAGCGGGTTAGCAGAAAAGCCGCGGATGCTGTGTTTAATCCGATGGTAGCGAATTTTATCTTAACCGCAGCAGTTGGGCCAGATACTACCCGATAAGGGTAGATCGGTGGATGAAAGAAAGGGAAGAAATGAAAAAGAACACAATAAGCCTTCTTTTTTTGGGTCACCGAAGACGACGTTTTGGGAATCGAAGAACCAACCGGGCTCCTGGATCCTTACCCGTTGCCCACTCCTCTTCTCACCCTCTTTGCTGGGGTCGAGCTATTTTCCATAGCACATAAATCATAACATTTTTCTTTATTTTTCTCTCCCGTTCTCTCACTCACATTCAAAGCTTCATTTACGTCTTTTGCAAAACTTTTGTTCAATGGCGCCGACGACAGCTCGATTTCCAATGGGTTCAGTTCGGAACCGCACACAACAACAGAAAGAAAAAGAAAATGAAAGCTAAAACTGAACCAAACTTATTTATTCGAAACCGAAACAATGGTTATTTTTAGAGTGTGTCGCGAAATGTCCGGTCCGGGTGTGCGTCCTTGTAGTGCGTTTTGTGCGGATCGGCGGCCATAAAGAGTCGGCCCTTTTTGGCTCGCGCCCTACGAAGAAAACTATTGTGTGAAAACTGTTCTTTATAATGTAACTTCCTTCCGAAAAAGTTGATGGTTGGGGGCTATGTTGTACGGTGGCATAAATGTAGAAGCTTTTAGGGCGAGTTCTTTTTCTCAACTCTTCCTATCCTATTGTACATTGTGCGATCCCCACACAGCCGTTCGGGCGATGACCATTGTTTTGTGTTTGATTTATGTCGCCGAAAGTTTCTGGCTAGTTCCGAATGAGTAACTTTTAAAAATTTAGGAAAAAGAACAGTCCCAAAAACGAATCCCAACATATCATATTCATTATTAATGCGGTGAATACGTTTTGCTCCGGTTTTAACCGATAAGCTTTTCCTTGGGACATCTTCCGCTTGGAGGCACTTTAGCTTATCGGTAATTTAAATGGCGACATGAAAGTGCTATCGCTTGCCCATTGCAGGCTTCTTCACAAGCACAGGCGGTATCGATTTGCGAAAGGGGGATGGAACAAAATGTCTCGCTTGTTTTCGCTAAAGCTAAAGTTTGCGTCAGTCCATTAAATAAAGCGATAACTATTCCCCCCGTGCTGTTTGTGGGAATCGGGTGAGGCTTCTTTGGAAGCTAAAAAAAATTAGCCAACCACACGGGTTTGTCGCTTGTCAGCCACCAAACACAGGGACACACACACACAGACAAAAGGGCATTGACAAATTCAACGACCCTTGTAAACTCTGGAATAGAGGGATAGTACCCTGTTCCCGATCACCACTTATCGCCATTTGACGTTTTGAAGGATTCGACAATATCGCTTTTAGAAAGAGTACAAACGATGTTTCCTTCGCTCTATACAATGACAAAAGCACCGCTAAACAGGGAAACAGCAGTTTGAAGAGTCCCGCATTAAACACTTTAAACACCGATCGAGTGGTGATCGAAGAAGAAAGGTGTCTTTTTAATGCGTTTCTTGTGTTTCTTGTGGCGTTTTAATCGGGAGGTGGATTTGCCTCCCATCCCCTTAAACAAACGATACGATCGGTTGTTTAATGCTAAACGAAAAAAATCCCGCCCGAAACAATCACAACCCTTTATGCCGCAGTGTCGTTTCGGTGAGTGGATAACAAAATGGCAGCCTCTTTGAATGTCAACCCCGGGAGTGGAAAAGGATATCGCGAAGAATGTAATCGAATGTGTGTCATCTGGGTTGACATCTCAACTCGATACCACCGCCATCGGAGAAAAGTCTTAAATCTGTCCCAAGGTAGCAATCGTTTTATTTTATTTTTGTTTTGCTGTAAAGGGCAGAACCGTTTTGCGATAAGGTGCAGTTTTTGGAACGGAAATGAAATCAGTACCAAAATAGAACTACAATCCAATTGCGTAGTTGTCGTTCTCCGGAACGTACGGTGGGAAAAATGAGTTTCATTTTTAGGGGAAATATTTTTCAATTTGTAGAAGAAGCTTCTAAACTATGTGGGTTTTTTAAGACAACTTAAAACATTTATAACTAAAATATAAGTAATAACAATAAACATTGAGCTGTATTGTCAGCCCCTAATTGTGCTGAATCTCTAGCAATGTTCTTCTTGTTTTGTGTACGGTACATGATTTCAACACAGAAATGAGATAAAAACGAAATTGTCGCCCAAATAAAAAAGATTTAAAATGGAATGTTAGAAATGCTACCTATAAGTTGATCTAAATAATTATGTATATTTATTCTGCTTTTTTTTCTTAGTTCCATTATTACTTGTTATATTAATATTTATGTCTATAGTAATATACAAAATTTGCCACTAAGTTAAAGCCTTTTTTAAATTTTTATTCAAATTTTTAACAAGTTTGGCCGAAAAAAGTTAAAACTAAAAGAGTTAAGAAAGTTGGAAATAGAGATAATTTGTTGTAATATAAATTGAAAACTAATGTTTTTTTAAACTTTTTTTCAAAAATGTACCATTACTACCAAGTATACTGACAAACAATCACAAATTGAAGGGAAAAATATATTATAAAACTATTTCAACTCTCCGTGCGTTGTATTACTAACATTCTGGGATCGATAACTTGATTTTACTATTTGAACATTTATTTCACAGCTTTTGGTAATATCCTGTTATTAATTTCCTGTTTTTTCCTCTCTCTCTTTACAGGCCATACAGAGGACCATAATTCCCCGAGAACACTTGAACGGGGACGTCCGGGAGGGTTTAACCTTCGCCTAGCTAACAAGCAAACCATGTAAAAAGTAATCCACCACGACATGGAAGCGGAACGACATGTGCCGACCGTGTATGACACACGGGTGTTACAAGGATCTCTTGAAAACAAGCAAAGCCACCCCCAATGGAGGGGCACACACTCATGTGTGTGTGTGTGAGTACGTGATTTATGGTGTAATTTTATTGGAGAAGAAGCGCGAGCTCGCGATCGGCGATCAATCTTGAGCGGCGTACCTATCTCCTCCGGGTTTTTGTTTCGAAGGGTTCTACCGAAGCGTGACACACACACCCACACACCCAAGCAGTCCTCTCCACCCCTTGGAAAGACACTGGCGCTCGTTTAGAGCATCACTTTACCGAAGCTAAATTGTCCCGTTTAGCCGTGTGGACCCAGCGAGGGTGAAACAAAGAAGAGAGGGAGAGGACCACCGCCGGGAAAGAAGTACCGGAGAAACACAGATAGAAACGAATAATTAAATATTCCATCTTGACGCGAATGCGGCCCCTGTTCTCCCCCTTCGTGGCCGTGTTCGTGTTACATTTGGAAAGCAACAACTCACCCTGCTCGGCGAACGGCAACACCGGGCCATCGTTTGTACGTTACAGCGAGAGCGATCGAGATCACGATCGAATGGTCTATCCCATTCCCACACACACACACACACACACACACTTGAGTCTCCCGAGCCAAGCCCAGGTTTCATTCGATCCGGCTCGATTCTACGGCCTAATGTGGCGCAACGGCACGACCGAAGAAGAAAACCCGTCCCGGAATGTTGCTTCGTGAGGCTGTTCTGTTTTTTTTTTTCCTTTAGCTAGTCGGTTCCTCCCGCGTGTAGCGGAATGAGATGAAGAAATGGGAAAGATAATTTCGACACGGTAGGGCCGGGGATGGGGAGTGGCGGGCACACTGACACGCGGCTCACGATTCGAAAGGACCCGCGTGCCCACACACCGATGGAAGCATAAAACATAAACTCCCCCTGGCGGTACAACAAGCGAATAAGGGAGAGAAAGAGAAAAGGCGAGCGAACAGCGGCAGATGCTTGAAGCGATTCGTTCATTAACTGGTGGAGAACACACTGTGGAACGAAGCGAAACCCCCGTCGCAGGTCAATCTCTTTCCTCAGAGGGGTTGAAGAAAGGAAAAGACCTTCTAGTGCTGCTCCTACTACTAGTTGTTGCAGAGCACACCTTCCTACACAGCTGGAAGAGGACGCATTAGGACGGAGTCGCGTAACGTACACGAAGCCAGCGGCAGGTACACCCTGCATCTCATCCAGTCCATGCTCAAGTGTGTGATAAATATGTGGAAGGTGTGCGCGCGCGCACGCGGGTGAAGGAAACAACTACTTAAGCATAGAAGGCGCATTAGGCACGGACGCACTTGGGCCGCATGACACGCTTGCCGGCTTCCAAACATTTGCCGTGCCACCGAAGGGTGATTCGTTCCGGGCCCGTGATGGATTGTCCCGGATTGAGATGGTAGCAACAAGAAGCCGGACGGACCACTTTCGTGGGGTCAAATGGGAATAGAACGGCACAAACACACATGGCGTTGGGTAGAAACATTGAGAAGACTTTTGGGAAGGGAGCGTGAAAATGTCTATCCGCTATTGTTGTGGGAAAGGGAAAATGTACTCCGCTGCGGTATTAACTATGTATATTTGAGGAATTTTAAAGAACTTAGTCTCTAAATGTATTAACACTTCTTTTTCCTTCCCCCCTATTGTGCAGGTTTTTAGATCTGGTAGTGTGAAGTGAGTGGCGTCAAGAAATACGTACAGTGTACAACGTTGCATCTTAACCCAATTAAAACAGACTCAATGAGCTGGTGAAAGTGTACGATCCGGTGGGACGTAAAGTGTGTGGAGTGTTGCGTGTATGTGTGTAAGTGTTAGAAGGGCGCCACCCACCCAGAACAGCAGTGCTAGACATTGGGGTTCTCTAACCACTCCATTGGGGCCCCTTGGTAAGAGACCGGCTGTGTGCATGTGCATTCGTGCCGGTGCATCCTAGTGGTGTGCATCCTTCCCACAATCCCGAAGCCGTCCGTCACAGAATGTCGTGCTGTGAGGGCACTCGGTCGCTGCACAAGCGCTACAAAATATCACTAACCGGCTGTGGGAAAGGTACCGGTACGGAGGTGGTACGACCGCCAACGACCACAGACGTACTACCAGCAGCATCATCATCATCATCATTATTAGCATTATCCACACTGACGAATGATAGTAGCCGTGTGTGCGGCATGGCGATCGCGGACCTTACCACGCGCCACAGTGATAGTAGTAGCAGCAGCAGCAGTACCCGCGACAGTGGTTTTAGTATAAGCACTACCAAAAGTGACCCCCGGTTGAATAGGAGTAGCGATAGCAGTAGTATTATCAGTCCCGCCCGCACACGCCGAAGGACGACGACGACGACGACGACCACGGTGGCGGTTGGTACGGACACGGCCAGAAGGAAGATATCGAGAAAGGTGAGATGGCCGTCCGGGTGCGCCGGTGCCGGTCTCGGACGGCTGTTGGTAGTTTTTGTAAGTAGCATTCTGCTGTTCGTGCACGGACCGATGCGGGCCGGTGCGGTACTGCTGGACACGAACGGTGGCATCGGTGGACCCGGCGACGGCAAGGCACCGGTGCAGGCGTTCGGCGACGAGCTGGGCGGTGTTAACTTGGAACGGAGTATAGCGGCCGTGTTTAGCCGCGTTGCTTACGGGTCCACCACCACAACGAAGCGTAGCATACCGGATAACGTGTACGTGCCGAGCTTGACGACCGTCTCCACACCGCTGCTAACCACGTTTAGGTAAGTGTGGGGTTGATTTCTACTGAACTGTATTTAAAATGCTGAATATGGGAAAATTCGGGCCAAACAAGATCCAGCTTCTCCATAGACTGCGATTATAACAATTAAAAAAATACAGGGTTCTGGTTGTAATATCCTTATTAAAAGTTTCTTTTCAAATTGAAGTAGATGTCTGTTTCCACACATAAAGATTCTAGCAAAGGCTCTAACACTCTCGCGAAAACTCGGAAATGTTACATAAGCTCATATACTTTTTGAGAAATCTTTTGTTTGAAGGGGTGTTGTTCTTCGCTAAATGTTGTCTATTATAATTCAAGAAATTCAAGAATTCAGAAAATCCTGCCAATAGGAGATCATGACGAGTTGCTGCAGCTCAAAAAAACCATACCTTTCCTACTGCTCATAGTTAAACCCTGTGCTGTTTTTAAATTGGTTCTTCTCAGAACTAAGGAACTACAGAAAGGGAACGAGAACCGATAAATCATATTGCTTCCAAGCACACCGGTATGCAAATGTGGTACCTCCCCAAAACTGTGGTCCGTTCGTCCCGGCTAGAATCGAAAGCACCTCTAGGTTGTGTGGTATGGGCCCAGGAGCAGCCCGTCATTTTGGACATTTGGTTCGGAAAATCGAACATACGAAAGTGGGAGGAAGCGTGTAACGCAACAGTAAATTCATCAGCCGGAACGACAGTCCCCGGAAGTCCGCGGAACACAAACCTTCACGGCGTAACGTGAAACCCAATTTCCTTTTTGTTTTTTTTTTTTTTGTATATGCGGTTGGGACTTTCCTGCTCCAAGTGAAATGCGTCAATTAACTAGCGAGCGTCCCGAGAAATGTACACGTTAATTAAAACTGTCCGACTTTTTTTCTCTCCCTCTCTTGCTCATTTACACGCTGTTTGCTGTGTAGGTATGATAACAAGAATAAGGACGCGCTGGGTGGTTCGAGTCCCGGCGGAGGTCTTGGCGATAAGGACTCCCACTACAACCAGCAGCAAATCAGCGCTAACCATCGGAACTACGAGCTGGATCTTGAGCGGGATCATGTACTGCCAACGTCGGCTCCGAATGCGGAGATTCTCAAGAGCAACAGCAATCCG
Organism: Anopheles minimus; assembly: GCA_000349025.1. NCBI lineage: Eukaryota > Metazoa > Arthropoda > Insecta > Diptera > Culicidae > Anopheles > Anopheles minimus. Next base: position 1,667,699 of record KB663943.1, on the reverse strand, counting down.
ACCTATCCGAACCCGAATCGTCACCACAACCACGACCGTCACAGACATTCGAACTCAACGCCATACCCGCATGGTAAGTTGAGGAGAGGTTGAGACCGTCTCGGCGTTGAGAGCACGACTCATAAATTCTTGCTGTCGTCCCTCAACCTAATTACTAATGCGAAACTTTTCTCCCCCAATTCCCTATTCTAGGTCATAACGCGAAAAAGGGCTTTCCGACTAATTCGATGTTCTCCGGAGATATACCGGCGTACTCGCCGCCCTCGCGTACATTCTTTACACCTCCACTGCCCCGGAACTACACGAATCCCTTCGCAGACAAGCCGACACTGCGTGGTACGAACAGTGACAGTACGATCATCAACACGGGCACCTACGCAAACAGACGGCCGCTTCCACCGCCCAGCCTAATGCCCGGTCACGAACGAATCCCAATGCGCCCACCGGATCTAGTCCCAGGTGCACCCGGTACCGGTGGTCTCGGTGGTGGAGTGTCGCCCAACGGTGGCGGCTCTCCAAAGGTGGCTGGGAATCCGGATCTCGCTGGTGGTATGCTACCGCCCGGCGCTTCCGGTCCATCTTCGTCGCAATCGATGGAGGCACAGCGGAAGAAGGCACTCAACACACCGTCGGAAAAGTCGAACAAGCTGGATGCGGCCAAGGGTTACGATGGTAACAACAAGCTGTTCCTGCTGGATGAGAACGCCAACTCGAGCGCCATACTGCCGAACGGTATGCACTTCCCGTCGATCTCACGCATCCTCTCCGGCTCGAACGGTCGCCCGCAGATGATACCGGACGTGTTGCTACGCTCGGTAACTTCCGCTCCGCGTCCCAACCAACCGGCATACGATCTTGGCGGTGGTAACGGTGGTACGACTTCGCTCAGCAATGCCAAGAGTCCGGGAGGTGCGTTCGGAAACCGTCCGGTTGGATTGGACGGTGATCGGGATCGTGATGGGTTGAGCAATGGTGGTGATGGAGGCACCGGTTCGGATGGTGCCGGAGGTGATGGAGATGGACGGCGACATTTCGACGATGATGAGGGGGAAAACGACGAAGATGATGAGGATGATGAGGATGACCCGTTTGAGGAGGGAGCAGCCCGACAGCATCCAGGGGGCAGTACATCCAATGTTGCCACTTCCACCGTTTCGTCGATGCACGTCCAATCGTCTTCATCGTCGCCGATCACACAGCGGATGCCGAACTTAAACCTCAAATCGGTCATGATCAAGAACGCTACCGGCGAGGAGGCGGGCGGTAATGGTGGAGCTTATGGGAACGATCGCAACTTCCAGGGTGACATAGCGGATATCAGCACGTGGACGATAGCGTGGAACATTCACGTGTACCTGTCGGCGATTCTGTTCACTATACTGGCGGTGTACTCGATCTTCAAGATCATCTTCTACGACAAGCTGACGCACCTGTTCTCGCAGGCGTACTTCATCAGCATCCATCTGATCCTGATCATCATCTGTCTGTTGCGCATCTTCTACCTCTGCTACGACGCCTACAATATGCACTTCAGCTTCAATCTGTTCGTGTCCGAGTTGCTACTGAACCTTCCGCTCACCTTCCTAACGACCACGTTTGCGATCTTGATACTGTTTCTGCTGTTGCGCTCGATCAACCACAAGACCAACCGGTACAGCTCCATCCTGCGTCCGCTCACCATCATCATCGGTTCGGTGGTGCACGTTACACTGTGCATTACCCTGCATCTGGTGGAGTCGTACGAAACGAAACAGTTCTACCATAAACAGCAGCAACTGCAGCTGCAAAACAAGCAGCTGGTGGGTGCCGGGATGGGTGGCCGGGGTGGTCACGTACCGCCCACCAACATCCAGATACCGCCGCGCGTTCTTTCGCTCATCTGCCAGATTATCTACATCTTCATCTGTCTCAGCCTCGGTATCCTGTACCTGTACATGTACCGGTTGCTGAAACGCATCCTGCACAAGAGCCAGAACTACATCCACGGGTACAATAATCTTTCGTACGCGATTCACATCACGATTGCGACCGCGCTGCTGTTCATACTGCTGGCGGCACTGCAAATCTACGGTGCCATCAGTATTAGCTCGCAGACGCGCGTCAAACTGTCACCGAGCAGTGGACTTCCCGGTGATGGGCCGGGTGGACGTCCGGGCGGTGGTGGAACACTGTGGGCATCGCACATCGAGATCGATTGGTTCCAGTGGGGCTACCAGTTCAGTATACGGTTCATCGAGATCGTGATCGTCGCACTGTTGTCTTGGGTGACTGGACTGAAGACGGGTACGTCCAAGGTGATCCAGCGCGAAAAGGATATGGAGCAACCGAACGCGAGCGGTTTTGCGCTGTTCCCCTGCACGTCCTCTTCCAGCCAGGAGAACTTCGAAACGGACTATCCGGCGGTATGCAACACGAACCGCAACCTGCACACGTACACGATGCGCACGGGTAAACCGATCTACGACGACAACTTTGCGCTCAATTCACTCAATCTGGAGCAAAACAATCAGCAAGATCTGCAGCTCGGTCCGCCCGGTGTTGGTGCAGGCAACGAGTTCCAGCGGTCGCTCGAAACGAACAGTATGCGTTCGTCCTCGCACAACTACAGCAACAACTACAACGGTAGCAACAGCAACAACGAACACGGCCCAGATCCGGGAGATGATTTCCTCAACGAAACGGAACCGATGCCGGATCACTACGAAAACCCGAACTTTGAGCTGAAGCAACATCACCATCACCAGCACAGTGGTAGTGGCGGTGCATCGTCCAACCAGTACCACGACATCATGGACAACTGCTACTCGGAACCGATCGGTGCACCACAGTACGATACGAAGTCGTTGCGCGGGGCACAACCGGGCGGACATCCGATGGCGCCACCGCACCGGAACTACGACTTCCAGAACTTTGAACGGCCGAACTTTGATCCGCAACATATGCCGACGCTTCCGCAACCGTCCGCACTGAGTGCGGCCCAATCGATGGCACGCGGTGAGTTCCGTGCGTCGAAAAATCTGAAAACGCTCAAGAGTGGCCAGTTGCAGAACGATCTGGGCGGTGGGGGAGCTAACACGATGGGACACCATCATTACAACCACCACGGTACAATGGCACCCGGACCGGGGGACTCGTTTGATCGGCGGATCGGTGTGCGGAAGAGCGGCACGCTCAACAACATCGGTGCGATGCATTTTAACCAACAGCATGGTAGCGGTCGGAACAACAACTCCAACTCGTCCGCATCCTCCTCGTCGGCTTCCTCGAATAATCGGGCGGTACAACAGCAGCAGCAACAGCAACAGCAGCGCCGTGGTCCAATGACCGGTGCGCAAACACTCAGCGCTGCTCATCATCACGCACAGCAGCAACCTCCGCCACCGCAACATCATCATCCCGCTGGCCATGGTTTTCCACATCCCGGCAGCTTCAACGATCGGTTGCTGAACGGTGCCGGTGCGGAATCGCTAGAACGGATCGCTCACGGCCAGGATGGGAACTACGATGACAACGGTGGCAACAACGGGTACTATCACAGCAAGAAGCGCTCGCGTGAATCGTCCAGCTCGAGCTACACCGGCGGCGGTCCCGTACCGTACGCCACCAGCAATGATCACCACCCAGCGCATCCCGCCCATCCGCACCATCATCCCCACCAGTCGACGGAATCGTCTTCGTCACCGACGGCCAGCATCGGTAACGGTAGCGGCAATGGGACACCGACCGGTGTTCCACCGAACGGTACGGTGACCGGCGTGCTCCCGGGCAAGATGGAGCGGCCCCAGGACAATGGTAGCATGCTGGTGGCCGAACAGGGGTTCGTGCGGTTTCGCGCACTAGAGGAACCGACGCTAGGTTCGCGGACAAACCTGCGCGATAAGGGTGGCAAGATGTTTATCAACTCGTAAGGTGCCACCGTGAAAAGATTTCCCCAATGGCTCCCGGTTGGTTTTTGGAGTTCCGTTCCCCGAGGTGGATGCGTTCGGTGCGTGAGAGTGGGTGTGTGTGTGAGCGAAGGTGATGGTGTGTGAGTACTCCCTTTTTTACAGAAGAGAGGACTCTGAAGAGATCCTTCTTCATATACGTACAGGTGACATGAAGAAGAGAGGGCGTCGAATTCCGTGCTGTGCATGTAAATAGTTTAGTGGTGAAGAAAAACTGGAAAACAGGAATAGAAGAAGCTAAACACAAGGCCGCGATAGGACTGATCTTTTGATGAGCGAGAGAGAGAGAGAGAGAAAGAGAGTGTTTAGTAACGCTTTCCGGGGATTAACATCTTGCTTTCTTTGTGTCGCACGGACCGTCTCTATCACGCAACCCTATTTAACCTTCTTCTGGACACATTTTGTTTTATTAAGCATAATTGTGTGCGCTTTTCTGTTGTACTCCCCATTGAAGGACATGGTGAAGTGTGCGATACCGCAGACACTTTATCATCCCCGCTCGTTTCGCGTTGCGTAACGGACGTGCTGGGAATTCGAAATTGGCACAATAGGCTAGGCCGTCAATTAGAGACTTTCCTTGGTGACGAAAAACGAAACCACAGTGCTGGAAAAATGACCGAATGAAAGGAGAACAGTTTCCATGGATACGCAGGACGTATTTAGCGTTACGCGACGTTGCCGTAAAATGCGTGCCTACATTTAGGCGCACAAATGTCACATAGCCGGGATGTGCTTTTAGCAGCATCCCAGCGTCTGATTGAAAAGGGAAAGCAGTGCGAGTGTTACATACTTAAAAGGAAAACTATTCCCTCTCTCTCTCTCCAAATGCACAAAACAGGGTTCTTCAAGAGGAAAGCTAAGAGCAACTATGAAACACGTAAACTAATTGTGATGATTTAATCCGTCGTGTACGAACTCGTAAAGCATGTGTTAGGCTGTAACTTCCGATTGTTTCCTTCCCTGTTCCCCCTCACGCCTCCCTCTCCCCATTTGTTCAACGAACCGATCAGCATGTGTAGTAGATATGTGTTGTTGTACAGCCAAACATGAGAACAATAGATATATACATAGTTTGTGTCACGCTTTCTTGCCATATGTAACGAAAGGAATGGGAGCAGAGTATGTAGATTAGCAACAAAACAAAAACAGGATGTCCAAATGCGCGCAAAAACCCTTCTTCACGTACTGAGCCATCACCGCCACCAACACCACCACAAACCACCACCAACCAACCACCAACGTGACGTGTCTCTGTGCCGTACACCCTCCCGCATGTCCGTATGTGATCGTGATCGTGAATGTTTTGCGGACAAAATCATGAAACGCTAGTCTGTTTTATATAAATGTAAACTGTACATGGACCTGTATCTATACTATATATATAAATGTATATGTGAATATCGTTTTATTTTTAAACTATTATTATTATTACTATTTTTAATATAATTCAGATGCGTAAGGCGCTAGTGGATAAGAAGGTGGTTTATGTTTTTATTTTGTTTACTTATCCTTTAGAACAGAAAAACCAAGCACACAGACGCGTACGCGCGAAGCTAGGTTAAGGTGGTATGTGAGTTGTTTTATTCCTTCGTTTAATTTCATGTGAAATCATAGCGATTTAGTACCACCAGCAGAATGAGATGAGGGCAAAACAAAAACACACACACACAGCAACAACAGTGCACACAAGAAATGGTAAAAGAGAGCATTTAGCAGCATATTAGCTTTTGTTTTAATTTTAGTACGCCATATTGGTTCACCTTCTCTTTGGTCGATAATTGCGTACGGTTTTGTTGTGGATTTTAAGAAACTGTTCTTGTGTGTGCGCGCGAGTGTGTGTGTGTTAGTTGCGCAAAACACAGATGAACGTCCGACGGAGCGTGTGATAGTCCGATGATAGTACACACAGTGTGGATGTGTTGAAGTCACGCCACTAAAAAAGCTACTTAATTAAAACAAAATGAAGGAAATAACTCCTTCCCTCCGTGGAACTCGTTTAGCTTAGAAAAGGAAGTGACAAGGAACGTACGTACCCGTAAAACGTTTAGTTGTTTAACATTTGCGCTTGAAGTGTAACCCGACACAGCGGTCGAGTGCGGTCCGAACTGAGCAAAACAGTATGTAAAAAGTTTATTGACACTAGCAAAAAAAAACAAACGACCCATTTCGCGGAATATGAGAAGATATGATCGTTTTCGGGGGATTTGTGTTTCCTTTGCCCGTGATTTTTGTCCCTTCTGTGCTTTTCTCCCACGTCAAAGCCTGTGCACGTTATAGACGTCAAGCTAGTTGAACCACAAGTGATCGTAACGTTTGAAGTAAACTGCAAAAACTCAGAACATAATAACAGAACCACCCAAATTCGGGAATGGTTAAGGAAAAGAAAGTAAGCAGAAGCCGAAACAAAGAAAAAAAAACAAGAAAACAACCCAATAAGCACCACACAACACAGCCATACAAATGAAAGAAGAAAAGAAAACAAGAATGCATAGAAGAAAAAAACCCCACAATTCTTGCTAGCAGTTAGAAGAGTGATAAAGCCATCCCACTCCATCTCTCCCCTACCCCCCACAGAATAGTAAAGGTGAAAAGTTGCTGAATTTTATTGCAGATTCGATGTAGCAGCTAACACTACTACCAAACGAACACGAACATTACAGAACAACAGATAGAAAGATAGGAAGGGATAAAGATCGTTGTGAGAAAAAAAATTAAATAAAAGAAAAGCAAACGACGAAATGAGAGGCGCTAAACACTTGCAGTCAAAACAAATTAAAAATGAAGAAGAAGAAAACAAACAAGAACGTCAAAAGGAAACAAAAACAAACAGAAGAAAAATATATATAAAAAAGGTATATAAATATAATTATAACTGATTAGTACGAGCGTTGAATAAAAAGTAAAGCGCGAAAGAGAACGAAAGGGAAACAAGAGAAAGAGAACGAATGAATGTTCTGCGTGTGTGTGTGTGGGTGTATGTGTGTGTTTGTGTGAATGTTTGAGGTATTTAGCGAAAGGAGATCGCCAGTAAAATGAATTACACAAACGATAAACGAATTAAAAAAAAACAGCAGAAACAAAATACAAACACACACATACACGCACAAACAGACATGTGCAACAACAACAAAAAATGCGGAAGACGTTTAGTGCGATAAAAGAGGAAAAGAGAAGAGGAGAAAATTACATTAAATAAAACAGAAAAAAAACAACAAAAAACGGTGGCACGATTCGCGGCGTCCGCGGCTTGTGTATGAGTAATGGAAAATAATGAATATTTAAAGTAATTAAATTCAGTAAATTAAGAAATTACGTAAAAATAAAGATGCAAAATTCGACAAAAACTGAACGCGCTCCGTTGTGTTGTTTCGTGGTGGTTTTGGTTTTCAGGGGGATGGGGTGGAACATTGAAGACATTGCATTTCGATTTTGAGGAATAAGGATGACTAATGATATCGTGTCCTTATGTTTATTATTTCAGTATTAATAAATTAGCAAACTGAAGGAAAGAATGGAATATTGTGAAATTACTTTCTATTTCAGAATTTCAGAAAATCGGTAAGTGAGGGAAGTTGGAGGTAAAGTTTTTTCTAGGTATAAGGAATACTGGAAGGTCGCCTTGCAAAATATAAACCTCCTACCATTTAAGAAAATCGCAGATTTGGGATTCAGCAGGTTGGTGGGGTGTTGGGGATGATGTCTGTGTTCCATGATCCAGAAATAGTTCTGGTACACCTCCCAGAAACTGCGTCTTCTGCGACAGCGAACCCATGAAAAAGGAAGGTGATAGGCAGTTGGTAAATTTCCTCAAGCAGAAGGAGTTCCCGATACATAACCCATAATTTTCCCAGACCTCTTCCACGAGTCCCACTCTGGTTAAGGACCTTGCGGTGTTAGGGCTTGAGAGCTCTGCAGCTATATTATATAAATAAAAGCTTTTGGAAAACCTGCCAGGCTTTCCAGGCCTGCATGCATGGCAAGGACCAACGTCACATGCTTTGTGATTTTGGATGGAAATAATTTACTTAAATCGACCACGGCGGCTTCGTCTGCATCCTCTAATTGCACTGATTCGTCTTGAACAGCGCTCGCTTTACTGTTTTGTTGTTTCTGATGTTTTCACTCCAGTCATCCAGCAATCTTCCCCAAAGCTATCCCTGGGCATCTTCTGATAATATTTTTTGCACTTCAATACTAAAACTGAGCAAAAGATTAGTCCATAATTCCGCAATTGGCACACATGTAACCTGCTAGCTCGTTGACTTCTCACTGTGAAATGTTCACTTTGATTGATTCAACAGAAACGCCTATGTGGAAATGACCAACACCGACAAGAGTGAGAAGCAAGAACATTCGCTGGAGTGCTAGAATGAGAATTGCATAACAAACCTAGCAACAATGCTAGTTAAGCATTGGTTTAAGGTTCTCCTAAGTAGTAGATGCGTACTAGGGGATCGAGTAGGCGATGGAACAGGACTTCTACAGTAGGTCAGTGTTGCAATGGCAACTAATGTGCCATGAAGCTCCGTAGTTGTTTTGAATACTTAGAAACACGACAGAGTGAAATCGAATTACATTTCCTTTAACTCTCTATCCCACCGAAACCCACTGCTTGTTCTATGCCCAACAGCCAAGGTCACCGGATAAGTAAGACAATTGCGAGTATGCAGCTGGAACGGAAGAAACGAGCAACGTAACTGTTCACTAACATTAGCAAAGCACTTCCATAGAAAACAGAGTTATCTGCCCAATGTTGTGGATCGGTGGACAATAGATCTTTCAACAACATATTACGAGCAGTTAAAATCTAACATTGAATTGTGTAGACACCCCTGGATGCATTCTTTACCCGGGTGTCTTTAGCAGAATGTATCCCGTACGCTAACCACTACTGCGGAAGGTATATTTTGAGGTATGTAGAGACTTCACCATTGATTAACGCCTTGCAAACAGCTTCCAACCACCCAATGCTATATTAATGTTATTGACAATCTGTTGCCGAAAGAGAGGCATGAATTCTAATGTCTCAAATTGTCGAAGCCCGTATGTCAATATGGGATAGACGGCACAATTGATAGATTATAAGATCAAAATTGTGGAAGTATATTTTACTTAGACAGCAATTTTTCTTAAACATAACTAGCCATAAATACATCCTAGACTTTCATGCATCTACTGTCCAGCGTGTCCAAGCCAGAAGTTGAGATATCTGTAGAAACCCCTGTTGATTCTGTCGATACGATCGACCCAAATTGAGCCCAATGGACTTCAACAGATCGCATAGAACAGATAACACAACAATACATAGTTTTGAAACAAAAAGGAATGGTGGAATAAACTGTAAACATAAACGAAAACTTAGTGTTTATATGAATTCCAAGATTACGGACTTAGAATACACGATTTAGGACAAACATATTGAGCGGGAGTAATCAAAAGAAATTAAAATACGGTACCGAGGTATAGACATAACAGAAGACAGCTCCCACTAACCTGGAAGTCATTTTAATGAATGACTTTAAATGAACATTCTCAATAGTTTCTTACAACCATGCACACTTCCACAAAGTTTGTCACTTTTTTTCATTTGAATGATTATTTTATTTGTTTTACCTAAAGCTCCTTTATCTGCTATTGCCTTTTTTAAGCTTTTTATTTGTTTTAGCTCCAACCGACTGCCATTGCTATTGGTTCACCCGATTGCTATCGAATCAACTGACATACTTGTTTTGTTTTTTGTTTGTTTATAAATGAGATCTTAGTATAATCCATCGACAAAAGCTTATGTTACGTATATTATGCTAAATGTAGTTATGAAACATGCCGATTTTATACATGTGGGTTATTAATATCGATAGTCTTCAATCGAGACGCTTTCCTCCGCAAGAGATGGATGTGATGAGAATGTACACACACAAAAAATTGTTAAAAGAATGATGCAAAGATATAAGCTAGTATAGTTTCTGCTTGAGGTGTAGAATCCTGGCTATTATTCGATCTCGGTGTATTATTTATGATACTAGTAAATCATTCCAAAAGTTGACCTACTGTACATTTGAGCATTGCAGTAAGACGGTAACGTCCATTGGATGACGATAGACAGCAACCGTCCGTATGCAGTGACGCGTACCGATTGAGGGTGAAAAAGCACCAGTGCGCATTTGAGCATCCTTTATTCGTTACTTTGTTACTTTTGCGCGTCGCCGTTTGTTCTAACTAAGGTTTTAAAAATAGGCAGTCTCATTATCGGCATTTTCGGTTCATTCACACACGAGGAGACGCCTGTTGGCGCTAGAAAGGTATTACTTGATCTAAATTTGCTATTATTTCTTGTGCTTTTTTTTTTGGTTTGTTATGAAAGAAAGTCTTTTTTCTGTATCAGCTGTAGTATGCTACTTGTTCGAAAGATATCACTCACATCACTTAACGCAAAATGGGACATGAAAAGGAGAGTGCAGTCGTGCAGTGGTTTGGTCCTCCGAATTGTATAAACATAATTCCAACCGTTTCGAAATCTTATCCGATTTGTTGAGGTATCGTAAATAATCAACCGGTATGCTTTTACACCAACATCAAATCGCATTTTTTCTTAAAGCTAGACGTTATGTATGTTACTGCAGTTTATCTAAGAATAATTGGATAGATTTGCTACTATTTTCATAAATTATAAGCAAACAAAAGGTTCTACTCGATTGCAATCTAAACGATCAATAATTATCGAATGCACTTATGTTAGTGATTCATTTTGTTTAGAAAAGATACGCAAGCATAAACGAGTGAATCACTTAAAACTATTCACAAACACGTACGGATAATAACACAAGTGTATGCACAAACTGTACGACAAATGAGGGGCTATTACATGACCGTTTCTTCACAATACACTTTAAAAGTGAACTAAACTCATATGTCACATATACTTATTTTACAGTGGATGAATGAATTCAGCTAATCGTAATTCCTGATTTGATTAAATTGGAGATTTTCACGCACCTCTATTCATAACACGTTTGGCGTGTTTCCACCGAGTAGTCTTACTAAATTCCTAATATCTCGTTACGGGAGGACTAATGATCTGTGACTTGCACTAATGGCCTCTAAAATGAACCTGCATCCCCTGCCATCCAGTGCTACATTGAACTGTAACCGGGATAGTGCCGAGTTTTCCTTTTTTTCCTAAAACAAACATTTCTAAATCGTAAAGGTATACGCTTATAGCTACAAGAATAAATAATTAAAAATTTCGATGATTTTGTAAAAACCATAAGAAAACCTAACAATTGGAATATAATATCACGATCGGGGGGGTCGCACACGCGTCTCGTGTGGTCCAACGAGTGGACACAAAGATAAAAGGAACAAACGTGTAATGTGTGTTAATCTCATGGTAAGCGCTTGGCTCAGGGCTACTTTAGTTCACACCGCCCGCCGTATTACCGGCGGAACCACCACCCGGTATCGGTGGAGGCGGAAGATCTTTGGGTCGATCGCGACTGCTTGGTTTGGAGTCACGATCCGCACGGGGCGGAAGGGCAGGCGTCACTTCGGACGCTTGCGATTGACTGTTGGTGCGCGGTGGTGGCACGATCGGTGGCTGCTGGTAAGCTGCCGGTGGAAGTATCACATTGTTCGCCGAATTGCCAGAACCGGAGTGTTGCTGGTACTGTTGCTGCATCTGGTGCTGCTGCTGCTGCTGTTCGGCGGCTTGACGCATCATGCGCTTCTGGTACTCCTGCTGTTGCTTGATGAACAGGCTGAGCCGGCTAAGCAGGAACTGCTTGTCGTGGCCTTCCAGCACGAGCTGCTGCTTCAGCACCTGCACCATATGCCGGTTGGCCGTCGAGACGGCGTAGTAGTAGTAGATGAAGAACGTGAGCACCACGAAACACGGTATGGCGAAGCTGGCCGTGCCGAAGAAGAATATGACGTTCTGGAAGAACAGTGGCATCTTCATGAACGCCGCTATCGCCCGATCCCACACGGACGGTAATCCCCGAAAAGGGCCACACGAGCGCGACGGCACGATTTCTGCTAGGGCGTACACCACCGGCACCAGTGCAAGCGTGAACGAGATGAGCAGGGTCGACATGAAGAGTGACTTCGACCGGGACGCCCTGTACAGTATTGCTGAGGGGTTTGAGTTTACCAGGCAGGCGAACTTTTTGATGTAAAACATCAAAAACGTCAGCAGAGCGGCGATAGCAGGTAGGAACGGTGTGTAGAACGTACCGAGCCAGCAAAGCGTCTGCAAGTAGATCACGTCCAACACGTGCTTGGACAGTTCGAACTCTTGCTCACCAATGAACTTTGCCAGCCGTGAACTAGAATGTCGCGCAAACAGTGCACGCGGGAAGTTGACGAAGAACGTCACGAGGAAATGCGTTGCAAAGTCGACGATGAACAGCTTGTAGAATTGCTGCCCAACGAACGTTTCCCAGCACTGGGGGGCACCGTTTGCCTCATCGTAGCATTGCTGCTGTGCTGGTTGTTGAGGTTGAGTTTGTGCCTCCGGTTCGGGCTGCTGATCCAACACCAATGTACTGAGCACTGAGATCGTAGTTGCGGTTAAATTTGCTACGAAAGTTGTATTCATATCGGAAAGCTGATAAGCGGTGGTGCTCGATACGGTACTGGTGGTGGGAATAGTAGTCGTCGACGGAGACACCGTACTCGTGGATGTGTGGTCCAGGCCCTGCTCGGAGGATGCATTTATCAGCAACTTTTGCGTGACGTTCATCGGCGTTATTAGGAAGTAGAACCGGCTGAGCAGCACTGCAAGTGACGAAAGTCGCAAAAATACCGTCCGGAAGAGACTGATCTTGATCACGAACAGGGGCGAGTATTTTTCGTACTGCACCAGATAGTTGAACAGCTGCGGTACGACCAGATTCATACACACGATCGCCAGATATGGCAGGAACTCATAAAACAGTACGCGCAGCTTTTCCTCCAACGTGAGCCGATCCAGCGTTGGATCGGTGGAATTGAACGCACCGCCCATACCCGCTTCATCGTTCATCGACGACAGCAGCGGTGTGATGGTACTTGCGAACGAAATGGCACCGCGTTGTGACGCCGAGGAAAACACCGACCAGGACGAGGGCCAGCTCATGTACAGCGTCCGATTCCCGAGGCTCTCACTGAAGCTAACCGGATGCGAGGGTGTAAAGTTGGGCTCCAGCTCCGCCAGTGATACGTTAAACAAAACGTAGATCGTTATTGCAGCGAGCAGTAAAATGATGAACACAAACAGATTGATCAGCATACGGATGGCGATTAGCTTGAGCATAAACTCCCGCGAACGATTGTTACGCTCGTGCTCGAACCGCTTCTGGTAGAGCAGTGACTTGATCTCGTTGTGCAGCGCCCGGTGCTTAATGTCGGCCGATTTTTGGTTGTGGATACAAAAATCCCACCCGCCAAACACCAGATTACAGTACTGGTAGAACAATCCTTCACCCTCCGCTATGCGATCCTTAAACTGTCGCACAACCGCACGCATGATTGCGACGAGCGTTATCACGTAGTAGATGGCTATAATGATGACGTACACCAGCGGCAAATCGTAGTACAGAATCGTTTGCCTCTCCGCCTCCAGCTCTTCCACGTTCTCCTCCAGCAAACCAGCATCCATGCTGATTCTCGAGGAATTCGCCGCTGCCGCAGATGATACGCGCAGATACCGTGCCCTATGGTACGCCCGATCCTCCATCGGGCTGTAACCGTAGATTTGGTTCGTGTACATACCGTAGAACAGTAGCGTACCCTCCATGAAACCCGTCCCCTGTATGAGATCCAGCACGGAAAACTGTGCCGTGCGCGTAACATTTTCATAGCCCTCCGAGCAACATTGAACCGAAGTTGGATCGGCCACAAGATCGCACGGTAGATCGCTCGGTTCGCGCAACACCAGATGGGGCAACACCACGAACGCGAATATCAGCAGAAACAGCAACAGATTGAGGAAGACAAGCCATCGCAGGAAGAGAAAGTACGCGACGACACCGGTACCGAAGTTTCCCTCGATCGTTTTCAGCGACATTCGCCATAGCTCTAGCTTCGTCTGATACTCGCCCCATTTGGAACGAAAGCTCTGCCATGCTTTCCGCCGACGCCATTTGATCTGCTCGAAGCCCTGCAACCGGAGCTTAGTGGCATTCTGAAAGAGAGCACAAAGATCGATCGATTAGCAGCGTCGAGTGACACAACAATAGCGGTAGAGGTAGTTACCTGCAGCTGGGCCTTCATTTCTCGCTTCTGTGCCATCGGCACTGGCATCGATTTGATCTCTCGTATCTCCTCCCATGTTCGTTCCTCGTTGATCAGGTTCTCTGTATTGGATCGGAAAAACGGGGAAACAATATCAATAGTGGTCTAGCGAACTGTACCAAACCCCCTTAACACTATGGGAAGAACTAGTCGCCGAAGGTAACATTCCCCAAACGGTCACGGGTCATCTCTGATCGTACAAGTGACAACCTCGTGCATTGTTTCAATGCCCACCGTAGGAATGTACTGCTAATGGGGAACAGACACACACAGTTACGAGGAACAATTGCGTCGCAGTATGGCAATGATTGTGTTCCAACTCGCTAGGTTAATGTCAGTGTCGCAATTTTGCAGCACCGTCCATCAGACGCTGCACTGATGCACTTTTGTTATGGACCATTTGTGATCTTATGGAGATCAATCAATCGTTTGACAGATGTTTATCGTAGATCGAAGATAAAAATCGTGCATCTTGGAATTGATATCAATAACTAATTGACATTTAAGTAACACACTTTGAGCTACTAGTCATATAAAAGACATTGGAGTTTGGAAATATAGCGCATCTCTAGATCCAGAGGCTTGTGGAATTCAACTAAATCGAGGAATGAATCTTTGTTCGAGAACACTAATACATTCGGAGCAATGCAACAGAATTCTCTACACAAGTAACACCAATAACAGGTTCTTACGAATCGTTTTGGGTACGAATAAAGCGTTGATAATATATTCATCAATGAGTCATAATCATTTAACACATACTTTCGATGTCCGATGCTGTGACAATCTTCAAGGCAACATGAAGTATGATAATCTAAAGGAAGATATCCGATTTGTGTAGAATCTTATATTCAAACAAATAATTCACACCATTAAGTTACCGTCGGGATCCAAATCCGACCGACAGCAGACGCGTCCAGAAGGCTAAATAAACCTATCAACCAATCATCACCCCATCGCATGTAACGGAATCTATTGAGGGCTTGCATGACCACGTATGCGACCCCACGCCATTAGGAAGAGATGCCGACGTCGATGGCGTGATGCTCTTGAGATAATTTACGAGTCCCGACCCTATCATTAGTATCGCGCTCGGTCGCGAAGAGAGCTACTTCCACCGCGGCGCACTCAGCCAGCCGGTAGAATCAGTCCGGCGTACGTTCATTGAACTGGGCCGTGCATGGGGAAACGAGAACAACTACGAACAGAACAGAAGCACAGCAGGCAAAGCCGACACCGTCTAGCGTGTCCGGATACTGTACATTATCGTGGGACAATTTCATCGTTGTTAATTTATTCAATAGCGTTGAATTCAAAGGTTTGCATTTTTTGCCTATTTTTTTATGTTATATTTGTTGATAAAATAATCGTCCATGGGATGATGATACATAAAAAATTGGATGATGACGATTCAAATATGAAGGTCCACGTCTGGTAATACAATGTAATATGCAAATTAGAGTAACTTTTTTGGAGACTGTTTAACACAATACCTCTTGCCTTGTTTTTTAGTGTGAGTACTAATCTAATCAAAACTTGTTTTATAAGTCATTACGAAAAAAGACATAACGTAAGAAGTCACATCCGGTTCCATAGGTACTTTATGGAAGTGTTTGTGGAGTTCCAATTTAGCACAAACAATCAACACTTTCATCCCAATATGCGTATCTCTGCTGCAGTACACAACGGTTACTCACCTGAAAGATCGGGAAGGGTGGCCACCTGCATTTCGTGATATTGTGAACCCCGGCGTGCGACAGTCGAGAAGCTGGCCCTCCGTCGGGTACCTCCTTTCGTGTCCTGGCCTTGTGTTGGTCGGGCTCGTCTTGTGGTAGCTAAAATAACAAAAATAAATTAACTTTGTACCCTACGAACCTTTTTCCAACTCAAAGTACTCACCATTGCGCGTTTGCTTCGACGGCAACAGGGTCGCGATCTTCGATGGATCCCGCTGCATACCCTCCAGATCGGCAGGATAGCTTTCCTGGTAAAATTCGCCCCCGGCTTCCTCCCATCCTTGCGTTTTACTCGCCCTGGATCGACGATCCTTACCACCGGACATAATTGATGTCCACGGCCGTACAGAGCCTTACCTTCCAACGTCTGGAATGTGCTTGCAAGTAATCTCGTCTATGCGTTGTCTTTCCTGCAGAAGAAAGCAGTAAACCCGGCACACATGTTAGTTAAATGAACACTCGATTGCGATTGACTGCTACTGCATGCTTCTCATGCCGTTATCGGAATGAATAATTGGCGAATAAAGTAGTTGTTGTAGAGCGTGCAATATCACGTGACCATGGCCGGAAGTGTCCCATCCTTGCTACCTTTGATTCTTCTCCAAATAATTACAATCGATTATTCCGGACAGGAGAGCAAGTGCTCAATCGTCGTCTCTAGTGTTTGGTTAATTGCCATCAACACGAATACACCGCTCAAGTATTCTCGAGAGTTTCACCCTCGCGCTCGCTGTGTACAGCTTCAGCTAGAACCAATATCAAACGTATCGGAAATATTCACAACACATCATAACAGCAAGCGGAAGCTCGAGAAACTGACACAATCACCGAAACCCCACTAAAGCCTTTGTACACTGATGAGGTGTTAATAGCTTCAATTACCAACTGACAGTCGGCCCAACATGTGTGACTGATTGTGATAAGATAAGCAGGTGCGCCTTGATTGAAGGATTTTCCCTCAACAGCAAGGATGGCAGAGAGCAAACGGCCATAAGTATTGTACTGCCTTTTGTAAGTGTTCCGCCGTCACCAAATTAACTTTCGCTCATTGTTTCGTGGTTGTATGCCTTTATCTTATCTGCTGGCATTGATCGGTACTTGCGCTGGAACCGTTGCCTAAGTACTCTTTCTCTCTTCCTATTGGATGCGTATGTGTCATAACCTTTGCGGTAACAAGCGATACGTGTCGAAGGGTCGCACACTTTATTACATTATCAAAGCTATGATATGCTCCGAAAGTTGTTCAAGTAGACGAGTGTTATCACTGTTTAAAACCCCCATTTCTTTTGTAGTTTGCTGTCAGACCTTCTCTAGTACGTCATTAAACGCTCGAAGTCAATGTCTATGTCAACAGGACTACGAGTGCAATAAGGGAATAACAAAAAAACACCGTTGAAGTGCACTCTTGACTGGGAATATCCTGGAGCTAATTGTCTTGAACTGGGATTTTCATGAGTGTGTGTCATCTTTTTCTTATCATACAGTAACGAGTACGTTAAATGAGTTGAAATATTTTATGGCAATAAAAATATTCATCAAAGCTCGCATGACATTTATATAAAACTGACTAATAGTTTTATTTCTTGTAGCGTTCACTCATAAAAGGGACACCAATACTTAAGACTATCTTACAGTAGAGGGACAGGACGCAGAAGAACACAGTAAAGGGCTTCAAAACAAGTCGGATCAAACAACTCTGGGAGTCATTTAACCAAGCCTAGGATGTGCATCATGAAAAAGCATATTAGAATTAATAGACAACCCCAGATCACGAAGAGCTGAGACACGTTCGATAGGGCAACCATTAATGATATAGTCATCATGCCATCAGATGACACAACATTTAGGAATGCAGAGTTGAAGGTAGTTCACTGATCACAACGAAGAGAGGGAATTGATGATTAGTTGAAAAGAGAAGTAATCAGGATCAGGAGAGAGGGATTAGAATACTGGCCTGAGGAACTCCAGAGAGAAATGGAAAACTGGCCGATTTATTATTTGTGATCTTCACCCTGGACGAGCGCTTGGACATAGAAGACACAAACTAGTTCGTTGCACTAATGAAAACCTCGAGATTTTGAATATTGGCCAATAGAAAACCTTGGCAAAATCGATCGACAGCAACCTGGTAACCTATACCTTCGTGCACTCGGTCTAATACACCAATCTGGAACTCTCAGTCTCTCCTAGCAAAGAACTTGACCATCAAGCGGTAAAAATAAATTTATTAGACCTTTGCACAGTACGGGAGTCATGGCCTAGAAAGTGGGTCGTTAAACCAAAAAAGATGACCGACGACGCTATCCTTAACCTCAAATAGCTGGGTGTACAATTGTGTTTTCCTCACCGTCCCGGAGAACGGAGCCGGAGTTCCCAAACCCGTCGTCTCAGAAATAAACGCTTTGTAAACACGTTTACAGTAACAGAGAGGTGACGACGCTTTTGGCAAACTTCTGCACTTTGCCCTAGGTACGTCGCTCAAACGTCAAAGTGTGGCGTCGAACCTTGGACGTGCATGACCTCAAAGAAAAGATGCCAGCTCGCCACACCTTACCTCACTCACCGACCGTCACTGTCGCTCATTCAGCTCAACAGCAGACGATTCGGTTGCACCAAGCAGAAGCGTAGACGAGTAGTAAAATTAAAAATAAATACCCCACCATCGATCTCGAACGTATCGTCGTTCGTCAAGCCGTGTTCGATCGATTGTCGGGCTCATCTGTTCGATTTGACTTAGCTCAATTTGCACAGATTCGATCAATCATAAAACGATGGCACTCAGATAGAAAGGAGAGGGAAACACTCACAACATTAGCGAACGAAAACGATTTCAAGATCGCTCGGTTACGAAAACAGATATCGCGCACATAAGAGTCGCTGTATCAAATGCCCTTCCAAGAGTCCTGGAGAGGTTTCAGATGAAACATTTAATATTGAGGAAAAATAATGTTTCAACCATTTCTGTTTCCCCAGAGCTGGTTATGTCGTCACGAAAACTCCGGAATTCGTTGCGTTGCATAAACATCCGCCCACTCGGAGACGTATGATTTGACAGGGAACAGAAAATTGCCATCTTACCCGGAGCTGGATGTCGGATGAGTTGCAACAAAAAAAAAAAACAGGTAAACACCAATAATTATCTCAACTGTTTAGAGCACGATCGGTAAATTTCGCTACAAATCGTGCCAAACCGTTTCAGAAAAAAAACTCACACACACGATTGTATCAACATCAAATTTTCTTGTCTGCGAAAACGTGTCTTCTTTCTTATCTCATCAGTATTTCTCGTCCGTAAGATTCGCATTCAGCTGCACGGAGCAAAAAAGGTGGAAATGGATGTTTGTGCTGACGTTATGATGTTTTCTTTTTCAGTAAAAAAAACGGATAAAAACGCGTTCTTTTATGTGTAGATAAATAGACCCGTTTCCTTTACCACACAGTATCGTTCGTTTATTTCATACAACAGAATTTTGGCGTGCAATAACTTTTTTTGTACCACATTGTACATTTGAATGCGTAACAAATAGAAATGTATCAAACAAGAAGCTATGAATGTTTTCATTAGCAAAATTAACTAAAAAAAAAGGTGGCAAAACATGTCTGTGTGGCCATTTTTCTTTTACGAAACTAGCATTGCACCGAAACTGGTTGTGTTTGCAATTCAATTTTCACGCGTCGGTACAGTAGCCGAACAAATGGTACACCTCGTCGATTAAACACAACCACGGCCCGCCGTTGTGCCGCATGTTTGTAGCAAAACGAAGCACGTGCACACAACGTTTAGGAAAACCACATGGACCACAGTGTATTTGTTTGGCCCGGGGAGTAAAAACGCGATCGTTACCTCGCAGACGACACTACCATCCATCCGCCGGTTGTGAATGGATTGCGTCCTGGTGAGCATTCAGTCCGCGTTTGCAGTGCTGAATCTGTTCGGGTCGGGGGAAACCGTTTGTTTAACGGCAGAGCTTGCGATGGAGCGATAGTAACCATGGATGGTGCAACACGCATGGAAGTGGGTTTATTTAAACAAATCGTCCAAATTGTCGATCTTATTCGGTGCGTTTATTTGTCTACACTTCCTGTACCGAAACCGGCTGGGCTGAGAAATGTATTGCCGGAGAATATTTAATGAGATACGATGGGTAATCAATGAGTTATTATAATTACCCTTAAGGTGGGGATAAAAGAAAAACAAAAGTGCCTTCATTTGGTTTCATGCAGGCATGTTATTTCATGTCTATCTGAGATGCTTCCCGGTCTTGTATTTTTTCGAGATCACCAACCTGCTGTACTCAATTGCAAGGAGTTGTGGAATCTGTGGAAATTTATCACTGCTGCCACGTGGTAATGACTCTACCCTCATCACATCGGACAACATCGGAACAGCAGAACTAAGATCTGCAAGATCTTACTCATACTATCATCAAGATTCCATCCAAGGAGCTGAGTCTAACGGAAATCCAGTTTACTGTATCGGAGGTTACGTAAAAAGGCGTTCTGCCGAAATCAGACTCCAGAGAGGTATTGTAGAGAACTCCAGCAGTAGCAGCCAAACTTCAGACCTGAGGAGTGACGTCCCAGTTGTCGATGTACGTCAGGATTCACTAACATTCTCGACACTGAGAGCTTCAAAACAACGCAACTCTGTACGGTAGAGAAGTAACTTCTGGAAGTGTCTATTGGAAAGCTATACGCAAGTCATGAGCTACACTAAGAAGCTGATTTGGATTCTGATATCGCATATTCGTCATTCAAGGGCCTCGAAGAAGCTCAGGGTTTCGAAGATACTGAGGGCCTCACTTTTATAACGCTTAGGACCTCAAAGGCGCTTGATCCGCCATTAACCTCTAGTGAGACGGACTGTAACGCCCGTTAGCCTTCATACCTTCAGTCTCTCACGGGTTCACGGGGGCAACACGTCGTTGTAATATGTTATTCAAAAGACATATAATAGTTAATTGAACTATTAGTTGAACCCTAAGTACATCCATTCAAAGCAGTCCAATCAATCACTGCTCGCTCTGAAGCACCAGTGTTCCAGTGTTATTGAATTGCATTCGTTCTGCCTATCGAAGACACTGATTCTAATCTATTTATTACCAATCGGTATGTTCTAGGATGCTTCAATTGAGATGCCACACAACCACAGCACCGCTAAACAGTAAAGAATATTGCATCCACGCACAACACGGTACGACCCGAGTGTCGGACTTGAGTCATTTGAGTTCTATTTTCAGCTGAGGGCACCGAGCATTTGACATTTGTCTAGAATCTATTTATGCGATCAATCTGTTCCCCACTTTGAAAATTAGCGTAGAGAAAGCGAAGATGCAGAGGTAAAAATGTCGTTTGATAGATGTATTGGAATTTATAGAAATTGACGATTTAGTGAGATACACCACTCCGTTCGGGCATTAAAATGACATCAAAAAGAAAATTCGATTCTTATGTCACGAGCAAGTCTACTTTATTTGAGATTGATGTAATAAAATTAAATTAAAACTGGCCTCATTTATGCACGGTTCGTTTTGACTGAGCTAGTTACCGGAAGCAGGAAGACTCCGGAGTGTATAAATTATTATCCAAGCGCAAAAAAACAACCACCCATCGGAACAGCCCCATTATATATTGCGTGAACAATATATAGAAAAAAGGAGCATTCCGCTACTTTGTGTTTTTGCTCGAAACGGCCGAAAAGATAGTATACATCGGGAAGTGAAGAGTTCCGAACATCGACCATCTTGCTGTCCAGAAGAAACCAAAGAAGCAAAGAAAAAACCACACTGTCTGATTGGTTGCATATTGTGCAACTTTGCACGGAGTGTGAGAGAGTTTTTTTTTCTTTCCACTTGTGCCGTGAGTCGTTGATGACTCAAGCAAGCTATAAATGAGTCGGTGAAGCGTTGAAACCGTTGGCAAAAACCGTTCGCGCAAGACGTTCGACTGGCCAATGTTGCGTCAAATGATCGCACCCGTTTGGAGGAAGGCCTTAAACGGCTGCCGGACGAAGTCAAGAGGTACAAAATCGCGAACATGCTATACTTTAAGCGAAAGTGATTTTGTTTTGTGGCATGTCGTTGACTTATTGAAGTACCTGATAGGAGATAGTATGCTTAAAAAGCGAAAAGACAAAAAAGGAACGTTTCCTCGCTTTACGGGTGTTAATATCTCAGTTATTCCAAATATACTGGAAATAATGTGTTGAGTCGAACCAAAAGAGGAATTTATAACTGCTGCCGCCTTTCTAATGTCTACAAGTCGATTTTTAATTACCTTAATCCTGAACTTTTTCAATGTTATCGTCAGTAACGAAGATCGATGGAGGATCCAAAAAGTTTTGAACGACTTTACGACCTTCTTTGAATGCTTTCTGCCATTCGAAGACTTGTGTTCGGAAGATAGTCGACTCCCAAAACATCTTTTGCAACATTATTGATGATTTTGAAATCAAAGAACCGTTGTATACACAAAATTTGATAAAAAATTATTGCTCAATATATTTTTCCAACGTTAGAAATCGTCAGAATACTTTGCTGCACAGAAAACATACAGCTATCATACGCACATTAACTGAGAGATGGCGCTCATATTTAACAAAAATGATGTAAATGGATTTGAAGCTTCTATCGCTAGAGGACACAACTGGTATTTAGGTTCCTACCAGGACTATAACTGCTGCTAGGTGACTGTTTGTTTATTTTAACGATCAATCTATGTCCCCGTGTAAAACTATTATTTATAAAGGACATGTCTAGATCTGTACTCTTGTAAAAAATTCAGTTTTTATAAGTTATTTTTCTTGGCTCAAACAATCTTGCTTGGCCATTCAAGCTATAAAAGACGTGCCAGGATTCTTGATTGATACCACGTCGTTTAGATAGTCAGTCCTCAACTACGAGGGAACGGTCCAGATGAGGTTCGATCCCCGGTGCTTCCTATGAAGATCAGTGCAACTATCCCCTCGGCCACCGGGACACTCCCGTGTTTGTATGTTACAAAGGCATTATCTGCAGCAATACGGCCTGGCCTTAATGCTGTACTTGAATAAAAAAATTGCATGGATGACTTAAATCAATATAAATGAATAGATCTCGTGAAGTAACATTCCCTAAAGAAAAAGTATGGTTGGTAGAAGTTGAAACTAATATAAAAATATGTTATTATTGCCCCTAGATAGAATAAAAATCTGGAAAGCTATCATTAACTCTACTAAACCTATTTTATCTGAAATAGACGATAATATCCATCCACATATTAAAACGATAGCTAATAGTAGGTTTGCTTTTATCAGTTCAAACTAAACTCTAAAGTGCAAACCTCCAAAGACTTGAACATTATTTCAGTGCCATGCGAAACTAAACCCTACCCTGTTTGCTTTCTTTTTCGGCAACGATTTTCATTAAATTAACACCAACCAAACAGTGCTTTCCATAGTTTCCCGAGGTTGGCATTAACTTTGCCACTCCCTGCTACACAATAGTGACCGCATAGAAAGCGAAGTTGCAAAAAAAAACACACGCAATTGCATCCGTTATATTTTTCCACTCATTCCGAAAGGTGCGTTAGTCACAGCACAGTTGCTCAGTAATGTAGGACAAAAGCCATGTGTCATCAGATAACCGCAAAAAAAAAACATTTGGTAAATCTCCCCATGGCGGATGATTTCTTTTCACGCTGCCAAACTTTCACCTCCAACTTTTCCCCGATGTCGGCAAAACTTTGGAAGTGGTAGGCTACCGACGGTTGCCGGTTGGAAAATTAAACGATTAGCTTTTGGGTATTGTAGCCAAGAGGATCGGGTAGTGATGGTGGTCGATCGAGCTGATTCGACACAATCGTACCGGAACGGCACGGAACGTGGTGCACGTTCGCAAGCTCTTCCCGCTCGACATGGATCAACTGATTGGCAATCAAACGTCTAATTGCAATTCATTTGTGGTGACTTGCAACAGGCGAGTATACCATTTGCCTTCACTGCATCGTACAAAGGTTTGGTGGGAAAATTACATATTGTATCGATCGTATTTGAAAAAGCTTGACAATACCAAGCTTCTAAACATTCAAATTATAGGAAGGGAATACGAAGTATAGTTTCAATTTCGCCACAAGTATATACATTTAGAATGGATAATTAAAATCCCAAAAATAACTATCTTTGTGTCACCCTCCATTTAATAGCTAACCCGGCTCACACCGTGGCGCCTCGTGTTTTGGTGACAAACGACTTCGTATTGTTTTATTTTTCGCGCAATTGCCCACAAGATGGGTTCAGCTGTTGCTCTTGAAAAATTTTCATCCATACAGAAGGCACCTTCACGTACAAGTGTTTAGTTTTTTTTTTGCTGTAAGAGACTTAAATTCACTTGTGCTATAAATTTCCTCACTCGGGAAATTGGGAAACAATGCTGTGCGTAGCGTACGGTTTCATGCCTCGCATTATTGTAGCCTTCACGATGTTCACGTTGTTTGGATGAAGAAATAATACACGGACGCAAAACAACATGCTGACGACTTTTCATCTTCTTTGTTTGTTCCATTCGTTGCGGGGTTAAAAATACATATCCGTGCTTTTCGCTCGGCTCATCTACTTAGCGACCGAAGGTGTCGGAACATTTCGCCGTGAAAAAAAACTCACCAGACATGCGATCAAGAAGAAACTTTTGCGGAAAACGGGGTACGATTGCCCGCGCGCACATTTATTCAGCGGTGATCTTTCTAATTAGAAGCATTCTAATTGAATGATACATATTTCACAACCACCGGCCAGCTGATGCTTGGTGCCGTGACCAGGATGCCGCTCTTTAAATGTCATCCCAAGGCAGCATTAGTCTAGAATTTACGATCAAATCAACGACTCACGACGGGGGCTTGGATTTTGTCACTTGTGCGCTCCCAAACAACAGTTGAAAAAAATGTTGATCGTACTCATTTACGGTCGGAAGGGGTTGGAAGAACCCGCTTCGTACGGTTACCTATCCACACTGGTATGACAAATCACTCTGCACTTGGTGCGATCGGGTGATCTCGGTCGTGGCGTTGCTAACGCGCGCCGGTGGTTTACTGCATGTGGAGAAGAAAAATGAGTTTTGGATAGGGATGTGCAAATCGTGACATGAATATCGATTGACATACAGCAGTGTCCGTCAACGCGAGCAATTCCGATGGGACAAATATGTTTGCTTATTACGACGCCGATTATTTGGATTGGCGACAAAAAGGTTCCCATACCAACAGAAGCTATTAGTAACTATCACAGATAATTGTAGGTCTGCCTGTTTGAGGAAGTCTAAAGTTAAAAATGTTACATTTTCTTTTAATAAAAAACAATTTGCTTTTTGATTCGAAAACGAATTGGAATCTACTGTAAAAAGATCAAAAAAGACGTTACAAAAAACTTAATTCGAGAAAAAAGTGACCCGTTTCGGTTAGAAAGCGAACGCACGAAGAAACGATAACGAAACAACCGAAAAAAGTGAAATGGCATAATTGTAGCCATTCTTCGTGCGTATCAGACGACTGCAGAGCGGTTTGTATCTTTTACTTTTCCTTGAGCTTGAGAGCGAATCGAGCAGGAGCTGTTATTAATATTTCAATGTTTTAGAAACTCATCTTCATGAAATGTAAGAGCTTTCAGATAACTTTAAGTTGTTGAAAGAATTCAGAGATATAAACTATTCTAGTATTTTTATTACATTCTATATTTTGTCCTGCGAGTTTTGAGCGTTCTACGTCTTTATTCTGAGAATTAGAATTCTTGCCGATAGACAGAGAAAATGTTGTGGTACGGAATTCCATTAAAAATGTACCAAATCATGATATGATTGAACAAAATGGATTATGGACCAAATCATGATATGAATACTACTCGAATAGAACTCGAATCCGAATAATTGAGAACTTGATCCCCCGAATGACTAAAATGGAAGAATGTTGAGACCCATGTAATACATTATTGTCAAAACCAATTCATAGGAACCTTTCATTTGTAACAAAATGAAATGATATCCTGAAAGTTCTGGCATGATATAAAATTAGTTTGGTTTTTTTTTTGATTGCAGCTTTTTCGTTAAAGAGAAGCAAAAATTTGTCAAATATTCGTTTTTCAAAAAGATAAAACATACCATCAAGACAAATCAAATTGAGTTAAGGTAGTTAGTACTAACAAAGAACAACATATTTTAATTAAAGACCTCAGGCTAGGAATAACAATCCCAATTTTTGAAATATTAAAGATCATGAGTAGATCAATTGTTTTGAAGATGTATGCCAGAGAGACTTGCACGGTTGAGTCTGTAGAAAGTGCTCTAAATTGTCACTTTAAGAAAGAACAGACAGGAAATAGTTTATTAAAGACGTAAATGACAAGATTCTTCATCCTTAAGAATTCTTCATCTCGTTCTAAACGCACATAATTTCTCTAACATCACTGATAAGAACGAACGAGTTCTAAAGAGCAGACGGGACATCCGACCAAATGTGCTTGCTAGCTAGTCAGCGAAGATCGTAAAGGCTAAGAGCAGGAAACATTAATTTTAAACTTTACAGGCAAATCATCCAAGGATGGTACTATTTTAAGCGAATCATCGCATTGCCAACCGGCCCGGGATCC
This sequence comes from Anopheles minimus, assembly GCA_000349025.1. Taxonomy (NCBI): domain Eukaryota; kingdom Metazoa; phylum Arthropoda; class Insecta; order Diptera; family Culicidae; genus Anopheles; species Anopheles minimus. The sequence continues at coordinate 1,641,138 of KB663943.1, read as the reverse complement.
ACCACAACCTTTCCGAGGAGCGGTTCGCATCTCGGAAGGTCATAACGACGATGGCGAACGACAACCCGTGCCCTTGCAAATTCCACCACTGAGGAAGTCTGCAACGCATTTCGAAACTGCAACAGAGCTGCCGTCAGGAAGGGAGCGAAAGATCGTTTTCAGCGCTGGCTTAATCTCGAACGCGACACAGAGTGCAATGGATCAGATTAGATCATCGTGTGCGAGACACACCGACTCACACGATTGTCTGGAATGACGACAAGATGGTGTACGATAAATTATTCTCGACCCAAGCGTTGGGCTTGATGTGCGAGATTGGGCGAAATGTAAGCAATAAAACTGTTTTACGTCCTTATCATGGAGATGATGAGTTTTTGTTTGATGATGTTTATTCTAGTCCAACTTTTGTGCAATGCGATGATGCGATCAAATTTCTACCTAATGTATTTTATACTGACTGTACTTGGCAACATTAAGAATGGAATATTTTCCATTGTCCAATGTTCTAACGATCGTTCAGAATAGCATTCAATGATAACGATCATCATGACAGTACACATCATCTACACTACCTTTTTTGTTTATTTAGATCGGTTTAAACTGGCAGCGAGATCATTTCGCCGTCATCCCTAGCTGCTGAGGGCTGACGATATCATTACCATCATTATGGTTAATCATATGGCACACGTGTGTGTTGGTAGAACGTGTAGGAAAGTGTGAGCGATCGATGTGTTCTACAGCAGCAATAATAAACTCTACCATTGTACGAGCGGCCGGGCGAGGGCCTCGGATTTACATTTCTTCCCATTACGGTGGTTTGGATAAAAGACGATAAGTGTACCTTTATCTCGTTACCACAAAGCGAGCGGCCATCTTTGAGACGTAGCTGTGTTTCGCTTGTCCCGGTGATGTTCAAAGTTACGCTCCAAAATGGGAAACAAATGTTTCCAGTGTTACCCCGGGGGATGCAAATTAAATGCTCGATCGCTTTGTAACACACGTTACTATTGTGCGCATTGGTATAAACATTTGATAACGTGTGCAAGGAAACCAAATGGGGAAAAAAAGAAGAAACTTACACAAACAGTTGATGGGCACGCGGCTGCTTATCGAAGCAATGAAAAAAAAGGTAAATAAACACAACTGGCTGGTGGCAAGAAGGTAGGAAAAAAAACATCATCGACGGTTTCAAAGAGCTTCACTTTTGCCTTGCATTATGGTTGTTTTTTTTTTATTTCCACCAGTCGGTTGCTCTCGTTTCGATACCGTGAATGCAAGGTAAGGTGCAATTGCAAGGGATGTGCGTTACGGTGGATGTGCAGGCGAACATCAAGTGTGCAATGCGCGATGAACATTGATTGAAGAGTGAATGGGGCCACATTTCCGCGAGTTAGAGTCTTGAGTGATGTTTTGTGCAAATATTCAAAAACCTCCAATCTAAAAATTACATTATTTAAAAATATATCTGTAGTTTTCTTGTCACGTATCCTATACGATATATCTCCAACTCCACTTCCTTCTCAGTCAGCTGTTCAGAATTTGTAATTGACGCGAACGTAAAGCTGTTCAAAATGTAATAGAACTCCATTCTACATATGCAACATTTGAGGTCCTCGGAGATCGTCATCGTTTATATCCCATCACTCCCCACGGCTTCTTTCGTCAGATTCAACATGTCCTATATGGTATATATGGTTACAGATGGGGATTTAGTCTATTAGAGGCTTGATCCTGAAGAAGATTGAAGAATCTATGTCAAACCTCGATTCGCTTGAGAACTCTGAGAATTGGTCTTCAGCACATAAGATACTGAAACTAGCCAGTCTTGCATCAATGGATCAAAAACTCCCCAATGCGAACTTCCTCAACGCTATTGTATATATACCGACAGAGTACGCTTGCATGGAATTAAAGTAACTTTATGAGGTTTCAAGCCCTTAAATTGTGATCTATTACCACTGTTCCACGTTCTATCTGACAGGAGTCGTGCAAATCAACAAATCATAGTAAACTTTGACTTTTTGTCTTGAACATTACTGAACAGTTGATACGAATCTTCGCTCGATTCATCGGCACAACTGATTGCAAAATCCGAAAACAAGTTAAGTGAGTGTTTTTTGTGATTCGTGTTTTATTGCGATCAAGAAAGGTAATTTTAAAATCCGAAGACCACGATTTCGAGGAGGCGATTTGGGCCGTCGAACAAGAAGCACAGAAAATAAGCGAAAAATTCGAGCAGCACTAACGGCACTGAAGATGTCAAGATCGCGTGCATCACAATCGCAGGATGCTAGTTTCATAATTAACACAGTTAACACAGGAAGAGGATTCGATCTACAGGATCTACAGGCACAGTAAGTATCGAGTTCGTTTCTTCTGCTTATTGATGTCATGTAGTTTATATACTCAGTCCTTACTGCGGAGGAACGATCCAGATTTGACCGGAGAAGGGAGCTTCAAGTATAAGAAAGGATTTTGAATATTCAATGAGCGAAGAATGTCAATTGAAAAGTGCCAACTTGAGACACTTTCAGAAACATTGCTCAACATTCATGCGCTACAACAACTCTTGTAGATTCTACAATTCCTTCCCCCTGTACGAACTCCAGGTGATCGTACTCTTATCACTACTCTACTCAAAGAATTATTCTTTCAAGGTCAGCCCCAACAATGGCCCGACTTCTGTCTAACTAATGTGCCGCTAGATAAGATTTAACGAGATCGTACGACAGCATGTACTAATTACTACCTGATCTGTTGCATCCGTAATGAGCGGAATCTGTGCGTGTAATTGTCTCAAACAGCTTTCGCCACGTTCCTGAAACAGGTTTTTCGCACACCGCCAGATCAGCCCGTTTGTCAGATGTGTGTTAACGCCCAGAAAACAAGTATTAATGCTTTATGAGGTGTAACTAGACACAGTAGAACTTGAATTGAACTCTTCCATCATTCTCTTGCTACAATGTTAGTCCAGTGAAGGCTGCGCCTTCTAGAGCATCAACTGTCTCGAGTGCATTTGTATTTCTAAACACCCTTTCCGGAATGATCAGCGCAAAACTCCCCGCACAAGTTGTGTGTCTTAAATAAAGCAACTTTAATAGAAACATGACCAACTTACCAACCAGCATCCACGATTCTCCTGCTGTCGCGCCGCAACCCAGCTCCAGGGGTGTGTCGTACCGCGGTGGGTATTGGCAGTACTATTCTTTGTTCTTCACTCCACACGTCTACTGTGATTATTATTGCACGATTGCTTCTATTGCCCAAGGCAACGTTGTAGGGCCCATAACTCTGCCGGACCGGTGGTGTTCCATTTGAAGGCGACTGCTGCAAAACCTTGATGCACAATGCACCACCACTAGCCAACGCAACTCCGGAATGTGGTCCAAAGAACTGTCTGCGGGACAGTGAAGGACCTGTACTGCACTAAACTAGAGCAGGATATCCGCGTATGACACACAGCTGTCAAACTTTGCCTTGTTTTTCGACAAATAAAAACCCACTGCTTGTCATTCCTATTTTAGATGCATTTTAAACTTTACACACAAACACTAATTTCTACTCTTTCCACTTTCATCTCACAACGACTTCTGGACGATTTTACTTCTTCTCCTTCTTCGCACTGTTGCGGCAAGTTGAAACTGCATCCCGCCGCCTACTGTGGATTAGATTTGCTCCACAGCAGCAATCCGGCACTGCACCAGTATGGGTATGCATGTTTAGCTCACTTGTTATTTTCCGGTTTCTGTTCTACTTTTCTGCCAAACCTGCCAATCCCACATTCCGGGCCTCCTGCTTCTGGAGAGTGTTGTGTTGCTGCACTTTTGCAATGCAGCACTTTTATTGAAACGCCAGAATGATGGCAAAAAATGGAAACAGGAAGGATGGTTCCTTCCCGTATTCACCAACACACGTTTGAGGGATGAATCCGAGATTTCGGTCGGATTCGCATTCACTTGTTTGGTGGTATTTTTTACGGGATTTTCACACTAAACTCCTGCTCCGCATCCTTCTTCGCAATGTCCATAATGGCTGCTTCTCACATACAACACCATTTTAAGCAACCATTTATCGCTTTTCAGCGCAAACACTTGAGCACGGACATCTTCGCATTTGGCGATGATTTTTTCACCTCAAACATATGCATTCATTAATGCCACATTTTATGATTGCAACGACACCGCAAGAGAACTTTGATTTACTTCTTTGCTTGCTTGCGCTTCGGTCAACACACCATTAGAGAGCTTTTCCGCCAGCATCCAACGCATACACACGCGCGCGCTTGTAGAAATGATGGCTGCAAGCCCTTTCTCTTCTCACTATACACGTATACACATGCGCGCATTTACCACCCTCTATCGTTGTCACACCCCTCGCGAAGAAGGAAGAAAAAACTACCCTTCTCCCCACACACAAACATACACACACACACACATACACAAACCGAACGAACACACAGGTGAAAATTTTTGCTTCGGATGCGATCGCACACACTGCACACAGCCGTTTTGCTTTGATTGCAATTCTTTTACTTTCCGGTGTGAGATGTGACAACAATGCCACTAGCGCAACCGATTTCCTCTGGATCACCGACCTCGTTCGTTTAACGTAGGCAGTACGTTGCTCCACTGCTCCGCCCCGGTATACAACCCCCAGCGCTGCTGAAGAAAGCCAAAAAGGTGCGTTGCCGATACAACGGACTACGGACCGTACAAAGCCCCCAAACCGCTGCCGGATCCGCTTGGGTCGAGTGCGAGAAACATAATGAGCAAAAACAGAGAAGGCGAGATTCTGCGTCCGCATCGAGAGAAAGAACTGTTCCAACAATAAACCGCGAGAGAGCGAATCAGCACCACACGTACCGCGCTACAGAAAGTTCGATGCGAACTTTTGTTGGAATGTATTCTTTTTAAACGCAATTTAAATCTTTTAAATAATTAGGGCTTATTTAACAGACCGCAAAGAAAAAAAAAGAACTTTATGCCGATTATGGGAAAAGCCGATTTATGGGACGATAAAATCTAAAAAGCGTATTTGAATAGGATGAATCGAGAGAGCGAAGCAGAACAACGAACTTTATGTGTAGTGTGGTCGCTGCTTAGATCGCTCAGAAACGTCAAACCGGGTGCTGAATAAATTTCACAATTCAAATTCCAAATTTTCCGTTGAGCATTTGTATTTGCAGAACGAAAATTCATTTGACAACTTTTGGTGTTTTGTATTTATTTTAAACACTAATAAAATTCAAAAAAATAATTATTCGGAAAAAGAAGAAGGAAACGGACCACTTTAAAATTTAGTTCCGTTTTTGACTTAATTTTCCACTGCAAACCCGTCGTGCGAAATGAAATAAGATATTTTTAAACATTCGTCTGGCTGCATAAGCCAGCTTAAGAAGCAAATTTAACGGACAAAGAGTTGAAACAGCATAGTAGTTGTGACGTGAGCACCAAATTATGCCGTTATTCAGCCACATTTAATTTGAAATATTTCGCACTGCAAATTGTATAGATTCAGGCGTAAGCAAAGATTTATTCTATCGTAATTGCAGAATACGGTTTCAAAAGGCGTTCCTAGGGTAGAACAAACAGTAATAACCTGCCTTAGCAATCGCTAGAGCAGCACGCACATTGAAAAGTATGTACATATCTGGAACTTAAACTAGATTTAATCACAATCCCGAGAGGCGAATGAGGCTATAGAGCCCAAAGTCTCTATAAAATAATCAAACAACAACAATCACAATCCCTATCATTCTCATTACTAATGCACCGTGTTATAATACACCATGAGTAACGAACTGGTGTAGAATATCCTTGAGAGTTGCTTTTGAATAGTTTGCGCCATTTACAACCCTCGTCCTATGCACATGGTGCCACGCGATACGAATTGCACACACGCAAGTCCGCAACGGGTGCTGTGCGCCTGCCCTTACTGTGTTCTCGCTGGAGCGCGGTGCACGGTAGTCTCACAGGAGTGACGCAATACAAGAAAACCGGAAGAGCGAGGGACAAGTGTACCAACAAGGCTCGCACTACGCAACCACCACCCTGCTCATGGAAGCCCGGGCGCATGCGCGCCATGCGTACCGAGTTTACCAAGCCATTCTCACTCGTCCATAAAATCCCTTAGGGTGATATCACGGCTTGAAGGGGTGGACAGTGAAATGGAACTAAGCAAGTATAGTACCCTTGGTTCATGGTGCCCTTGTTTTAGCAACAACAAAAAAGCATAAAGGCAGGATCCGAGCTGGGCGCGTTCGGCAGTCGTAGTTACCACGCATCGTCACATCAGCCTTAACCCCACGAGCCTTTTCCTCGGCGTATGCGCGTGCTCTGTAATTCGCTTTCTCTCTCACTCTCCCACCGGCAATACTTATCAGAGGGGAAAAGAGCGACCGCAAACGATGCACAGGACAACAGCGCACGGCCGATTTCAATATCGATTTTTATTCACTGTCAAACCCGTCCCAGTGGTCGCGACACGCCAGTAACGTTTCCGGGCTGGTACGAATGGTACGATTGCGTAGGTCCTAGTTATGCGCTCGAATATTCATTGCTGAAAGTGCAAAAAGTGAGTGAAACGTGTGGAGTTACTGTTACTGACCAAACGTGCCAGGTTGTGGAACGGTGACGACCCTTTGAAGTTGGATGTCGCCTCCGCGAGCCGCCGCGATACGTTTGCGTTTGCGGAACACAGTGTTGGCGCAGCGGCACACCGTGGGCAGTGGCAAAAAGCGACTACTGTTCGGCCATCAGAAACAGAAGAAACCGTGGTCGAAAATGTGGGTCTCGACGAACAAAGTGTTGATCGGTTCGGTTGGTGGGCTGAAGAAGACGCACTGCCGCAATCCGAACTTCGACTGCGAGGAAACGAAGTTGCTGATATCACTGTGGGGTGACCCACAGGTTCAGCGGACGCTCATTACCACCCACAAGAAGCATCCGGTAATAGCGAAGCTGGCGGAAAAGATGCGCGAGTACGGGTACAACCGTTCGACGGAGGAAATCAATACGCGCATCAAGAACCTCAAGTGTTTCTACAACCGCATCAAAAAGGATCTGGAAACGGGTGTCATTAACGAAGCATCCTGGAAGCACTTCCAGGCGATGGACGAAATCCTGACGCGGCCGGTGTTTGGCGGGGCGAACGCCGCCAGTCGGTATCAACCGACACCGCACGCTTCGGGGTCGTCGGGTTCCGGTACGGCAAATGTGGCCGGAAGTAGCCGTGTCTCCCGTCCGAGATTGTCAGCCGGTTCGGCAAGCGGTCCGGAGCTCTCGGAGCTGGATGCGGAACAGATAGAGGTGAAGCTGGAGCTGGTAAGCGACGAGGAGAAGGAGTTGCGTCCGGAGGACCTGCTGAAGAACGCGGAGCAGGTCGAGCTGAAGGAACCCAACCTGCTGATACCGAAGGATGAACCGATGGAGGAGGACGAAGATGATCCGAATGATCCGGACTTTGAGGATGAAGGTGGAAGTGAAACGGACGATGAAAGCTCCGGCATGGATGAAGCGGATGAAAGGTAATTGTGTACATGATTTCTGTTGGCCAATATGTCCCAATGTGCTTTTTGGAAGGTTATCTTTTTTATGTTTTGTATTAGAAACAAAAAAATCTTTGAAGAAAAAAATACTCTGCCTTACAAATCATTTTTACCAGCGCTTCCTTTTTGCTTGTTCGGCGTTTGCGCGTACGTTTCTACCACCGTAAGCACGGTAACGTTTTCCCTCAATCGGTACCAAACAACAAAGGTATTGCAGCTTCCCCTAATGTGAAGATGGCGCTGGTCTTTGCGTCGGCGCAAAGTACGCGTACGATACGCGGGCACATGTTTGTTCGGGTGGTGCCGAGCATTGCCGAGCACTGTGTTTTGTTGACATCCGGAGCGTCCGGGCGGCAACAGGTGGCTTTCCGGCGTGTACTGATACGTTCCTATTAATTCTCGTTGTAGCGATCGATCTACCCGACTAAGACGTCGCACGAGACGTGCACACAAGCCGAAGAAATCTAACCCATCTTCGGTTGGTGGGAAGATTCCAACGACCACCACCACCACAACGCGCGGAGCCGTTTCGACAAACCCCAGCCAGGCACAGCCAGTGCCTGGAACGATTAAAATCATTAACTACTCCGGCGGTGCCAACTTTAAGCTGTCCTCGGTAGCAAACGTCATCAGTGCGGCTGCAACGACTTCGTCCACAGTCAGCATAACGACCCTCGCTGGGAAGTCGGATGCGACGGCTACTACCACCACTACGGCACCGAGCAAAATATCTCTCGTACCTACCAATTTTCTGCTAAAGCCTCAGACACCCAACATCGGCTTTAAGCAACCGATACAGCTCTACACGAAACCAACCGTATCCATTGCGACGACCAAACCATCACCAGGCGCCCAACCGATCATGTCCGTCAGCACGACTGGTGGAGCGACCACGTCAACCGCCGGCACTCCCGGCGCTCCAATGAAAGTGTTTCTGGTCAATACGCTCTCCAAGGATGGGACGACCTCGAAGCAGCAGATCCTCACCTCGGCAGCGACTAAACAGCTCTACAGCACCTCGACCGGTGTATCGCTGCAAGGTACTTCACACGTTTCCGGGCTCCCACAGATCACCATCCAGCCGAAGCAGCTACTGAGTGCCACCGGTGCGACAACGACACTCGGCCGAAGCATTATCCAGCCATCTGCTGCCGCCGCCACCACCACCACCACTACGTCCACCATTCCGAACCTGCGGCCGTTTGGAAACACCACACCGAAGCTTGGTGGCTTCAAGTCACTGCTGAATCAGCTCGTTGGACTACAGCGCGAAAATCTTGGCATCACCAAAACGCGCCTGGTAGCGGAGAAGGAAAGGTTCGGCAATGAAAAGTCCGTCGGGAATTCGTTGCTGGATGCGCTCGGCGAGCTGAACGCGCTGCTGACGGAGGTAAATGGTGGATTACCGGCAAGGAAATACTCGGAAGAGGATGATGATGATGCGTCGGTGAAGATATCGAGCGATAGTCCAATCTCAAGCCCGGGGCGCAGTGTTAGTAGACAGGACGATAGCATGAAAGCGGAAGTGATCAGCGATTCGGAGGAGAGTTAGGTGGAGTAAATCACTTTAATCGAATACTCTATTTGTTAATGATTCTTTTTTTTCGTCCGAAAATGAAATTGTACGGTTTTAATCGTTAATTATGCAATTTAAGTTTGTACTTCCATTTTTCAAGAAAATTATTTTAACATTCATTCAAAGTTCAAACAAAAGAAGAAACCGACAAAATTCAAATCCCACAAGTTGCGAACAAGTGTTTCGATGTTCGAACTTCGGCCTCCGTTCGGTTGCGTACGTGCTGGATTCGACGCTCAAACAACGGTGCGTTTATACCCATATTGAAAGGTTCAAATCTTTAGATCCATTTTTTTGTTGTGATTGTTTTTTTCACCTCCAACTTTGCCAGTGCTGGTCGATCAGCCCGTCCGTCATCAGAAAACTTCCACGGGTAGCAACGACCAAACGCGCAGGAGAACCGCTGCAGCTCGCGAGTGTGTTTTTCTAAAGCAATCGCTTTCGTGTTGGTGGGTTTTCCTGCAAAAAGGAAAGGGCAAAACATCTGTGTTTCCACTATGGGACGGTCGATGTGAGAATGCGAAAGGTGTGTTTTAGTGCGTGACCAGCAGGGCTGCAACCAACTAACATCCAACACTCGCCAATCCGTCCCTGGGTAAGGCAAAAGGTCCCGATTGCAGGGTGTTGTTTTTCCTCCCCCTCCCGTTTGTGCCTTCTGTAGTGGACACAATGCTCCGAGTGCGTGCGTGCATGCGTGAATGTGTATCTCCGTAGTGTTGTTATTGATTTTCCGTAGTGATCAAAGCATCCACAGTGTTGTGTCCGTTCCATATTGGCTGGGAAGGCATTTCTTTATGTGCCTTTCAGAATACGTTGCATATGATCGAGGAATGAAGTAGGGAAAACGCAATCCCAACCTCATTGCCCATTGCCGGAAGCATCCTTGCCTTCCTTCCAACCATCGCAGGGAATTGGTTCTTTTTTCCCTGCTTACGTCATATACGTGGGTCGCTTCCCACGCTTGGAGAGTGTCGTGATTTTCTCCTGCGAAATGGTCCTTTGCTGCAGTTCCAACGAAATGGCAACCGAGTGCAGTGTAAATGTGTGCAATCTACAATTTACTGATAAAGCCAGTGATTGAGTGAAAGGAATTTCCAAACAAAACTTTCATACAACCGTATAAAGGGGCGTCGAGGAAGGTGATGATTTCGTACTGTTGTTGATATAATGTTTTTATCATCTCGATACACGGCACATTACACGCTGACCATTAATTTGGTTTTAGAAAATTATTTTTCAATTTACCAACAAACAAGAAATTGTTATGCTGTACAGCAAAAATGTGAAAATACTCCATCCAGAGAACCATGGCTACACAAAACCAACCAAAGGGAGACAACGATGGAAAGGTCAAATGTTCAAGGCTGGAAAACATTCCTTCGGATGAACGTTCTGTACTTGTCCAATGTAGTTCCATTAAGAAACTCTCTTAATAAGAATACTTTGAATAGGGACACAATATGGCAAACAGAAGATTTTCCATGTTTGTTATGAAAAATAATTACAACATGAGGCATTATTACATGAGCTTAATTAATAAAAAACACAGTTTACGAGGATTCTTGAGTATCGTTCATTTTCTCATTTCGGCTGGCTGGAGATTGGAATTACTTGTAGGCTGAAGAGGCAGTCTTGCGCGTATGATCCCACAGACCAGCCGAGGCTTTAACCTACGGATGTTGTTGGAAGATTGGAATGCCAGAAGTGGTAATATTGATGGGCTCAGTGGAGTAGGTGGTAGCGGCGCCGAACTTTCACACGACAGGTTCGCTCCAAAATTCCATCCGTACGTGGGAATGACTATCTGGCTGCAGACCGCCAAGACAACTTGAGGTTGTAGTGCCATTTAAGAAGAGGAAGCAATATTTTTCTGATTCTCTTGTTTACTGAGAGATATTTTAGTATAACTATGCTATACTAGTATAACTCTACAATTTAACATAAAATACAATTTCGATTCTTGTTTACCTAAAATCTGGCTCACCTTTCCCTTCGTTTATGCGGTATAATCAATCACCGCAGTAGGCGTTTTGCATGAAGATGAAGCAGCACCACGACCACGGCTCCATTATTTCCCCAACACAAAAATCGACCGGTCGGCGAAAAAAGTAAAAATTATGTCCCTTTCTGGACATCATCCAGAACAAAATATTTATCCGACCCGGTGCACGGCCGCCGTCTGACCGCGTGGGATAAAACCTACACCGTAACCCACCTCTCCTTCTTCTCTCCCCTTCGTGCGCTCCAAAGGTTGCCTGAGAAGTATTCAGCGGAGGGTTCAAAACAGCTTCGTCTAACGAACGAACAGACCGTGGAAAGGAAATCCCAACAAAACGCGAGAAACTTGACCGAAGCCGAACTTCTTTCCCGTGATCTAAGAATGCCACGATTTCAGTATACGCTTCTCTGTTTCTTCTTATGGCTTATTGCTTTACCCTCTTGTTCGGCCACGATCCGCGCTTTAATCCAACCTCTTCCTATCCGACCCGCTCCCCTGTCGTGTTTTCTTGTGGGCCTGATCGATTTTTGAGTTTTGTATGTGTTTCTTGAATGAGTTGTATTTGTTGTTTGTAGACGCTCCGAAACTGGCCTATGGTGGTTACGAACTTGAAGCTGTACCAAATGAAAAGAAAAAAACATTGTGTTTATTTTCCCCTAACCTAACCGAGGTGTGAGAAGAAATGGAGAGAAAAAAAAACGTATGTATACCACAAGGAATCGCTGCAGGTCTAGAATCTGTGGCTCAGGTTTGTGGCCCCACCAACCGAACGGAACGATCGGACCCGAAGAATGAAAAGGCATAATCTGTAATTAACATTTGTCGTGGGAAAATTTCGGAATCGTGAGAAAGTTCCTAACAACACCTTCGTCCCACCGGTACGCTGATGCGTCCCGAAGCGTTCAGGTGTGGTGGAACTCGTGGTGATTCTCGCGGACACTCGCGGAACCGGTTCCGAAAAGGGAAGGGACGCAACGGCAACGGAAGACGATCGTTCTCGGAAGCGTACCGCGCGCGCTGTGTTCTCGCAACGACTGCTGGGTCCGCTGGGCAGTGGACGTCAAGCGTACGGGAAGAAAGAGCAAACCCTGGTTAGCGAGTGAGGAAGTATTTGTTACCGGTAACAAACGTTAGATGAAGATACGCCGTATCTCACCTTGTGGCCTTTAGCAGGGTAGGGAGCGCACGCGGTGAAACGGTGGACTGCAAAGGGTGTACCTTCTGCTTGAGATCATCTCGGCGATGAGTCGCCCAAGTGGGGAAAGAATTTTAAACCCCAGATGGGAATCTGATACACCGGTCCGGTCATAGTCGTCCGATCGGTGGGAAACTGGTCTCGCTTTTTTTTATATGTCATACAACAAACGAGCTCACGAAGAATGTGTCACTTATTATTGTTTCCTCTGTTACATTTACAGCCAAAGTGGGTAGAGAAGGCCCTCTCCCCGTAGCAGAAAGGGCAGCATCGCCCGTTGGGCTCGTTTCGTCACAGCACCAACTGAACGGAAAAGCGAAAGTGTTCATCCAACGGAAACGTTACTGCGGTGTTTGGCAAGAGAAAACACATTTCGCGAACGTAACACCGGTTCCGACACCAACAGCATCATCATCATGGCCATGTCGAAGGGATTCCGTGTGCTGGAGAAATCCAAACCACCTTCACCGCACAGCGTGTTACTGGAGCATCGAAATAAGCCGGAAACGTTACTCTTCGAGTCGCAGGCCGTTGCAGTGCTGTGTAAGTATAGTTTGCTTCTCAAATAACAGACATTCCTTGCGCGTGAGTTCTAGTGTTTCTCGCATGCCGGCTGTATTGAAGGAATGAGTACGATGATACGTTTACTTGCTCTGGTTTCAACGTTACACAGAAGATTTGAACCGAATAGTTTACGGTTCAGTACGTCTAGGTCGAGGATAGAGGATGGAACGTTGAACAAGTATCGAATGGTCAGTGTTATTATGAGCAGAACCGACAGAACTAAAACGAACTCGACTGGGAGTCGTTCTTTATAAATGATTTTAAAGAGCATTACTAGTTGTTAGTTATGTCTGTAATTTAGTAAATTCAACTGGAATTTCCTTTCCCGCGCTTTCTATATGAATACGCGAAGGATCCACTGAGTGCTGTACATGATTACTTTGCAGGGGTTGCGGATTCAAATGGTAAAGTTTGTAACCATTTCTGGATTCTATTCATGTTGAACTGGATTGTGTTTATAAGCTAGTGAACGGTACAGATTCCTCCGATTTATTGTTTTTTTTAGATAATTTCAAATAAATAAATTTTAGTTTGCAAAAGTGACAGAACACGGAAACGATTTTAAATGTAATACAACATTTTCTACTTCAACTTAAAAACAGGCGAGAAACGAGTAAAAAATGGAGAAGTTTGATTTCATTAGTTTCAAACAGTGGGCAATCGCACACGACACGTTTAACTCAAGTACTATAGGCGTATCGTATTATTGTTGATGATAAGTCTTTCCTCTTATCCCAACACATGTTTGAGAAGGACGGAATTCTCTTTATGTTTTGCCCTGATGGTATTTTAAGATAATAAAAATAGTCTAAATGAACGACTCAGTTGATAGCTACCTGAGCCTTGCTTGATTATCAGTTCTATTACAATATTCCACTTTATAGCAAATAACTTGTGAAAGCTTTTAGTTAGCCTAGAATATGTTTAACGATAACAATGCCATGGAATAATTTTAATACGAAGAATTAGAACACACATAAACAGTGTAGAAATTTGTCCAGAATCAAGACAGTGAATAATGAGCAGTTCTGGCCACCGAATCATAATGTTAAAGCTATTCCCACACATAAATGTTAACTTAAAAAAAACAGCATAAAATCCATCACGGGATTAATTAACCCGGCAGCAGGGGCGAATAAATTTCATTTATTAAATATTTTTTCATCTTCTTTTTTCTACACAGCGGCACAAGAGACGGAAATCGTTCGCAAACAGTACACGAAAGTGCTGGACGCTTACGGATGTCTGGGAGTGCTCCAACTAAACGCTGGTGACAGCTCCCTGCTCTACCTAGTCATGGTGACGGGATGTTTCTCCGTGGGCAAAATTCTCGACAGTGAAATCTTCCGCATCACCCAGACGCAGTTCGTATCGCTGCAATATCAACCGACCAACGATGACAAGGTGGCGGAAATACGGAAGGTGCTAAACTCGGGCACGTTTTACTTTTCCTTTTCGAATCCGGGTGCAGCGGCGGGACAAGGCACCATTGCTCCGTCGCTTGGGTTTGATGTGACGCTCTCGGCACAGAGACGCCGACGAACGAACGAAACGGACAATCGGTTCTTCTGGAATCGGATGCTGTTCATCCATCTGTTGCGGTTCGGTGTGGAGTGTAACTTCTGGCTGCTGAAAGCGATGTGCGGTTCGGTCGAGATACGTACGGTGTACGCTGGAAGTAAGCAGGCCCGAGCGGCCATCATATCGCGGTTGAGCTGTGAACGGGCCGGGACGCGCTTTAACGTGCGTGGTACGAATGATGAAGGTTGTGTGGCAAACTTCGTCGAAACGGAGCAGTGCATCTATCTGGACAATGAGATCACCTCGTACGTGCAGACGCGAGGTAGTGTTCCACTGTTTTGGGAGCAACCGGGCGTACAGGTTGGTTCGCATAAAGTGAAGTTGTCCCGTGGGTTCGAATCATCGCGGTCTGCGTTTGATCGGCATATGCGCTCGATGAAGGCACGCTACGGCCAGCAAGCGATCGTGAATCTGCTCGGCACCAGCTTGATAGGCAGCAAGGAGGGAGAAGCGATGCTGAGCAACGAGTTCCAACGACATCATCGCGAATCCGAACACTCCGATGTGCCGCATCTGGTGTTCGATTATCATCAGGAGTGTCGGGGAGGTAATACCGTAGCGTTGTCCAAACTGCGACAAAAAATCGATGCGACCTGTGCGGACTTTGGCATGTTTTATGCGATTGGTGATGCGGTGTACCGGGAACAACACGGTGCCATCCGTACGAACTGTCTGGACTGTCTCGATCGGACAAACTGCGTTCAGACGTACATTGGGCTGGAGATGTTGAACGAACAGATCACACTGATGGCAGCGTTGGCAGACAAGAAGCAGCAGATGAGCTCACGGTTCGAGGAAGTGTTCCGGCAGATGTGGATTAATAATGGTAATGAGGTGAGCAAGATCTATGCCGGTACCGGTGCAATACAGGGCGGTTCGAAGCTGATGGACGGTGCACGATCGGCCGCCCGCACGATCCAAAACAATCTGCTGGACAACTCGAAGCAGGAAGCAATCGATGTGCTGCTGGTCGGCTCGACACTCAGCTCGGAATTGGCGGACCGAGCACGGATACTGCTACCCTCCAATATGTTGCACGGTACGTCTTCAACATCCATTGGTTTTCGAACTGTTTTGAATACTGATCTTTATGAAATTTATCTTTTAGCTCCAACACCTGTTCTAAGAGAGATGTGCAAACGATACGAAGAATATGTCAATCCGCTGGTGTTTCGGGTAGCTTGCGGCACATACAACGTTAACGGTGGTAAACACTTCCGCAGTGTGGCATACAAGGATGTATCGCTGGCCGACTGGCTGCTGGATTGTCATCGGTTGGCACGATCTCGTTGTAAGTAGAAACACGAGAAAAAAACATTTAATGTCTTCGAATTATGTCTAGGTTACGCACTTGTTCATACTTTACTATAGACGTCCTTCCATCTAGTGATATAATTTTAGTCATTTCTGAACTCTTTTAATTTCGAACTGGAATGCGTAGTTGTAGATGTGGAATCTTACCTATTTCGTACATGCAACTTTACGAAATGGATTGATGATAGGTGCAGAATCAATCTAGTTGCGAACACTATCGAGACATTGGGGACTTGAAATGCACCTTAAAACGGTTCCACTTAAACTGAAAAACCCTGTAGAATGTACACATGGAAATTGGCTTGAGAAACCAATCAGGTAGATATCACTGCTTTCCTTTAAAATAATGAACTGCAGCTAGTGGAGGAGCAAGCCTCTTGAAGGCTCCTAGCAGAATGAAAGTAACCAGTAGCCAGACCTACCACATAGATAACGTTGGATTTGACATGGAAAAGAGATGATCTTGAATGTTGAAGATCTTCGGTGACCCCAATTTAATGAAATGTTGGGTTGAAGTTCGATATGTTTACTCTGCGAGACTCATCATGGTCTGTCATTTCTGGCTTCCCATACTTTGAAATTACCCTCAACTGGGTAGCCAAGTCCTGTGTACGACTTGAACTAAAGATTCTTAACGTCACATGTATACTTTATTTTTTCAGCGCTGGTTGACTTCAGCCAGGTGGATGACAGCAATGAACCTCCGGTGGATATATTTGCGATTGGATTTCAGGAAATTGTGGACTTGAATGCGTCCAACATCGTTGCCGCTAGGTAGGTGATCGAACCATGCGTGTATACATCTATCTAATCGCCCTTTCTTCGCTCTCTGTATTAGTTCCGATAATGCAAAAGCCTGGGCGGAAGAGTTGCAGAAAGTGGTTAGCCGCGACCGTGAGTATGTGCTGCTCACGTACCAACAGCTGGTAGGCGTCTGTCTGTACATCTATATTCGGCCTCAGCATGCCCAATACATTCGTGACGTGGCAATCGATTGCGTGAAGACGGGATTGGGTGGTGCGACGGGTAATAAGGGAGCGGCCGCAATCCGTTTCGTGCTGCACGGTACATCGGTTTGCTTCGTGTGCGCTCACTTTGCCGCCGGACAGTCCCAGGTGGTGGAACGAAATGCGGATTATGCGGAAATCACACGCAAGATTGCGTTCCCGATGGGACGTTCGTTAAAGTCGCATGACTATATCTTCTGGTGCGGAGACTTTAACTATCGCATCGATATGGATAAGGATGAGTTGCGAGATGCACTGAAGCAGTCGCCGAACGATCTGAGCACAGTGCTACAGTACGATCAGCTACGCATCCAACAAAACGCGGGCAGTGTGTTTAACGAATTCCTCGAGGGGGAAATCACATTCCCACCGACGTACAAGTACGATCTGTTCAGTGACGATTACGATACGAGCGAAAAGTTACGTGCACCGGCGTGGACCGATCGTGTCCTGTGGCGAAGACGCAAACAGAGCCCGGATGCAGACCGGCACCCGGGGTGGAATCCGGGCCGGCTTGTGCACTATGGACGGGCGGAACTGAAGCAGAGCGATCACCGACCGGTAATTGCCATGATCGACATCGAGGTACACTACATCGATCCGCAACGCCGAACGGCGGTGTTTGGTGATGTAATTCGTGATCTTGGCCCACCGGACGGTACGATTCTCATACAGGCCTGTAACCCCTCGAGCGGAACGGCCGATTCGGGCGATGAGGATGAAGGGAGCATATACGACGAGAACTTGATGGCGGCCCTGATACAGGAGCTGACGCAGATCGGTGAGGTGACGCTTGTACGCTTCGTCGGCGATACGATGTGGGTGACGTTCCGCGATGGACAGTCAGCCCTGACAGCGGCCCAGAAGCGGTCGGTGCTGGTATGCGGCGTGCAGCTATCGATCAAACTTAAGACGGAAAATTGGGTCGAGCAGGTGGAGAAGGAGATACTGCTCTGCACACCCAACACGGTCAGCTTCTGCGATGGCAGTCAGAGCGGTGGAGATTACAACAGTCTCGGCATACCGGAGATTCCCGCACGTCCAAAAAGTCCACCCTCGGTCACTCCACAACCAAGCCGTCCCGGTCCGCCGAGTCGTCCACCGTTACCAAAGTCCCCGCAAGCATCACCAAAGCATCAACCGCAGCAACATCATCATCAGCATCATCCAAGGGCGGGCGTCATTAGTTTGGGGCCGGAGGTGTTGCTAGCATCGAAGTTGCAGCAACAGCCGAAGGTACCACCACCAGTACCGGCTATTCCATGTCCTCCACAGCGACCTACACCACCGGTGGAAGAGTACGCCAGTTCGTCACCCTTGCCTGGATCGCCATTGCACGGTACGGGACATCTATCGCAGCCAGGTTCTAATCCGACTCCAGTAGACACTGGTGCAATATATGAAGAAATCAATGACGACATCGTAAGTATTGCATTATAATACCATTTGTTTGAAGTGCCAGTGTGGATGTATCCTTTTTCCGTTCCATATTTAGCCCGTTTCTGAACAGCCGCGTGGACCTCCACCACCACCGCCACGTAGCGATGTGTACGACCTGGACGTGGTGAGTAACAGTGGTAGTAAAACGACGACAAACAAATCATCGCCACCGGGCACATCCGGCAGCTCTGGAGCTGGTTCTCCTTTATCGGGCGGTGGTACTGGCGGTAACAGTGTACCCCTTCCATCCGGACCGCCTAAAGGTGCACCACCACCACTTCCGATGCGACGTGGTGCTCCACCACCAATACCGAACCGAAGCGGAGGTCCACCTCCACTACCGGCACGTCCAAACAATCCTTAAAACTAACAAATCACCCTAACCCTAAGCATCCTCATTGGAGACCGTCACATTAATCCACCGCACTCCTTAGCGATCTACTTATCCGCGCAACAGGAAACAGATAGCCACTGTTATAGTCCCTAGGGAATAAGGCTTGTTACAGGAACAGCATAGTAACTCACCCATTACATACACAATCAGTCAATACAGGCAAAAGGAGAACAAAGTTAGGAACACAAGGGGGCAGATGCAATATAAGGCTCATCAAAGCTGACATAGATGACCAAACGAATGGCAAATATTAAAGCATACAACTTATATTTGGATATGCAGCATATCTGATGCAAACATTACGTTAAAGTACACTACTAGTACCACTGCTACTACTGCTATCAAACTAAACAACAAAACCAACAAACAGTAGAATATATAGGGAAGGAGCTGTGTCTGCGTGTATGTTTCACATTCCAAAACAGTAGAATAACATTTTCTCAGACCATGTATAATCAGTTGGACTGCTTTACGATACTCTTCGTTACACCTTAAAGTTACTGCAGCATATTGCCAGCTTTTTGAATTACCGTAGGTGTTTGGAAGGCAATGCTTATTATTATGATTATTAAGCTATTGATAATATTATTTTATTATGTTTATATTCAACATACTATTCTGTAGCTGAGCACGGAAAAGCTACGTGTATAGGGAATGGTAATTTGTTATATCGAACGTATTGAGCTGAGTAATTTAATCGAAACGAAGGAACTATATACCTAGAGATGAAAATTGTTTTGCGATACATAGATGAAGCAATATTAGCGCGACTTGGCAAACAAATGACAACGCTTATTTAGTGGCACTAGGGCAGGTGGACTTGAACGTCCCGTGCCTGTAGCCGATAGGATCAATTAAACATACAAAACAAAAAAAAAAACATGGCCGTTCTCATAACAATCGTTAGCCACTTCACTCGGGATATGCGACATCCGGAACATATAACATGTTACGCTTATGCAGCTCGCTGATTGTCGCTCGCCCCCCGGGCTAACAATTGGAGTGTTGCGTTAACAAAAAAAGAAAAGAAATCATAATAATGTAAACAGTTATGGAAACAATTATTAGCCGTTTGCAGTTGAAATACCACATAGCATAACAGCTGTACAGCAGCAAATAAATAGCAATCGTCAAATCGAGCAGGTGGGTGATATGAAAAGAAAACGAATTCAGTACATTCCTCCCGGACCAGCGTGTTGTGTCGTTTGCGTTGTTTGTAAGTTTGCAAAATATCCCGCGCGGTAAGCGATAGTATTGAAGATGTAACGAGTTTCGGTGTTCGGTGTATGTTTGTCCGCAAGTTTCGCGTGCGCATCGGGTATGAACGTATGAGTGTTTCGTTTGCGAAAATATTTATCAGATTGCAAGGAGGTTTGAATGGTTCGTGGGTGTGCGAGTGTCTTTTGGAAAGGCTAACCAGAAGTACAACAGCGCATAAACCCATCATATACATGAATGAACTATTATCATGAAACGAATGAATAAACAGGCTAGTAAAACACAGAACATGTAGTCGAATTTTTCTTTAATGAGTTGAAAATGAATAACTGCATAATGATGGTCTTTAATTAAATCAATCAAACAATTGAGATAAGATTTCGTTGCACATGATTTGAAATTAAACGGTTTTCGGTTTATCGTGCAGTTCGAGCACTTTTGTACTAAACAGCCCGAACAGCTGTGCCGTACTAAACTGTCATTTTTTAGGGGGAAACGTAAACAATGCCGCAGTTGTTTACATTATTTTCCCTCGATTGGTTCTTGTGCCGGCCGTGTGAGTTATTTAGCGAAAACATGCCGAAAATCCTTAAGGAGTGTATTTTAAAACCTGTCTCTTCCGAACATCCGCCGATACGCATCAACACGGAGCAAACGATGGTCGGACGCAGTCCGGAAACTTTAATACAGGATGCAAACTGTTCACGAAAGCAAGGTACGTGATGGGAGCTTGAAGATGGGCAAACATAGCGGCTAATGTACGATCTACTTGTTACAGTATGTTTGAAGGCGAACCTGAAAGATGGATATGTGCTGGTTAAACCACTCGGTATGAATCCATCTGTGCTGAATGGTAAAGAACTGCAAAGGAACGTTGGTTACGAAGCGGTACATGGCGATACCATCGAACTGCTGCCAGGGATGTACAAGTACGTATTTGAATTTATCTACGAACAGACTGCTAGTCCGCAAGACAAATCATTGAACAAGAGCAAACAAAGCTCCGGTGAATCAAGTGGCAATGGGAAACATTCGCATCGGAATAGCTCGAGCGCCAAACGATCGCGAGAGGAAGTTTCACCCAGTGATGTTACACCGAAACGCTCCAAGGGAGAAGCAGAACCATCCTCATCGGCAAAACGCGAATCCAAAGCTAAACCATCGTTATCCCCTAGTAAGGAAGACAAATGGGAATCGTTAGACGATAAACTACTCCACATCTACACTAGTGCCGGTGTGGTGGCATCGGAAAAGATTGCTGCTTATGATATGGATGGGACGTTAATAAAGACCAAATCGGGCAATGTGTTCCCCAAGTCAACTGACGATTGGCAGATCGCATTTCCGGAGGTACCGGGCAAGCTAAAATCGTTGCATCGGAACGGTTTCAAGTTGGTGATCTTTACAAACCAAGCCGGCATTGGCAAGGGAAAGGTGCGCATTGAAGATTTTCGACAAAAGATCGAAGCGTTGGTACGCAAACTGGCCGTTCCGATGCAGGTGTTCATCTCGACTGGTTCGGGGAAATACCGAAAGCCACGAACAGGCATGTGGCAAACACTTTGCGACAGTAAAAACGATGGTGTGCCAATTGATCATGCACGTAGCTTTTATGTGGGCGATGCAGCTGGTCGTCCGGAGCTGAAAAAACCCATCAAACGAAAAAAGGATCATTCCTGTGCCGATCGTCTGCTGGCGATAAATGTCGGCATTTCCTTCCTGACACCGGAGCAACATTTCCAAAACCTACCCGACTCCTCCTGGATGAAGCCGGAGTTTGATCCGAAGGAGGTTTGCAACTTGGCAGCGAATGAAACGTTACTCTCCCCTTCAGGAGCATTGCTCACCAGTGCGAGTCAGGAAGTGATCGTGATGGTTGGTTTTCCGGGCTCCGGAAAAAGTCACTTCGTCCGTAATCATCTTACACCGAAAGGCTACGTAGTGGTTAATCGCGACTCGCTCGGTTCGTGGCAAAAATGTGTAACACACATGGAGGCATGCCTCAGGCAGGGCAAAAGCGTCGTTATAGACAACATGAGCCCCGATGTGGAAAGCCGCAAGCGGTATCTGTTGGTGGCAAACCGGGCCAAAATTCCTGTGCGATGCTTTCTGATGGACGTCACCTACAAACATGCACGTCACAACAACGAATTTCGCGAAATGACAGACCGTTCGCATTCGATCATCTCGGAAATGGTGTTCAATTCGTACAAGTATGTGAAACACTGTCTCCTCCGTCTTAAAATGAATAATCGTTACTTATCCATCATTTCTTTTTATCTTTGTACAGATCCAAATTTCAACAGCCAACCCAATCGGAAGGATTCACCGAAATTGTGAAGGTTAAATTTGTACCGAATTTTACTACGAAAAGCCACGAAGATCTTTACCGAATGTTTTTGCTGGAGAAATAGAATATAGAAATAGGAATGCAGCAGCAGTAAAAAGTACCTAGGCATATTTGTTTTAAGTTTTTGTAATTATTTGGCTTGTTTTGAATTTAAAAGAGATACATCTCTATCCCCAATTGTACTAGTTTAAAGATTTATTCTGGAATAAAAAAACATAACTACCCTCTACATAAAAAATCAAGTGTTTCAGACTGTTTCAAGGACGTTAAAAGAGGTAATTTTTTGTATCTGGCAACATTGGAACATTTCCCTGTTCAAATAGAACATACCTTAATCGTCGTCGGAAAGATATTACTCAAACAAACATTCAGCGAAGTCTTTATTTTTAATATTTAGTAATCTATTCTTCATGTTATTCGCGAACCAAAAATAAATGTTATTCATTTCTTCTGAACCTCGGTTCTACTTAATCATGAGTCAACAGTGGGGACGCCTAGTACTAATAATCAGGCACTAGGCGTCCCCATTAGGGATTATTTTTATAGTTAAGTTTTTTCGTTAATGTCTTATTTTGTTGTTCCCATATTTTTCCATATTCTCCATCCATATTCTTCTAGATTCAATTTATTGAAATCAACAATGTTGTCTCATGATCAGCAACATCAGTGTCTTTCTTCTGATAGTGATACCCAGCACATTTATGGACTTAAAGAAATAATTGCTTATTACACCTGGAACAATCAGGGATACAACTGCAATTTGCTTTATTCGTAGAAGGAGATGCATTCAGTTCGTTTGTTCAAGCCGTTGATCAAGATCAGATACTGCCGAACGAATTAGCGACCTCTACTTCAAATACTATGAAGTCAGTTGTCAACACGATTTGGCTTCATTTTTCTAAAAAAAATTGGTAGAAGGTATAATAGAGTGCTCATTTATTCGTTCAAATTGGTAGTAAACTGGCTATAGGGTGTTTACACTAAAATTAAACTATTTTATCTATTACAAAGCTCCAGATAGTCATATTCGGATCCTAGTCGACCCTCTGTGTAATATATGCCACTCTTTACTAGGATTTCTAAAGTTATTTATTTTAAATAAAGTAAAATTTGAAACATAACAGCACACATTAAATCTCAAATGTAAAGTATTTCCTAAACAGATCGCGATCATTAGCTGACAACGGATGAATTGGAACTCTAATCTACCTTTTTACCAAAAACTAGAACCACTTGTTACATAAATTTCTATAAAAGCATCCTCGATAGTACGTAGTATCGAAATTCCATCTCAATTCAATCGAGCGCATAAATGCATACGTGTAAATGACGCTTAATATGAATTATAATTCCAAACTCTCTCGTTGTTCTCCGCTCTCAGATGTTACGCTCCGATACAGCTTTGCTCTCGTGCAGCCGCCCAGCTTCATAACAGAGCGCCCGTACGTGTGGCATTCGATTTTAAATTACCAAACCGAGCGAACGCGCGCGTGAACGGCTGCGTGTTGGGTGCGGAATTCATACGGAAGAACAGTATTTACGCACGTAGGTGAATACCGTTTGCTGTTTTTTCTGCAATAAAGTACAAGCTGTGGCGTGTGAAGTATTTCATGCTTAATTCAATAATTTCAAACGCGTAAGCTTTATAAAAACAATGTTTTTTTTTAAGTACTTGTGTTGACTGTGTGTTTTAAAAATCGTTTTATAGCACAAAAGTGTTTTTTTAAAGATAATTTCTCCTCAAACTTTGCAGTGCTTTATGTCAGTGAATCAGCTGATAGAATTTTCTTTGCGTGATTTGTTTTTGAATGTGTATGTTTGTGCGTGCATAATTTGTAAACATTCGCTGCAAGTGCGAATCATTGGGGATGCAATGTTGTTTACATGCGTAATACAATCACTATCACCTGCATACATCCACAAGCGCGAAAAGAACAATTAATAAAGGACGAAAAATACAGATTCAAAGCATCTCCTATCGGTAAAAAAGAGCCTATCGTTAGTTGTTCACCTTCAGGGTGCAGTATTTATTCGTATCCTGAAGTGAATGCATTTCAAGCTAAGAAAAGAAGGAGAATGATAGCATTGTGCGAGTGAGAGCGAATCAAAATAACGCTTATGAAACAAAGCTGATATATTTTGCCGCTAAGAAATGCATCGCCCGAAACCGGCTTTTACACGCTGGTGTGCTTCCCTGCGTCGGTGTATAGGTGCGAGCGTACACCTTCGAGCGCATATCTACCTGGTGTGTGCAAATCCGTGAATGGAACGGTGGAATAGACAAACGAGGTCACTAGCGGCAACAACCTTTCAGTGAGGAAAATATAAAAATCTCGTTTGTTTTTCGACAATGCACAAGGATATCCTCAAATATGTCTTGTTACAACCGGTTGATGCGTTAAATGTCGAAATGTTATAATATATAAAATAAATAAATTTAATTTTTAAAAATAATACAAGCAAATATATTGACCGTTGGTTGCATTTCATGGGCATCTTTTCTCTTTTGATCTAGTTTGCTCGCATGCGGTGATGTTTTGGTTTTGTTTTTCGTTGCGTATAGCAACACGCTAATTCAATATGGTAAGCACAAACACAATAACGCGCTTACGTGTGTTTCTCTCTTTTTCTCTTTCTCCCTCTCGGCAGTAGCTGCTAATTGAACGCGCCGTTGTAGCGAGAAAACATTAACCAAAATGTATAAGTGTAACGCTTCGTAACGCAAGCCGGTAACGGGCATGATCGTGATCTCGTAAAAATCAAACCCAGTGGTGGGAGGCAATTGTAGTTTGCGAGTGGGGTCAATTGTAACGCATCAACACGAGCACGGGGCACGTTCGTCCGAACCGATGGAAAAGCAGTCGCAGAAGTAAAAGTAGTGTGGCGTGCAATAGATGTGTCTGGAAAAGTGGTGCGCTGGTAGCTGAGAGTGTGAAAGAAAAGCAAAAAAAAAAAAAACGGGTCCCGAACGAGGCAAGGGAAGGTGGAAACCGAAAGGTGGTCAGTGCTGGTGGTGTGTAAAGTGAATTTTTAATCTAAACCCCTGTGCGTGTGCGTATGTGTGCTTTGAAAGTGTGAAAAGCGAATGGAAATAGCAGAAGTGAAGGAAAAGTGATGGGAAAGCGTGTGTGAGAGAGGTGTGAAGGGGAAGGCAAACAAGCAACGGGCAGGGAGGTGCAAAAAGTAAAAGAGAGAGAGAAGAAAAAAAAGCAATAGTACCAACTGGGTACCAAACAAGTTGGTAAGAAGTTGTTGAAGCAAAGTGAAAGCAAATGATGGCATAGCTTGAAGTTTAGATCGCACGTAGAAGAGGGTAATTTGAAGAGCTGCAAACACTAACCGCAACAAGTGAGAGAGAAAGAGAAAGAGAGAGAGGGGAAGAAAAGGAAGAGAAAAAGAGAAGAAGCAATTGAACAGGTAAGTGCGTGTGTGATGAGGTGTGAGGGTATGTTGAAGAAATGAATAAGTAAAATGCACGATAGTGCAAAAAATTTGGTTTTTAGATTATAAAATTGTAAGAGTATTACAAAAACCTTCTTCGCACTTTGTTTTGCACTGTCATGCTGGGAAAAACTGCATGCTTTTAATTGCTGATAATGCAAACCCGATTGCTGATGAGCTACAGTGTTGGACACAATTGATGCAAACGGATCACTAAGTGATCGCTAGGAACAATTCGATCTTTTTGTTTTGCTCACAAGAAATAATGTATACATGAAAATAGAAGTTATGAATGTTTTGTAATCAAAAGAGTAATTTGTAAATTTATATTTCTATTATACAAGTGATTTATTGGCAGCAAAACGATCATTATAGACAAGTTGCAAGTAAGCTATTCGGGGATAAGTATCTTAAAAAATGTGATATTTCCAGCCAAATTTAACTAATGTAATGAAAGCGTACAAAACGTAGAGAGTATAGAATACTGATATCCCATGTTTTCACTGTTCTAAGAACAAAGTTAACAATTGATCTATAGTAGCTTCTAATATAGTAGGAATGTTGAATTTTTCCTTTGATAAAATGGCAATCTGGCAATGTTTAGTAAGCATTAAAATTGCTTTTATTAAAAATACTAGTTGATAGCATTAAGTTATGAACCATTCAAAAGATCGTTTGCTTGATTCGATGATCAAGTGGATTGAAGAAAACTCATCATATTTCTATAAGCTTTACTGAATGCTATTACTCAAATGCGTGGGTGAATAAACTTAAGATCAATCTTTCAATCACAATCAATATATTATGAAAAAACTAACATGTTATTGCAAAAATCAAAGAATAAATGTGACATACATTTTCCAATATTTTTCAATTGAATGCAAAGTGGCTTTTTTCAACTTCATGGTTTATGTATATATTTGGAATAGAATATCAAATTTAATTGACTAGTTTGCAGCTATGCTTAAATTCTAGCTAAGACGTTTTGTACAATAAAAGATCCTATAGCATTTAAAAGGAATCAATTTTCAACCACAAACAAATGTATTAATATTACCTCACAATACATGCCATCACGTGTGCTAGAAACTTATCATGCTTGGTACGAAACCGGCAGGAAAAACTGCAAACCCGTCGCCGTGGGTCGTCAACGCGGGTCGCAACAACGTTTTACAAGCTCCACCTTACTTGGTGCGCGGTGCAGCGCCGTCGTAGAGACCCGATTCAAATGTAGTTGTATAAGCTTTCATGCTGGGGCAGGCACCTACAATCCGGGGCAGCATCATATGCACCAAAACATAACTTGTTTTGCCGTTTAGGTTGTTTGTGTTTTTTCTTCCCTCCCGCTATCTCTTTCTTTTTTTTGTATTCCATTTCTTTCTTGCTCCCTTCTCTTATTTTAAGTTTTTTTTATCAAAAGCCTGCAAAAAGCCTATGGCTACCGAGTGCATAAAGCACCACACACTAGGAAACTGTTGCCCGGTTCTGCACCGAAGCAAACGAGCTTATGCTGTGCACATGCAGTGGAATTGCCTGACGGGGAGGGCTGAAGGCAGTCTGCTTTGAGTTTGACGTGTTGGTGATTTAATGTGGAACTGTTCAACCGTTTAGGTTGAGCGTTTAAAGAGCAAATACATGTTTGTTGAAGATTAAAACAGTAAACATCGGTGCTAAACAAAATGTTAATTTTATTCCCACAAATTGTGAAGCACACTGTTCGATTGGATGGGATGATCAGCACCTGCGAACATCTGATAAGAGCTCGTACGTCCGAATCGATTGAAGTTCCCACACATTTGTAGTCGTACCTTTGACCCATTACCTGGCTTACCAAGCCACCTGACAGTGACTCACATCCACAGGAACACAACCCGAAACGGTCATTATCGCCTATAATTCGTTTGATGGTATATCCATCGTTCGGTGTGCTCTCGCTTCCGTATATTTACCCACAAGAGTCAAATGAGAACGAGCTCAGTTCCTGTTTGTGTGTGTAACGCCTTAAAACCGATCAATTCTATTTGTACGAGTTGGGATGTGCGTGACTAAGATCGATTACACCGAATTATGAAACAAGCACATCAACAGATAGGCAAAACATGATAGACTTTAGTCAAGTTGAACCATCACCCTTGATAGTCCTAGCATTACAAATCTTCGCCCCGCTACAAGTGCACTTCAGGAAGGAAGAGTCTAACATTTTTGCACCGTTCATTGGACATTCGGTTTGAAAGGCACGATTACATCATCGTCACCGAGCTGCTGCGAGATGAAGCCGTTAAGGCCGGGAACTGCTCTGTACTGAGCAGCGTACGTTCACTACCACTATGAGCTTCGAAACCGTTTGACCCGCACTATGAAATGAAATTGGATGCTGGCAAGGGATGATCACCGATCTCACTACTCACTCGAGTTCGTCACGAAGTGTTCAATAGTATTGGTTGGTTTTGTGGGGAATTAAACCAGCGTGGAGAAACACTATTGGACGCTCACTGTTTGTCCAAGTAATTTGTCCGACAGTTTTGACCGATAGAGAGGAGGGTTTTTGTGATTTGGACTTATTTGTTTATCACATTTTCAGCGTTGGATTTACTACCGTTTTAGATAAATGATAATTTACCTGGTAACTATTATATAATAGTATGATTATTTTATATTTAACAATAAAAACAATAGCAACACCTTTTATATTGTTTAACCTATCTTTTCTCCCCATAAAAGATCATTTGTGGTCGTTGATACGACTGAAAGTTCATGACACTGTTCAATACTATTGTTATAAACCTTCGTTGCTCAAAAATGTTTACTACGGGCTCCATAAAGCTCTTATTGGTTTAATGGTTCTACAAGGACATTACAAGGACATAACAAGGGGTACTACAATTATTATTACCCGTGCAACCTATCCTTGATACTGGGCGGTTCAGTCCAGCGGAGATCCGATCTTCGACCTTTGATCTGCCGACCGCATCACGAAACCATCATAAACACTTATGAGCGAATAAGCCTTCAATAAGCTATAAAACGCATATTGCGCAATTTTTCATACGAACAGAAAGGAAACGATCACAGGATATACAAGGGAACCACACCCGAAGGTGGACGACACTGGGCTGTAGCCTGTTAAACAATTTTGTAAGATGTGATTCCGTGGGTTGACATGACCCTTCCACTCGGACAGTTTTTGGATTTGACATTTTGAGATTATTAGACGAACCTGAGTGTTTATAAACTTGTTGAACTCAATGTCAGATGACTCCAAATCCACGATGAATGATATTGATATTAGCAAGTTACTTATTCTTACATTTATTGGATCAGAGATTCTGAGGTTGGATACTGATATAGCTAGATGATCAAGATCAGATGTGTTCCAATAGCTACGATACCTGTACCAATGATCGTCGTTCAGCAATCTTTTACACGTGACTAAGAATAAATTAGTTATCTTGATAACAAAGTTCAGTAAAACAAGCCTGATGTACTCATAAAGGTGGAAGATCACTCTTCAGCAAAATTGTGATATTTACTTTTTGGATATGATAAATCAAAAGTTGAGAGAATTGTATCAGGATATAATAGAAATTAAATATTATATAGTTAATATGTGTTTTTTTGGAATTGTACCACTGGAAATGCATAATATATTCATTGATAAGATATTTGCCAACCATTGATAACCTTAACAGGTTATAATCTATCCAAATTTGTGGTATAATAAATGTACCCTTTGGACTCGTTCATCCCATCGTTGCAATAATCTCCGAGTTTTTTTTTTACCAACCCGATAAAGACGATAAACCTTATCGAAACGTCCCTTTTCGTGGTGGAGATAGCGTTCAACTCTTTCGGTCGGTCAGCACACCACGATTGTTGGTGGGCTTTGGCGTTATTTATGGTGTGCACAAATCTTCCCCTTCTCGAACGTCTCCGGTTGATAGCGATGATGCGGCAGAATTCGTGTGGATCATGTTTTGTTTGTATGGTTTCATGTCCCATCCGGAGGTTCGCTTATCAGTAGCTATCAATTTAACCTGACATTAAGCAAGTGTCGGATTGAAAATGATCCTTCATTCAGAGTGCTCAGCGGTTGCCGTTAGGAAGATTATATTCGCGAAGCTGCCGAATCTGTCATTAAAAGCACATCAAAGGGTGTTCTTCTTCGCTGTAACACTGGAGACATAATGAAAGTTTCTTCCATACGAGTGTCTATTAACGATACTAAGTGTTTTTTATTACATTCTTTCGAATTGTTTTATTAGTTTTAACTTTTTTTTGGTTTTGGTCAAATGAAAAGTGGACAAACTGTGCTGTCTTTGCAGAAGCTGTATCTGTGGATTAAACTATTGTAGAAAAATGTACAATTTTTGAGCATTTTTCATGAGTCTCTGCTTCTTTTGAATATCGTTTCTTATTAAATATCGTTACGAAGTGTTTAACTAAAATATGATAAAATTTCGGCAGATAAATCTTTATCACTCGTAACATTCTTTGTTACTGGACAGAAGTCATTTGAATTATCATCACTCGCCTCTCTCGTATGATCGTTCTTTACATAAAGTTCTATACAACAACTTTATTATTGACAACTTCCAATGCAGTGAGGACTTATTAACCGACATTTGGTATCCATAGACATCTCAAATATTGGATAAAAGAGATTCTAATATACGGAAAATTAAGGTAATGCTCTCTATAGAAATGGGAGAAGTTCTGCGTATAGACATGAAACGTTAAGGGATACCATAAGAATCTTTTAGTTTTGATGTTCATTCATCTTTTGATGTCTAACGCCTCAGATTCTCCAGACATTACATTGCCCTTTCTGGGATGGTAGTTCTCTGAAGCCAAATTGGCTTGGAAGGTCAACAAATCATTGTCATATAATGGACATCAGAAAGTAACTCCAAACTCTTACCTAACTAATGGTAATCGGAAGAATACTTTCAAGGATACTAGGAAACTAGGCTGTAGGGATTCAGGGATTCAGAATTCGGTGGGAGCCTAAATGTATTTCCTGAAGCGTTGGTTGTCTATTTTTTTACATTAGAGTTTAGATATATTAATCAAAATTAAGTCCTTCTCAAACCTGTCTCTTCATCATTAGCAATAGTATTACACATCATTAACAATATCTTCAGTAATGTAGAATTTTTCAACAATCCCAGTGCTAGATACAATATGTTTTTATTAAGGAAAAGCGTCTATTAATATGTCAAATAAATGTGACCTATTTTGTTTAGAAACGATGCCCAACATGATATGATATCATTAAAAAATACTAGCTAACGTCATCATTAGCGCCATCTTTAGGGAAATATTTGTTCGCGTGGGTTGTACCTGAATCATTCTCTTCTTAGTCATTTCCTTAGTTATTTATTCGGCAATGTTGTCATTTCCCTGGTTTTTTTACTTGATTGAGATGATTCCTTGAAACTCATAAAATCGCCTTCAGGTTCCTAATATGATATCACCAAGGCAGACACGATATTAAAGAAGGTTAGAACTCAAAAAAATAAACCAGATTTCTCACTTCCTTGCATATAAGCCTCTCAGTTTTTTTCCCCGCCTGCACCTGCAGTCATTTATTATTCACATTATCTGCATATGTTTTGTGTTATGCAGTTATGGAGATATGTTCAATACACGTCTTTTTCCATCCACCATCTGTCATCTGCGCATCTAAAGATTCGTTTCTTGGTGGTGCATTTACAAAGCGAGCGACAGCGATAGAGAACGTGTGGAAAGGTGCTTGCAGTTATGCCATCACGTGAATGGCGAAATTCTAATACGTGGCCTTCTTCAGGTGCCCACAAACAACAAACTTGTTTTCCATTTGGTCGTGAAGAATTCGCCATCAATTGCGCAAAGGCTAGTGTCGTGTGGCGAATGTTGAAATGCAGCGGAATTTTTCGCGACATCAAGCTTACGCTAAGTGGCAGGAACTTACGGATCGAAAGGAAGGCGGAAGTAACGAGGGACCATTGGTATGGTTGTGGTAGTGGTGGATTTAGTAGTTATGTTCATGGCTTCTACTCCAACACCATACTTTTTCCTCTTTATGCAGGCGGACTTGAATGGGTAAATAAATATCATTTAGCGTCCGTTCGGTTATTAGCATTTCCCTAAAACTTGGATGCTTCTGACTATAGTTCGCAAATTGGCACGAAAAGTTGCACCATCGTCGAGTGAGCTTTCGTATATTGAATTAAATTCTCGTCCATACCTTACGGTGTTTGCTTCACTGGAATATGCACTTACAAATACAGACGCAGATTGGTTTGCAATTGTTTTGCATATGGTTTGTGAGTTTCCGATCGTCAAGGTTCTGCGGTTCAGAGTTGTGTTACATTTGTGGTTGGAAGCTGTCCCGTTCAGTCAGGGACCTTTTCATGCATGTATGTTTAATGAAGGGATAATTTATATATCCGATGTTATACTTAACAAAAGTTCTTCTGTTATAAGCCCAAATTACTTAGGAATGTTTTTGTTGTCTTCAAAGTTTGTTATACTATGCTATTATTTCAAGTTTGTTTTGTTTTGTGATATTAGTACAAATGACTATTCATTTTTATACAATGATATCTATTTAAGTCATTTACCCATCATAAAATGCACATCACTCAGATATGCTTACTCATTAGACGTCGAATTATCTCTTAGGGTGGAGATCTGGGTCCAGCAGTGATACGATGTATGACCTTCGGTATATTAAACTAAACAACGGAGCTATAGCTATAGCACTGTCAAAGGCTCGCATTTTTGTCATTCGAAAATAAGTACAATTTTTTTTCTGGACTCAAAAATGGACTAAAAATACCCTGAGCATTTCATAAAAGAACTATATTTAAGAACTAAATTGAAAAAGACTGCAATTCGCTAATGCATATGGCTTCCATTTTTTCCTACTCCCAATGACTTCTAACGTCTGATAAAAGATTGAACAAAACCGATGAAAAAGCAGTGCACAAACCCACTGCCAACAGTTAAACAACAACAAAAAAGCGAAATATAAAAAAAAAACCTGATCGAAAAATGTGGAGGGAAATGAAATCCACCGTAGAAAGGAAAACCTACGCGCCGCAACCAGTTTGCAAGTGAATGTCCGGTCGGTACGCGCTGCGTCTGCCAGCTTGGAATGGTTCATTGGGGATGGCGGTTTTTTTTTGCTCTCTTCGCTATTTATTTGTTTTGCTCGTACATTTTCTTTGCTGCCCCCCCGTCTGTCGGCTGCAACATTGGCAGCAGGCAAGAGTGTGCTGCAATTTTGCCAGTAAGCAGTTGTGCAGTGTAATGGCAATGTTTTGTGTGGATTGTATTACAAGCTATGCTTTGATGTCTAAAGCACCGGAATGTTTACCGTGTTCCATAGACAAAACTTTCTGGGTAGACAAAAATGAACTGCTAATGGCTTTGAATTATTTTGATACAATACGATGTTTTAGGAATTGTTATAAACATATTTTTTAACATTATTTTATAATATATTTTTCCATTTTTGTAAGAGCTGCTGTTTCGAATTCTCGTCCAAACAAGAAAGAATTATGAATTGAAGCTAAAATTCTGTATTATGGTGGGATCAATCTCAGGTTATCTACTATGAGCTGTTCAAATCAGATTCTGTCACCAGAGCAGCTTTATCTAATAATTAAAATTATTTTTATTTCTAATTTCCTTTTTTTCATTACTTCTTATTTCTTTGAAAATTGTTTTGTTTTTAATTTATTTTACAAACTACTGATTTATTTAAAATGAAATTTATTTGCTACTAAGAAATATAACAAATACGATTTAAAGAAATATAGTAACCTTTATGTTCGATTTGTTTCTTTCAACAGCCTTCCCATGTGCAACGTTAAACCCATAACCTAAAAGCCAGCGTGCCACGAAGACTGAACTGGGCAGGGCTGAAGCGATGTGCGCGATGCGTTCGAACAGCCACATTAGTACTGCGCGACAAAATCGGTGCTCTGCATCAGTGACATTCATTTGACCAGTCTGGTATCGTACCAGTAAGAAACCTAAAGGTAAGTTCCGGATATGGTTTACTTTAAAAAAGTATAAAAATACGCGAGAATATACGGAGACTGTTTAGATGTTGAAGGCATGGGAGAAGCGATGATTTTCCTCTAAGTTACTCTTCTCGACGCTATTGGCTCAAGCGTTCACCCACAATTAATGCACGGTAACAAGTGTATCTTTACCATGAGTTTATCTGTGCCATAAGTTATTATTTTCTACGATAAGTCATAGTTCACCGGTAGTTAGCGATTTCCGCTTCGGCTGCTAGTAAGCTCGTTACTTGTTGTGCGCAAATAAACGCATTACCTGTTCCATTAGTCTCCCTCATCGAGGTGGGGATTTCCAGTGGTTGTTTGAGGTTAGCAGGGTGTTTAGGACACTTTAGCGTTTCCTATTAGCGCGCTCTAGCTTGAATGATTTTTAGAACAAATTCTCCAAGAGTTTTGCGATTAGAGAAAGTACCAAACGAACACGAAATAAAATTGTTTCTTTGTTTCTGACGGCAATCCTCAATAATTATAGTAAATACTGTTCCATGGCATGTTGGACATGAAAAAGGTGGACGTAGCGTATCATTCAAGGGTCAGTTTAATAGGATTATAGTTCTCCGACCGGAATCTCTCAACCATGGGTGGTAAGGTGATCTAAGAGCCTACGTAGAAATAATAGCACCATAGACCAGCAACTATCTCAGGTCATAACGGGTTGATTTGCATTCGTTCTGTGCACCAGCGATTAGACGCTGTGTTTCGTACACCAACTCGCCATCGATCGATGGTTAGTTTAATTTGCACACGTTGGTTAGGTCGCGGTGTCACGCTGTTCCGTGTTCCGTCTAATATGATGGACCTTCGGGAATCCCTTAATCTGGCACGAATGTTTGTGTCTCACGGGGAAACAAGGTAGTTTTTTTTTTTTCATTTGTTCTAGTGGACCTTCATCATCACTTAAAGATCTCAAACCTAAGCTGCAAGCACCGTATCGTGTCGTAATTCCTCAGAACTCGTCTTGATATTACACTGTGACAAACTGGATAGATT
The DNA here is from genome assembly GCA_000349025.1 of Anopheles minimus. Lineage (NCBI taxonomy): Eukaryota > Metazoa > Arthropoda > Insecta > Diptera > Culicidae > Anopheles > Anopheles minimus. Next base: position 1,606,451 of record KB663943.1, on the reverse strand, counting down.
TGCAGTCGTATTAATGGTTACCAACTGTTACTCTCTGAGAAATTAAAACCTCACCGGCTACGTTATTGACTCAGAACATAGAGCCGCTATCCTTCCAAGAAGGAACTTGGAAGATTTTTTCGTTTTGTTGAAAAATTCTGGGGAATGATCCGACTAGGTCTAAATGCGCTATCCATTATTACTCATATTGTTAAACCAGTTATTACCGTATATCTTAGGTAATCCAGTTCTCGAAGGTTTTGTCTGAAGATGCAACACCATCAGCTCGTTGCAGTGTTACGCATCCTCCGTAGCATAAGTATTTACAGGCTTAAATGTCTTATCAGTAGTCAAAAGAGAATCGTGATAACATTACCAAAGTTTCTTAGAACATTCTTAAAAATGTGTGACTTAAATTAACTTGTCGGTCATGTCATGATAATAATACCGGACAATCTAGTCCTACTTTTGGATGTTATGAATTTTACAGTTATTACTATAACAATCAATATTACATTTTTTGTTCTTTCCTGGATCCTGTTGCTGCTAGTTACTACAGTAGTGATGCTATTGACAATTCGTTTACTTTTTCCTATATACTCTTCGCACCAGCTACAGACAATCGATGGTTCTCTCCTAGTTAGTGCAAACGTGATAATAGCACCATTATCGATCGACCTCGTCGTAAATAATTTTAAACCCCACAGGCTGCAAAAAACCAAAAATTTCCTGTAAAGCATCATCATCAAACGCCATGTCCAGATGGACACTACGTTCCTTTTGTTTACACTTCGCTTACGACCATCCCGAACCTTTTGCGGATAATGGAAGAACACGGTGTTTGCCGTGCATGCGAATGTCCGGCAATTGCTTTATTAAAATGCCCAGTCAACCGGCGAGACAAACGATCCAGATGTGCATATAATGTGCATCGCACAATAAAGTCGCATGTTGAGCAATAAATTATCATTGCTGGCTGTGTGGGTTCACAAAACGCAACCCAGTAATTTCCCATGTCAATTGATTTCATTACGGCGTTACGGTCGTAGATTGAAACAGTACAACACCCGGCGGTACCGGGTAGCCCGTGAGTGAAGTGACCCGTTGGAATAGGGGATCAAGATGTGAAGGTTCGGACGAGTGCCTGTTTTCTAGAAGATTCTTCACAGTATCAGGGTTTGGTTGGATTTTTCGTTGTGGCGTTGTATCCACTTCGACCGTGCTGGAGTTCTTAAATCGTAGTTCAAGGTGGGTTACGTTATCCGTTGGTTCATCGCGTTATCGGGCGCCATTGTTATATTGATAACACACCTCCGGGTATCGACTTCGGTCCATTTCTATTCCTCGATTGAAATGTGTTACGTGTGCGAATACAGTGTTTGCAGATGATTCCATATATCCTATTGTGAATTGAATTTAAAAACTAAGTTTTTTTGTTAGTTAAAGTTGCAATTATAGGAAGAATTTTAAATGAATAATACCAATGAAAATAATTTTTCTATAAAAATTTTACATAATATTTGTAAACCTGAAATTAACATTAATGAAATTACTGCTAATGTTTAAGAGTTGCTTTGTATGTTATTACAGACGAGTTTATTATTATTATAATTATAAAAAAATCTTTAAATTTTGATTATGAGTGTCTCGATGGACTGTTAAAGCTTCCTTTGGTTGGAGAATTTTCTTTCTTTGGTTGGAGGTGAGAATGAGTGAAAGAACGAATTCTTCTTTTTGAGTGAATTATTTAATTTGAACCTAATTTGAACCCACGAATTGAACCTACAGATATGAAAAGATCTTTCACAGAGAACTTGATAAATTCATTTTTCCTCAACGATTCTAGCTTCCTCGAAGAATAAACCCTTGAAATCATGAATCTTGAGATTATAGAATCATGCAGAAGCGATGCATTCAGATTAATGATTCGGGAGCACCATGATCCTTTGCAGCGATTTTCTATTCACTCATTAATTAATGAGTCATATCGCTCACAAATGTATGGTTTAATCTTTGTGGTGACAATTCACTAACTCATGAATTAACTCATTAATCATTTAGTCCCTACCGCCTGATAAACTATTTTAACTGAATAAATAAAAACTCTCGAAAGTGTCAGATTGAGAGTTAATTCGTTGATGTGATTCACTCACTCAGACTCAAAGAGAAGTCTGTTCGTTTAAAGTTTCTGTAAAATCAATTCGCCTAAGTGAGTTGTTATTCCAATCGCAATACACAAACAATGTTCTGTCTTTAAAAAAATGCATCCATATTCAAACTCTAGTTTAAATGAAAACACTTCCATTTCCTGCCTAACATTGCAAACACGCACATCAATCCACACGAGGCGTTATATGCACAAAAGGCATCAGAAATTAAATTCACCTCACGGCGCAATTATTTCGTGCGCTACTGTAAATTACAGCTAATACGTGCGTGCAAGCCGAATCGAAGACGCGTGTGGCGACCACCGTCAACGACAGTTCGCTGTCGATACCTATCGATACTCTAGGCCGGTCACGGTGAAGAGTTGTGGTTTTCCTTCTAGCAACCCCTCGCGCGGGAGCCAATCTCCCTTCCATGAAAGATCCGTTACTCGTGACGGAAGCCACCGTGTTCGTACGTACCGTGCGACAGGTCAGTTATTTCGTTATGCTATCACGTGTTTGATGAGGAAACGTACGTCACCGTCTAAAGATGTGTGTGGTGTGGCCGATCGGTCCACTTCAGCTGGACTTTGGCTTGTGGCGGGTTGTTTCTGATTGATTGGAGCGTCTCGAGAATTTTGCGTTTCGATAGTGAATGATTAACGAAGTGTCTGGAGGTACGAGTCCACGAGTCTGTAGATACTTCATGGTACGTGGAGTGGTTTTGTAAGTGAGACCGTTCCTTACTCGGGGCGGGTTGACCGGTTGTACCGCTTCCGGGGTAATTTGCACAATTATTGGCCACCCGGGTTCCGCACTCACCCGTGTGACCCCACTCCCCGGTTCCAGCGAGAACTCAGGCAAACCGAAGCCTCCGATCGCGTGACGGTTAATTTCACCAACTGTCAGGCTGTTAAACCTAACCATTTGACAGCTCCCACCGAACCTCCCCTTTGGAATAAACCTCCGACTGGGGACAGATGATTGAAATTGAAACTTCATCGACCGACCGTAACGCTGAAATCATTTTTGAACAAAACAAAACGCAGCAAACGAACGCGCAGTGCTGAATATCGCTAGGCGTCACTACGATTGACCTTGACCAGAGTGCTCAGCCGGCGGAATAGATCGGCCAGGGGAATACGATGGGGATTGGGGCAAACAGGGTGATGTTGAAATTTTTGTAAACGTTTGTTACTCAAGCAAATATGAACGCGCAGCGTACCGAGCCCTTTCCGAGCAGTTTGTTTGGAAGTTGTTTTCTCCTTCGATTTTTTGTTTTGCCTCTCAACGATTTCGTGTTTCGCACGGCTACAGCAGCGCTTCTATTTTTACTGACAGAAGGCGTCAATGGAGCTAGTAGCAGCAGCCCAGACAAATACGCACATCTTAATTCTGATGCTCCTGCTCGATAAGCACTCACTCCCCCTCCAGAAAGTGAGCCAAAAGCATGGATGGGGTGAAAACAGCTGCACCGTCGCGGAAGGAGAAAACAAACCACGTACAAATCTGTTTGGCAAACACACGGCAAAGCAAATACAACAATTTTCAAGGTTTTAGTTTTCGGTAGACGCTGTACGACAATACCGTCTGTATGCTTTAAAGCTTTTGGGTAGCGCCAATTCCTATTTATCCACCGTTTAAATCCCGGTGCGGTTGGTTTTAAGTTTGTTTAATTAATTTGCTGTCAATCAATGGCATTGTTCGCTTGTCACCTTCAATTTGGTATAGGATGTATCTTTGGTGAGTTCCCAGGCTTTTGCGTTGTGATGAAGAATCGCTAATAAATTTGTGGATTTCATCACCGAATTATAAGATATGATCCTGTGCGAATCCAACCGAACTGTTGTATTAGTGCCTTGGGCAGTCTAATGAGAAAACTATTAAGAACTTACGAACTTTCGAACGATATTAAACAATCTGGAAGCTAAGATGAATTTCCTTCCGAATCCGTATGGCTGAGGAATATCTTATTCCGTCAAATATTACAACGTGATACGGATTATCTCAATTATCTCAATCCTGTCACAACACAAACCCCAAACAAATGTCCAACAAGTTCCAAACTTCCCAAAGTGGAATGGCTCAAAATTACCGAAAAACTATGCAAATTATATACAATTGCCCAGATAGCACCTTTGATTGCCGTCCGGAACTGATAACTGTTGGCAAATCATCACAAAATCAACCAAGCCGTGAGAATGATGAGTTATGGCGCGAATGGCATCAAACTTCAATTGAGTCAAAAGCGCAAATGAAACATGATGTCAGCCACCATGCGAATGATGGGTAGGCAACGCAGAAGTACAAATGGAGTTACCAAAGTCCAAATAGGGAAGAGCCCCGATGCGTGGAGTGTTCGTTGTAGCAGCCGGCTCATCACAGCTAACCTCCTCCAGCAGTCCACTCGATCGGTCGTCGGTGTGGAATGCATGGTCGCACTTGTTGTTCAGTCTTTTGCGTGCGTGTGTGTGGCTCAGTCTTAAAGGAGACTCCCCTCACGTATCCGCTTGTTGTTCTTCACCCTTTTGCATGCTGACCTTGCGAGAGCTGCGGCGGTTTCGTTGTGTGATTTTATTTCATCTCAAGAGTGGTGATTCGATTATTGTGTGTAAAAGCAACGTTCTACCCTCCATCCGAGTGGAGATCCAACTGGATATTGGTTGATCGGCTGGATCGGTCCATGGCTGGTAAACGAGCAAGCTAGTCACGTCTAGAAGCGAGAAGCGCTAGGTAGTTACTCTAGAATTGTCACACATTTGTCAATAACCGGTTGACGTTCGGCTGCCTTCACCGGGCCCATCTTGCCCGGACACCTCTGACCTAGAAGAACCTCAGATCAGAAGAAAAAGTAGGTTTCCCCATCCTAAGCAACGGCGAAACCCGCGCACGAACCATACCAACCGTGCGGCCGTGCAAATCCGTCAGTGGAGTACCCTGACCCATTGAGCTCTCGTAACTTGTTTGACGTCTTTTGCAACAGCATGCAACATGGTCTCGGTGTCTCGGTATGCACTCGGTTTGTGTGATGTACGCAGTACATCAGGGGCAGTACCCTACACACGCCCCAAGACCTAACCTGCGGAATATGCTACCACCAAACTGGCAACGGGATGTGTCTTCAATTTAATCGTGGTTTTCTTTATCGTTCCCTCCTAAACTTCATGCTCTTGTGCACTGGTTGATGGTGAAGTTGTCGGATAATTTGCAGCTGTTTAGCCCGGTGGAACTAATGCACGATGACTTTACCGATTTTGGTCGCGCGTCATCCCAGACCGTGATTGTGTGTGCATGCCAAGGCACAGCATTCGGGAAGCCCTCTGACTAGTGTTTGGGAGATTCTCCACACCGGCATACCAACACATACACTAGTGCTCGCCCGTTTCCGGCGATGGCAACGCCCGACACGCGAATTGACGTCAAACTGTGGCAAATTTGCTTTCGCATTGCGGCGGGCACGGAAGCACGGGGTCGCAAAGTCGCCATCACGTATGCCACGAGCTTTACGTGCTTGCCCATCATGTTGTGCCAGGCTTTTGTTGTTTCGTTTCCATTGCCTGGTTCGTGTTGGCTGTTCCTTTTTGTGCGATCTACACGGTTTGGATGTTTGGAATAGTTTTCGGACACTTGCAAGACGACAGTTGAGTAGGTTGGTTATTTGATTTGAGTTTCGTAATGGCCAATGTGATTGGTTTTTGTCTTCCTATTCCTTCGATTCTTGCTTTTTGGAGTGTTTTGTGTGACTTTTATTCTTTTATTATATTGTTTTTTCTTCTGTATTTGTTAACCTTTTCCCAAATCTGTTTGCAGATAGGCATTGAAAAGTTAGTTTGTTTCATAACGGACCAGTATCACATTCGCTTAAACTATATCTTCGAAAGAATTCACATTGTTTCTTGGCCATTTTACGAAGAAGCTTATTTAATTCTATTACAAATACAAATTGAGAGTTTTGAGTTTATAATAAAAATAAATTAAATTCTATACAGAAAACCACAATTCGGCTTTAAGTCTTTATTCGTTCTTGAATATACATTCAAATTACCAGAGTGTGGAGTAATCTTTTGAGTTTATCAGTAAATAGATTAACTGATCACAATTCGTTGACAAAACATGACAATGCGTTGGCTTCAAGCTAATACAATTGTTCTAAAGTTCGTCCGAAATAATTAAATGATTTCCAACGATTATATCCTGTTCCGATTAATCAGAAATGCAAGCGCACCTTGAACATTGCGTTCAGATTAAATTAAACGATCGACTGCTGGAAATTTACTTCAAACGGGAAGGCCCCAACGATCAAACCACCCGAAGGGGATTATTCAAAGCCGTGTCTGACACACGTGTCGCAAGGTCAGTCCTGTCGGCTGTGCGTAATATATGTATTGCACTCTGAATAACGCCCTCCGAGTGTGATTTATTTTCATTTACCGGGGGAAGACATTTCGTTGAAAGGCAAAAAGTTCCACTTGTGGGCGGGTGGGTGTGCGAAACTTTCAAACCCTATCGTAGCGCGAACACCCACCTACGTTCGATCGATGGAAACAAGATCGAAGTTGAAAAACTTCACCCAGCTTCCGGACGACTGATGGTACTGAATATTCAATGTACTTCAGGTGGGTTTAATCGTACGACGGGAGTTCCGCGAATGATATTGGTTTGAAGAGAGAAAGAAAGAGAGATAGAGAGTGAACGGGGATTTTCAGCTTCTCTACATTATATCAAATAACGTCACAAGAAGCAGACCTCGGAATCAGTGCCGCAATAAAAGTGCCACTGAGTGACGTTAAACTGTTTATGGGTTTTTATGTTATACCCTTAAAAGCTTTTTCGTCTCACCTTTCATTGGCAAGTACAATCAATCTTTTTAAAGAAATATTCAAATTGAGCCATTTGCTGTTTTTTTTATATATTGAAGTAGAATATGTTGAGGGAAATCAGGAACCAAATTCCATGGCTAAATTAAGTTCAGAAAATGCTTTAAGGCGCCCTTAATCATCGAGGCTGCACACCCACAAAAGTGGGAAACGAAATCGTGGAGTCTGTTCAGTATTCCGATTTACATCTAATAAATCAAATTAGTTTTAAACAAAATGGTACGTTCTATGTCCATCTCCACATTTTTCAATCCATCTGGAATAAAATCCTTAAACGGGTCTAATTGGCGTATTTGTTAATACACTCTTCTTAATAAAGTTCTATTGAATTGAGTATTTTATTTTTATCTACAATAAAATTATGAAATGTAGAGTTCAGGGTTCGAAACGCCTAGAATTATACCCAAAAACGTCTGATTGGGAAATTATGTATTCGTCAGACAAATAAATTGCTTGGTATATTTTTCTTATCATTTTTACAGCATTTTTAAATTCGATGTTTTTAGTGAATATCGTTTGAAGTTTGAATGTTTGAGTAGCGTTACAACAAAATTAAGATATAAGGCCTGGTCGAAAATTGACGATCCCATAACCTGCCAAGTTTTAGGCTAATGGCAACATAACAAATATTCTGCATACCTTTAGGCGTTAACATCCTACACTGAGCACAACGATAGAAGAAAACAAGCCATACACTACTCCGCAACTTTGAAGGATTTTTTAAATTTATTTATCACATGTGAAGACGTACTCTGTAGCTGTTAAACAGATAAAAAAACATTTTAGGTATTTTACTAATTGAAGTAAAAATTGTTTACATAATTCAATTGAGTAATTACACTGCACTCTACCCGAAATTGAGAAACAGAAGGTTAAATGCAAGTAATTTTAAACCCGTCACTGTTCTTTTCAACTCTGTTCGAGACCTTTGAGCGAACGTTTGTGTTTAAATGAAGCAAAACTAATTTTCATCCGTCTAGACCGGCGGCTATCAAAAACATTAACGTACCGGCAAAAAAATCGCTTCGCCCTGGTTTGCTGCCGTCCTAATGAGACGACCATTTGGGCTTTTTGAGGAATGACTTGCCTTTCTCCCGCCCCGCTAAGCTGATGCGATAATGCAATTCATTTCCTTCAAAGTACAACCAGGAAAAAAACAAGGAGAAGTATTAAAATGTCTCGCGAGTTAGCTGTTTGGATAGGAAGCATTGAGACACTTTGGGTTTTTTTTACCGTTGGTACCTTATCTCCGTATTCCTCATTAATCGCAACGCCCCATTGAAGGTAGTGGGTCTTTTTGTTTTGTTTTTATCAGCCTCGGTACGATCGTAAAGTTTACTGCTTTCAAATTGGATAATTTCAACCAGTTTTTGATGGCAAACGTTTAGAGCTGTCATTTAGCTTACTTAAGCCTGCTCCGATTAGCGCGTGAGCCACCGAGGACGTGAACTAATTCCTGCCAAAGTTCGACACAAAAAAAAACACAGGCTTAAATTATTCCCTTGTTTCAGTTTTTCTTTTGTAATGTTTGACCCGCGGCAGAGGTTAACAACGATGGACTGCTGCCACGTGCAGTCTTACATCAATGCGAAGCGAATAACAAGTGGCGTTTCCTGGAAGCATTAGAGTGAAAATAATTTTTAAGAGAAACAAAAAAACGATTTTTATGTTGCTCTACGCACAGGTGGGCAGCTTGGGGACATACATACAGCACGTTTTAGTGTCCCCGTTGCCATTCCCTTGCTGACCTCTTTGTGCAAAGTGTGTTAAGAAACAGGACGCGAGGAGCCAAACACCGAAAGTCTACCTACACAATTATTTAAATTAAGCGTTTCCCGGTATGCTAAGAGCGTTGTCTAAATTTGGAGACCGTAAACTGTGATCGGCACTTACAATGTTGTATGTTAAGTAAACGCAAGCGATGACGCTAATTGACATCGTTCATTATCATGAATGTACCAGTGATAAATTGCTTAGAAAAAACGGTCGGTTTTTAGCAGAATTTGTTTTTTTTTTTAACAAATAGTTTATGTAAGTTATATTTTTAGCCAATACGACTTTGTAGCCCTTATAATAGAACATAAAAAATAGATAAATTATATCTATACATCTACCCAACAAAAAACATTCTAAAGACTATTAGGTCCACAACTGCTTCTGAAATAAGTTTACAATCTTTTCTAAAAATAACTAAAAATGATAATAAAAATATCACAAAAGCCAAAAATATGTTTTTGCTAGCTCAATGTATATAGGTACAGTAGATAAAATAACAAAAAACTTCATTCAAGAACAACCAAAACAACAAAAAGTTAGGAATCAGTGTCGTGCGTGCTGAGATGGTGAGAATGAAAAAAATAAATTCATTTGAATTCATTTGAATCTAACACAAAAAATTGAGATAACTCATTTGCGATGTAACTCACTCACAGAGATTCACGGAATCGAGGTGAGTCATATAATTAATGCTTTCATAACTCTTTTTGGGGACTATAAACTCACTCACTGAGTTACTTAATACACTGATTTAACACGAGTCATGATGATATTTTTCCGGTCACTATTAACTCATGAGTCGAATGACTCTTTCATGAGTAAGGTGATTATCGCCATAAAGAATCATGATTCATGAGTTAAATCTCAATTCACTTGTGAGTTAATGTAACTATTTCATGAGTGAGTTTATATTGGATGAGTCAACTCATCTTGATGCTTCTTGTTGTGTCTTTGGTTTAGGGTGTCCGAGTTGTTGAATAATAACTATTAACAGTGTATTAAGACACAAACGATATTACAATTTATTTACACATTAAAATTAACGCAACACATCGAATCCCTGTCCTCGGCTCTAACCGATAAGGTTGCACGATAACACTTCTGATTCGATCATCTCGAGGGTTTGTTGTTGCGCAAATGGATCTTGCGCTTCGCCTCATCGAACCTTTTGAACCATGCGTCTGAAGGACAGGGCGGAGCGATTTCTTCCTTACAATAAAATTTCATCAATTATTGTATGTGGTGTCGGTTGTGGAGAGCAATTGTGGACGAGGCTAATGTATGATTTATAAACGAACTCGCTTAAAAGCTACGGCACCGCATCCATGTGCGTGTATGTATGTGTGCATATGCCGCGTGATCATTATCTCTTTGTACAAGCGTGATGGCGGCCAGTTTTCTTCACCAGGTGTACATGTCTTTTGTCCAGGGGCGTCCGATGGAACGAAAGGTTTATCCACTTTTACTCGCTAAACTTCCACTGCGTTTATTTTTCTAAAGAAATCTCTTAATTGTATTGCATTGCGTAACGCATCCACCAAAACGGAAACCGCCTTAAAAGTTTTACCGTTTTAATGTTTTTATACATTATTATGTACAATTGAAGATGGAGATGGTAGCTTGTAAATGGCAAATGTTGCAACCAGCACGCCAGATAGCATCAACTTTTCTTTATGACCATTTGCTAAGGTAGAAAACATTTTTGCAACAGCAATGATGGTCCGTCTTGATGACAAGGTTGAGCAAATGGGTCAGTATTCTGGGGTATTAACAGTTGACACAGTTGCGAACATCTTGTCCAAAAGGTTCAAAAGAGATACCTGCTTCTTCTTGGTTTAACGACCTGTTTGACCATGGCGTTTGGTCATTTAATGGCTTATTGGACTTATTGATAACACGTTTTATAGTCAGTTCTCGCTACGTGGGAACGGCCCGAATGGGATTCGATCCCCAGCACTAGTCATCGGTCCTCCTTCGAGTTGTTTATTTATGGTCTAAACATAGTTTTCACACAGTATTTGTTGTGATCTGTGTTTCAAAGCACGGGTCATTTAATTCTTGGAGAACAACAAACTAATTTTGAGACATTAACATTTGTGTAGCCTAGTTTAAATACATCAAATATTGTAGTTTGAGTACATTAGTCTAATGCCTCCATTAAAAGCTACCTCCCAGTACCAACTACCAGCAAGTGTCCTCGGCAAGAGAGCCGAAAAAATATGTTCCGTAGGCCATTAAATTGTAGACATGCTAGTAGAGGTCCGCTCGAAAGTATGTTGTACATTTGCTATTGTACAACTTAATAGCAAAGCTACACGACATGGCATGGCAATCATTCCATCCTCGACTGGCCAATACACCGACAAAATGTGTAAAGAAAGTAGAAGAAAAAGTAGAAAAGTAGAAGAATTGTACGAAATTCTTTAGAAAAGTAGAAGAATTGTACGAGGATTAAATTTTGTACGTTTATTCGCTAAGTAAGCTAATCGTATATACAGTTAATATCCTTACTATTTGTTTAAAGAAGAGACATCCTAATTTTGACAGTTAGGACCATGTTGTTGAATCGGCCAAGTGTCAGAATCCGAAGCCTTCGAATTCATGTCGCTCTCAAGAACTGGGAGTCGTAGAAATTTCAAATTGGAAAATTCTGAGACGAAATTAGTTTTTAACACTTTATGACAATCAATCTGTTGATATATTACGGGCATGAATATTTCTAGCGAAAGGTTATACCATCTGACCAATAAGGTCGTATGATTTAACCGTGCTAGGCTATTTCCTATCGTAATTATGACAAGTTGTAGGTCAGCATCAATGATTCTTATGATTAGGTAAGGGACATTCGCATGAATGAATAGTTGTAATTTGTAGATTATCGCTTCCAATGATACAATGATTCCAATGATGATACATGATTCCAAATTACATGCATAATACAAAAATGTCTGTAACATTTCTGTTATAACACCCCAAAACAGTAACAAAATTATCGAACAATCGATGCCAAAAGAGTCGCATGTGCTTCCCGGTACACGGAACCCCTACTTTCAGTTATCATATTTCCCTCCATCTATTACACTTGTTGAACACGTTGGGTCGAAAGACTTTGGCACGTGTTTGGAGCGGAAGATAGCACAAAACAGCGACAACGGCAGCAGTAGCAGGCAGAAAGAAATAATAATTGACTACACGGTGGCTGCCCATTATTAAGCTTCACGGCCATATCGGCATCATCGAACGAGGAGATGAGAAAATGTTTCCTCCACCCGGCCCGTTGTGCGAGGGAGGTAAAACGTCTAAGGAGACCAATAATCTTGTGCGCCGCTAAATTAATAACCAACCCGTGAGCCACGGTCGAGAGTTTTTTTTTTTTTGCAAAAGGGCGGGCGAAAGGGCGAGTGCGGTGAAACCCTAGATCATTCGGGTCACCTATTGTGAGCCAGCCTCTGTCCTTGGCAACGGACGGTACACGGTAACAACCAGCTGCTGCACTGCCGAGCGAACACTGGACAGAGTTCGATAAGTCAATAGTACCCCAGAGCTGCACTTGAATCCTCAGCGCGCTCAATCCTTGGCTGCACACGTGGCCACATAGGTGGTGCGAGGGTGACATAAGGGAAAGGTAACTAATAATGGACGATGGAACGAATGAGAGACGAAAGATTAGAGTGGTGCGGCCATTCTTTAACGCCACCGCTTACAACTTTGCATTTGAGTTGTTTTGTGCACACAGCTTACTAATTAAAATGATCTAGAATTGCAAAGAATTATGTCCTGGATGTAATGCGCCCGGAAGTATGCAAATAATTTAATTTATTCTCACAGGGTTTCTCAGATGATAATGACAAGCACAGAACCTTGAGGAGTCCTTAAAAAAGTCCTGAAAGTTGTTGATACATTTTGAACACCAAACAACCTTTAACTGAAGTATGGAGCTATGTAAGAAATCGCCATTTTAATTTTGCTATACTGCCTCTTACAATTTAAAAAAGAACTCCATTTTACAATTACAATGCTAGACACCGGAGGGTTAATACCCATTAGCATGGTCGAAAGTTCAATGCGGGCGTTGAAAAAAAAGAGAAAAACAAGTAAAGGTTAAGGTGAACTGTACCAGGCCGGATAGCATATAAATTCATCGAACTTGCATGCCGCTTTGATTTTGCATTTCCTCCAACCTGCACCAACTCCCCCCAATGGCGCCACGTTGTTTATTGCTCTTATACCAGCGGCGACCTTTCTGACCAACGCCCTTTCAACCATAGCGCGAAGCGTCTTTATTCCCTTTCCATGCATTTACCCGGCCCCGACTTCCCAACCTTCTCCCGGCCCGTGGTCAGAGACGTACGACGATCACGTTGGGCGGGTCGGTACTAGCATGAGCTTTTGACCGTGACACTTCCTGTCCGCTGCCGGTATCGCAAGTGTGCGCTTGGTGTGAATTACAGGCTCCCGGCTTGGGCTGTCCTACACAGCCGGGCATCGTTCAAGGACACTCACGTTCTGCACAAAGTCGCACAAAAGTCACCAATGTCGCGGACGACATTCTTCTTCCATTCAGCGCGCCTTCGTTCGGTCGCACTGTTTCTGGATGGGGCGACATTCGGAGGCGAATGATTTATTCAGTCTCGATGGTCCACGGATTGGTGTGTGGGTTGTACTTTTCCTTATTGCATTTTATTTTTGCTTTCATCTAGAAAGAAAGCAGCTCCAAACGGGCGGCACACGAAGTGGTATAGCTACTCTGGCCACTGGAAATGTTTCTGGAAATACAGAAGCGAGCAGAAACAAAAAATGAATGGAAGTCGTTTATCACTGAAGCGAATCTGATTTGGTTTTGTTGTTTTTTCTTTTTAGAAGCTTAGAAGTTTTTTTTTTACGAGCAATAAATTTTCATCGCTACTTTAATCCTTTTGGCCGTGACGGTTTTATAGAATGTTGTGACTGTTAACACTTGTGTATGCCGCACAACAGCAACGAAGACAGTTGTGATCTTTGCAAAAGATTGGACGCAGACTTGCTATTTTTTATTTAACGTTCAAGTGGAAAGTTGATCGTAATATTGATTGGGATATTCCAAACTGCAACTTCATTGCTGCAAACTTTTGAGAAGAATCATTCTTTTTAATCGTGAATAAGAAGTGGTTGTAATCATGTTAATCTCTGAAGGTTCTCTGATGATTTCTAAATATTCATAAATTACATATGAAATGAAAAACTTAATTCTCGATCCAATAGAGATTCTCAAATATTTAAAGTTTTATAAAATTTCAAAACATAGCTTCAGAGATTCATGAATGCTTAGAACTTTAAGAATATTTGAGGACCCATGAAGATTCACCCATGGAGATTCAGAGTGATTCATTCAAATTCAAGAATCAGAATCTGATCCGCATTACACTAATTTTTGCACGCAGTGGCGGATTAAGCTATTGGAGGGCTGTGCTGAGACCAATTAGCTGAGTAATTTGAAATTTATTGGAAAGATTAACATAGTCTCATTCTAGGCACAGTCTTGCCTTTGCCATCATTTGTCTAGTAAGACTCTAGGAAACAATAAAGATGCATTTTATAAATTCCCTAAATATCCTAGTTTCAAATAGAATATTCAGAATGAGACTTTAAAATCACTTAATATTGTACTAGCGACCCGAACCCTTATAACTAGAATTCAAAGTGGGTTTCCACATAACAGTTCCAGCTCTTGTAACTGTTCTCATTCTGTGTTTCAGGATCAGATCTCCAAGTCTATTTTTTTGTGGATTATTGTTGCCGAATAGCTTCGTTTGTTAAATATATCATGTTTGATATTTTGGGACAGAATCCTTGGTGATTTCGGAACCGGAATAAGATCAATCAATGTTTTCTTCAATAACGGGTCACACATAAGACTCAAAAGATCCCGAGGATAAAAATCACTTTGCTCTATTCTACAGTCAGAATAGACTCGCTCTTTAACTCCCTTTTCCCATGTACCATCGAACCGTCAATGGAGCTCTCGTGTCACGAACTATTTCTTCCGCTGAATCGCTTTCATTTTTAGAGCATCGCTCTACCCGATTGGATTAATTAGCACCTATCGCAATGGAACGATCGATCGTGTGCGGCAAAATGTATTGCGAATCTCGCTTCCGAAACATTCCATCCTCCCGGCTGGCCGGAACCCGTTTCAATCAACCCACTACAAATGAAACGGAACGATGACCGAAGGGCAAAGCGAAACGTTACGCCATAAATTCCAATTATGCAACCACTGAAAGGCCTCCACTGGTATACCCGCGCCCAAGGGTGAGGTTTTAATTAAGGCATTGAGAGTCGGGTTGTGCTAGAAGTTCAATTTAGAGTATGTGGAGGGTTTTTTTTCTGTGGAGTCCCAACAAGTGTTCAACTCAAGCGCTGGAGTTAAAAATGCGATCTACGATCGAAGATATACACGATTCGATTATTAGCGTGCGCATCTTCATGGTGAGACGAAGTTTTTTGTTGTTGCTCGTTGGAGAATTCGTTTGTTTTTGTAGCGCGCCTTGGAACTGCTTCTAGAACAAACAGCGCTTGGGAGTTCGACCGTCTGTTAGTTTATTGGCGAGTGCCCGCATTTCCCTTCCAAGATCGGCGGTCGTTTGAATCTAATTGCAGCAAACACAGCCACTGCAACTAAATTGTGCGGTGAAAGGCGTCTCGACGATTCTACGGTGATTAAGATGTGAAAAGTTCTAGCTAACCCTTGAGTGAAAGCTGTGAAAGCTATTCATAATGCTATCTTATAGTGCATAATATCCTAACTTGATTCTCTAACTGTTTGTTGGACAGATATTAAAGAACTATCACATAATGTTCAATATATTAATAGACACGGTTTTCTAGAAATTGTTCCACCAACATGTCGGGGGCCAATAATTCCAGCTTCAAGTGATAGATTCTTCATTTCCAGATCTCGAAGTTCGTCCAGTCACTAGTTGGGGGCCCTAATATTAATCTTCTTTTTAAATTCTGAAACTTTAGAGTTTAGGATATCATATACGAAATTCTCACGGATCTCAGAGGATTCATGTTTACGAAGTTTTATTTTAATAATTTATAAAAATTACAGAATACAATGTTTGACCACATTGCAACAACCAAAGTGTGGAGTTCAATGTCATTCAATGTGTCAAATGGCGCATGCGACTCGTGAGCCACACTGCTGGCTTAGGACCTCCTGGAGGCTTGAGTCGCTACTTTAATTAAGAAAAGAGATTGTTGTTGAGGCCTTTTTTATCTGTATATCAATCCAGAGTTCTTGTTTGTGCACTTTTTGAAGGTATTTTTGCAAGTAAACTATTAGCTTTTTTGTGAATCATAAATCAAATGGCTTAATAGTAATAAATCCAAATTAAAAAAAACTCAATCAGACCATATTTAATTGTTCGGTTTCATCGAAGGGTTAGTTGCAGTGTGGCTCTTCGACAGTTGAGACGATACGTTGTAAGAATAATCTCGCTTCTGCCATCTGGGCAAACAACAATCAGTTGCACTCGTTTCCCGTCCCTCGGTACGCCGTCCATTTGCAATGATGGAGCAATAAATTTTCTCACCACACCGCCTTGCCCGTTTACATTTTCTCATCCCACTCACTCCACCGTTTCGTCTTCCGCAGGTCATGCCGGCATTGCGTCTGTTTGGCCGGAAATGGTTAGCCGCCTCGGACGACCTCGTGTTTCCGTGCGTGTTCGAAATCTGCTTCCGGATCGTATGGTAAGCCGCACACTCCACCCACCCCCGGGGCCGTACCCGTGCGGATAAAGTGCAATTTTCCATTTTCCCCACTTGCAGGCTCGGGCTGATTTCCTGCGTAACGTCCACCTACTGGAACGTGACCGAGGAGTGCGGTGAGGATGCACTCCCGGTACGGATCTATCTGGTAGGGACCATAGTGTTAATTAGTGTAAATATAGTTCTACTCGTCATCTTAGTCAACCGCAGCGCTCAGGGCAGCATCACCGAGGTGCACAAGCGCCGGCTGGTCGCACCGCTGCTGGTAATAAAGTGAGTATGCGGGTATCTTCAGCTTCACCGTTGAATGTGCCCCGATTATATCTTTTTAATTCAATTATTCACACAATAGCTATCGTCTATAATCATCACAATTAATTTTCGTATTCAATTTAAAAACGGTTTAAAATATCACTTTTATAATTTGTTATATGTATAGATATGTTCATTTAAGATTGTTCTGTAGCCTATATATTAAATAGCTCATGTTTTGCATTTAGAATAAAACAATTAACATTGTCATTTTCAGAATACTATTAATAATACCGGAAACGGGCCTAAATGTGCTGGGCACCATGTGGGCGTTCTGTGGAACGTTTGAGTGTAAAAGCAACGATAAAGTATCCCGAACTGTGATCGAAGGTAAGCTATTATGAAAACAAAATTAGTTAAACATTCAACCATTCTATTCTCAAGTATATAGTATATCGATTCATCCTGAAAAAACTTTAACAAAATTTATGTAAGAAAATTATAAAATGATATTGCATATCATCAGGCGCAGATATAAAAAAACTCCTCAATAGTAAACCAATTACAATTCGGTTTTTCTAAATTCTTTTGTTTGTTTTTAATGAAATTCAGCTTTCCAGAACTTTTTTTAGCACAATAGTCTTAGTAGTTCTTCACCATACGTCTTTAATTACAACTTCTATCACTATGTGTTCCAGCAATCGTTCTATTCAACTGGGTAGTGTTTGCGCTGATAATATTCGGCCTGGCCATCGTGTTCGACCCGCTCGGTTCGGCCAAATACAAGAATGGCC
This sequence comes from Anopheles minimus, assembly GCA_000349025.1. Taxonomy (NCBI): domain Eukaryota; kingdom Metazoa; phylum Arthropoda; class Insecta; order Diptera; family Culicidae; genus Anopheles; species Anopheles minimus. The sequence goes on along the minus strand of KB663943.1, from coordinate 1,588,871 downwards.
GGGACACGAACGACAACGGTCCGACAGAGTCGGCCATCCATCGGAAGGTTTCGAAGCTGTGGTTCCGCCGGTTTCGGTGGGCGTTCTGTTGCCTCCGTCGTGACGAGTTCGGCCACGAAGCGTTCACACAGGTGGCCAGTCTGCTGAGCGCACTGTTCCGCGGAACCGATCTCGTCCCATCGGACATTGTGGCCGGTTGTGTGCTGCTGCGTGTACGGCAGAAACGTGAAACGCGCGAGATGCGTCGGATACGCATGTTAAACGACGATGGACCACGGTACTCGACGGATATTACGCGAGTCTTTGCAACCTCCCCAGCATGGATGACGATCAAGAATGCGCGCCATTTTCTGCGCTTTGCGCTGGCTGCGTACGGATGGCCGATGGTGTGCTATCTGAACTGCTGCACCGGCCCTTATCGATTAGTACCGAAGATGACGTGCTGTGCATGCTTCCGGTAATATCCCAACGAAGCGAATGTGCGACTCTCGTAACTAATATCGGTTTTTCTTTACTCTTTATTTTAGACGAAAACCCCAGATCATCATCGATGACAACTGTTGTCTATGCCATCTGGCCGGTGTACGGTATACGTCCCGCCTGCGTAGTGAAGATGTGCTGCATGCGTCGTTTAAAAACCATGTATTCGAGGTAAGAACCGACCACAACAACCACATAAATTCTCCAACGTCTACGATTCCTCTGAGCTGCGATCCACACCAAGGAATTTAGAATTTCTGGACTTCAGCACGTCCTGTTGCGTTTTGGAAGGAACAAACTCCACCGGTTTGTCTGCCAGAACAGCGGAATCTAAAAACAAAACCGGACAAGTCACACATAAGACCATTTACCGTATATTGTCTGAATCTTGGGGATGAACACTTACCGCTGCTGGGTGGTGGTATTGATTGCAGCTTGCCGTACGTCGCTTCCGGGTCTCCTTCGGGATCGTCACACTGCAACGGTGTGCCGGAGATGACTGCCATCAGCATCGCCAACGTCACCAAACACAGTCCAAAAGTGATGAGTTTCATGTTTTGCAAAGCACGGTTACGAATACGAATGACTCCACGCTGACTACCTCCGTTGCTTAGCTGTGATCGCTTTATACGCTACGCACGGGAACCTCTGGAGTTCCGGTCTAGTGATAAGACCGGTGCTACCAGGACCGGTTTCCCTGAACTACAGCTAGTTTATTTTCGCTTATCACACCGCGTCAATTCGAGTGTGGCCGACAGGTGTCATGGCTGTGTGCAGCAAAGGCAACACCATTCGGTGGTTCTTCCCATTTAGATTAGAAATGTTCTTGCGGGTTGACAGTTTGGGGCTAATGTGTTTTTGGCGTGCCGTTTAATTGGAAGGCAGTGCGCATGATTGCCCCGAAGTGGAGTGTTACAAAATGTAGTTTTTGTTTAGCTCTGATCGACTGCACCGGCGAATGTGATCATGAATTGTACATGATCTCCACTTTCGTTTAGTTTGCTCTGCAGAAATAATCAGTTCGGTCAATCAAGGACATCAGAATGGATTGCAGGTATCATAATGGTAGATATGAAGAGTTCTGGTATTTCTTTACTAAAAATGTTTTGTCAGAATGTGTTTTTCTGACGAAGCAAGTTGACATATGTTACAAACTGCAGTATTTCTTGTAACTTTGAAAGATTGTGAAGAATTTATAAAATATTGGAGTTCCATGAGTCTTTTAATTAAACTCTGAATCTCTCCTTCTAAGATCTCATCATAAAATTTAATAACACAAAAGACTTGCAACAGATTGGAAGATCACTTTAAACGATCGCGCTCCCAAATGCTATACACGTATGTTATGTTTAATTATCCTATGAACTATGGTCCACTCTGGATCGGCTCTACCGTGGTCGTTTGGGGTGATGGAGTAGGACCAACTCCGGCTATCGGCGCTACTGAACCGCCCGGTTTGTTCATGTAATTGTAATGGAAGTACGCCTCATTCTGCTTACTGACGCTACTCTGATGCCGGCCCATGAAGGAGATCTTTTCCAAAAACGTTACCCAACTAAATTCGCGCTTTCTGCGCGTATGTGCACGCTGTTCGGTAGATATGGAATGTTTCGAAACGTCCCAGTCCCCCGGGTAGGTGGTGATACGATCGAACATTGGTGGATGGGAAGCGGTTGTCGGGGGGTATGCGTAACGGACACAACCCAACTGACCGTCGTCAGACATCAGCTGGGTGGCAGTGATGGTGCATTCGTAGTACAGACACTGTAAGCCGATATGTTCACTAGATCCAGCGCCAATGGTGGCTGTAGGTTCTTGAATGCACACGTTGTAGGTTAACCGATACTCGAGGCCATCTTTAGTGTGGCGGACGAAGCAGGAGTAGGAATTGTTGCTGTAGCGTTTCGCAATCACTATAACACCTTAACGTGGAATTTGAGATATCAGATGTAATAAGCCGATTTAGGTAGTATTATTGAAAATTACTCACTGTCTGCCCAAATGCAAGGAATAAGAAAAGCCGCTATTGCTCCACCGAAGAGAAGGTACAACCGAGCCTCCATACTCTCGCAGCTTAATGACTTAATGGGTTTGTAGCTTTTCTCCGAACTTCAAAGCTACTCAGTGGACCCATTGCTTATATATCGCCGGTTCCTCGTCGCTGTTCACATTGCTAATTAACATTCCAGCACTTTGTTTTATGTTCTCCGTACGAAGTGAGTCTAATTTGTGTGTTTCTCTCCCTTCCAACAGTTACCATTCTGTATAATGGCGGACCACAGTACGAAAAGCATCGTGATCGCTATCCGGGGCAGTCTTTCGATGCGCGACGTGTTTACCGATCTGGTGGCTAATGCGGAACGCTTCGACGCACCCGGAATGCCACCGGACACGTCCGCCCATCGCGGAATGGTGGCCGGTGTGGACTGTATGATGAAGCGGTTGCGCGAGGGCAACATACTGGAGCGAATCTGTGCCACCTATCCGGATTACACGCTGGTGCTAACCGGACACAGCCTCGGGGCGGGTGTTTCAATCCTGCTGGCGGCCAAACTGCGCAGCCGCTTCCCGGATCTGCGTGTGTACGCGTTCGCCACACCGGCGGGTCTGTTAAGCCGCGAGGCAGCGCGATGTACGGAGAGTTTCGCCTTCACGATAGGCGTTGGGGACGATTTCGTGATGCGGCTCGGTGTGGATTCGATCGAGAATTTGCGCACGAGCGTCATTGAGACGATACGGGCGTGCAAGTTGCCAAAGGTGAGATCCCTTGATCCGGGAGTATATATTTCCGTTCCTTTGTGGCTAATTTTCACTTTCGCTCTTTATTGTAGTGGCGCATCATGCTGAACGGATTCGGGTACGCACTGTTCGGAGTGCCTTCAAGAGATCTGGAAACGACCTGGCACGATGTGACGGAAATTACGAAGAAAGCCGCTGCCCAAAGTCCTCTGCTATCCGGTGAACGGCCAATTCAAACAGTGGCCACTGCGGTAAGAGCTTTGATTTGCTTGAAGATGATTTGTTTTTATTGAGATGTCCATTTTGAAACGTATTCCAGGAAGGTGGATTACTTTCAAGTGAAATATCCTTGAGACGCTTTGCCAAAACGCGCCTCTACACCGGTGGCCGTATATTGCATATCGTGCGCCGAAAGAAAACGGAATTGGAAAAGTATGTACGCGCCATACTGAGTGTCTTTGAACGTTGGCTAATTCCTTCCATTTACTCCAAATTGCAGGAAATCAAACAGTGGTGGTCCAACGTACGAGATGCGATGGGCAACGGCCGAAGACTTCACCGAGCTGAAGGTGATGCCGCGCATGCTGCTGGACCATCTGCCCGATAACGTTTTCAAAACGCTCACCACCATCCTGGAGGACCAGAAAACGCACAACGGTTCCGTGCTGTCGTTGCAGGAAATATGAACAACGGAAGCAAACGAAAAACAAAAACAAAAACTAAAGTGCCTTATTGTGAAAATGATCTTGCCTGCAATCGGTTGTTTTGGTGTCTGAACGGACACACGCACACACCACCTTCATCATATCTGCCCCCTCGTCCGATGGCCGGTGCCCACCAGAGGTTCCGATACCGTTCAGGTGATGCGGGAGAACCAACCCAATATGAAACCACCTAAGATGATATTACTATTACACCCGTCCTCATGCCCATGTCCTAAACTAAGTTGACTTATAAGCGTAACGACAAAGAGCATTCCAGCGAGAATAGCAGCCAAATTAACAAACACATTCCCCATTTGTTTTTTTATGTATTATAGTTCCATTGTGGTTGTTTTATAAGACGGTATGTCGGATTCCCCCTGTCCAACCATTCCAAAGGCAACGAGATACATTTGCCAGTGTATGTGAACCGGGAACCGGCAAGGTACACGTACTAGCTAGCACCATACTGATAGTGATTATTCTTTTGTAAGATAAGCGAAACTGTGTACCGGGTACAGGAGACAACACGGGGTGATCATCTTCCACCTCGTAGCATATGGCGTTTTTTTTAAATTCTCTTGGTTAGAAAAGAAACATTGTCCTACTGTAAAAAAGGGTGGAACCTTTCAAACATCACCAGAAGCCAAAACCCCAACCACTCTCACGTGTTTTTCGGTTGTGATAAAAGTGCAGAAATGTTAGACAAATTATGAGACGAGAATCCAAAAAAAACGGAAAAAAAACTCGCAAATCGTGTCCCAAAGTGTGCGAGATATTTATTAACTTATGAAGTTTTTGTGTGTTGGAGGAGGAGTTTTCATTCCTTTTGAAAAAAGAAAAAAGCGATGATTTTCATACGAACGAGCTGTGTCTGTCCTTAGGCTTATCATGTTTCGGTACTGCAAACGCGAACGGAAAACGGAACTACCGGATTACGAGACCGTCCTCTGTGTGAGTGTATGTAGCTTTTGTTTTATATATATAAACATATCTTCTCTTGTGTATATTAAGCGTGCTAATACGATTTGGCGGGAACATCCGAACAATTCGCTGGCAAGTGATCAAGTGGAATTTAGAGTCTTGTACTGGATGACAACGGCTTAACGATAAAACGGTGTTTAATATCTTTTTCATGATATTCTGGGGAACTCTTTAGGACTTGGGTGACTATCAGACAACAATTTTAAATTAGAAAAAAAGCGTCAGAGCATCTATATTCGTTCTATCCTATTCAAGCAATGTTCCAAGAACTTGCTCGTAAAAGTTTGAGAGCTTTGACTCTTGATGATGACATATATGTTCAATAGATGACAGGACCTTAGATTGTAGATAAGCCCCGGAATAAAAGTTGGAGCCCAACGCCAGTATCCAGACCTGACATGTCAGAATCTGATGAAAAAACCTTCGTGGGAGATTCCATTTGTTCTGAAAGTCACCCAGATATACTGCTTTACATGATGACTCGATGACCTTCAATGACTCACGCGACTCTTCATGGCTACAAGTTCTAAATAACGAAGCTGAGTTTTCCGAAATTAGAAGCTGATATATTCATAAGAATGCCTCTCCAAAACCGACCACCATTGAATACTTGTATGAAGAGGCAGAGCAATGACAGTTCCAACGAGTATTCTTCTGAATCTCCGGTAACTGCTGCTCACTGCACGAGAATGACACCATACCAACCTTCGTTTTAGGTTTTTCAAATTTTCTAAAGTTTCTTTCCAACATTCACATCGATATATGTACAACCATTTCAATGCTGTTAAAGGAAGACTATATTCAGAACGCTTACTATCATTCCAACAGTTTGAATCCTGTTTTTATGATTCATTTTCCCCACTGCCTTGTCCGCCCTGTCCACCCTGACCACTCTGTCCGGGAGGTGGTCCACGGCGTCCTCCCTTACCACCCTCACCGCCCTGTCCACCTGGACCACCACCCTGTCCGCCACCTCCTCCCTGAGCCGCACGCCGAATTCTCAATCCTTCCAGCTCACCAAGAATGTCATTCAGCGGTTTTATCATATCCTCGTGCACATTATCAATCTGGACGAGTTTCTCATCCGGTTTCTTATGCTCGGCGGAAACATAATGCTGAAACACGGAACAGACCCGCGGTTGATTAGGAGAAGTTAGCAGATTATGCAATTAAAGCTTTCCACTCACCACCAGCAGCAGCATCGCCGACAACAAGAAACAAACGCTCTTCATTTGATTCATTTTTCTCCCAAAACACTTGTTGAATGGCAGATGAGTTGTTTTCACTGTTCGGTATCACTGTCGCTATTGGACGATACTCGAAAGCAAGCGCGAAAGAAGCTTATATAGTATGGGATAGAAGATCGATATCTGCGAACCTTCCATGGTGGCCATTTTTCATCCGACTCGTGTGACAAATGTTTCATATCCGGTGAGCAAAGGGTAGATAACCGCTACACATTGGTAGCGGAAATGATGCACTAATGCATCATAGCAATGCAACGTTGTGATAAACTCGAACGGGAAGATCCAGCACCTTGATTGTGCCATTAGCGATTCGATTTGCACATAGCAAATGATGATGAACTTTTACGGTGATTTGGTGAATAATTTAAGAAAATATATATTTGCTTTTTTTAATATGAAAAAATTACACTACACTGTTTTGGAAACGTTCGCAATGATGGGTTTGGGACGTGCTTTGAACAGCACTTTGTTGCGCACCACGGCCCTCACGCGATACTCCACCTTCGGTACCACCTTGTGTTCGATGGCCACGGTCGTATCGAGTACGGTTCGATTGGAAGTGACGGAATGCGCGGTTGAATCAAGATCAGGCTGTTCCTGGCTTTGGGTGACCGGTAGCTGGCTAATGTCGAGCATCGTTTCCTCTTCCTCATCATCCACCGCGTCCCGTCGCCGCAAGTCAAACTTTTCCACCACCAGCAACGGTTTGTCGATTTTCTGCAGCCGTCCTTGCAGTATATGGTGGCCAATGATGAGTATCTGAAGTAACAAAATGACGCTTAATGTAGGCAGTCGAGCTTTATTGGGATTGAAACTGCGAAACCTACCGGTTGACCGTATTTATTGTAGAGCAGATCGCCGATAAACTGACCAGCCATTATGCGATCACCACGAACATCGAGATCACCCTGTAGCTCCACGATGCACCATTCGTCCAGATTGGTATTACGCTCACCATTTTTGGAAGGACTTCAAGTAAGGAAAACAGATCAATTAATTTCCCGATTAGAAACTGTACTAAGACTATAACATTATTTTATTTGTTTATCGTAAGACTTATAAAGCTCATAATTTCAGTAACTTCTCCATCGCCCTTCTACATATAATATGTTTCAGAGTTTTTTGTCAGAATTCTAATTCTAATGTCTCAGAGACTTTTGTGAATACTGTACACTTCATAGGCTCTACACAGATCCATCTTCCACAGATATTTGAACGTAATGCTTTGTATCTTAACATCAATAATGTACGATCACCTAGTTGCACGCCTTTCCTGTTCAGAATCTCCAAATTGAGCTTTTCCGACTTCGATCGATCTTCTGATAAATGTCAACTATGTAGGAGACTCAATAATGTCTATATAATTAGCCAAGATACTGCTGCTTCTTTCCAAGTTCTGTCAGTGATTGGTCTTCCCGTTTCGGGATGTGGGGAAGTTAATATTGTAATATTAAGGAGAATATCTTGTAGACGGTATTCAAGACTGTAATACCTGTATTTGCTGCATTCTAGTTTATCTCCGCTTTTATCTTGCTGCTCTCTAGTTTATATATACAAAGCGTCGATTACACCACAATCTCAGTAATAATTTGATAAAATTTGTGCAATGTTGGAATAAAACGAAAATATAAGAACAAAATTGACAGGCATTTTGCACTATCTTTATTGACGAATTTTGAAGAAAAAAAATACAATAAGTTTGATAGTAGATTAAACCTAGCAGCGGAACTTCTTAAAGAGTGGATGCTGATGGGCCGACTTCTTCCGTGCCTCGTAGTAGATCGCATCGTCCGCACCGGCCATCGAGCTTAGCCCACCGGTTCGCTTCGATCCGCTCGGTCTCGGTACACCCGTACCATCGCCCGGCATCCGCTCATCCTCACAGTCCATGTCCGTCGCCGACAGGACCTGCTGCAACAGCTGACCCTGCTCTTCGCGCGTCTTGTAGAACAGATCCGGATCACTTTCCATGCCGGCCAGATGCGTTATTACCTTGTAGCTGTAGCCCTGGTTCACCAGGAACCGCTGACGTTTGCGCGAGTAACCCATTTCGAGCGTATCCTGTGACACGAGCGTATAGAAGAACGCATTGTACTCCTCGGCAATGGCACCCTTCTTCGCGCGCAGGATACGCCCCAGCCGCTGTGCCTCCTGTCGTCGGGAACCGCCGTGCGATGAAATCTGAATCAACACGTTCGCTTCCGGCAAATCGAAGCTGGTATCGGCCACCTTCGACACGAAGATTGTGTTCACTTTAGGATTGAACTTAAAGTTCTGCAATATCTGTATCCGCTCGTTCTGGGACGTCGGCCCATAGATGTACGGTTTGTTCATCTTGATCGCGTAATGCTTCAGCGCAAACACGTTATCGCTGAACACGATCGTTTTATCGCCACGCTTTTCATGGTAGCGGATAAGATACTGACAGGCACGGAATTTGGCCGGATTCATCACGTACAGCAGCATCTTTTTTGACGTTTTAGCGATGAGATATTCGCGGTAGAATTCCGGTGCCATCGGGCACCATACCTCCGCACACTGGACGCGCGCAATGTAACCACGCTTCTGCAGTTCCAGCCAGTTTGCTTCGTACAGCTTGGGTCCGATCAGGAAGTTAAGATCCGCAATCTTGTCGTCCTCTCGCAGTAAAGTAGCGGTCAGCCCAAGCTTACAGTGTGATTGTACGATCGTGAGCACACGTCGGAACATTTTAGCCGGGATTGTGTGTACCTCGTCCAGCACCATGATGCCCCATTCCTGTTCCTGCAGCCAACGCATCGTCTGTTCCGCCTCCCAGGAACGTTTCTGGGTGTGCGTAATCATGGAGTACGTCGTCACGAGTATACCGCAACCCATCGGTTTATCTTTTGCCTCGGACGTGAACCGACATATCATACTGTCGTCAGCGGTGGACCACATCTTAAACTGTTGCTTCCACTGTTCCACCGAAACGCCACTGTTACACAGCACCAGAGCACGTTTACGCACCGTACAACACGCCGTAACACCGACCAACGATTTACCCGCACCACACGGCAGTACAATAACGCCCGACCGGGCACGCCCGTTACCGAACATCTTGCGCAGGCTTTTCTCCTGGTAAGGGCGCAATACAGCGGCCGGTTTAAGATCGATATTGATGTCTGCGTTGATCGTATCGTTGCGGAAGTCATACTCGGCCAGCAGCGGAAACTCAATCTCGATGCAACGCTTCTGGAGCGTTTCTATCTTTTCCTGGTTCACCTCGAACGAAACCGTATTCAGATTCGCTTCCTCTTCCTCCTCTTCGTTATCCATCTTGTCGTAGAAGTTTGTGATATCCTCCGGTACGGTGGCATCCTCGGTGACCACTTCCAAACCTTCACCTGCCTTATCTAGAAAAAAAGAGATGACAGAATGAATTTATTTTTCGTTTATTTATAAGAGCAAAGCGTGAAACACTTACCTGTCTCCGTTGTGGCCGATCCGGTTGGCAACGTGGTTTGTCCGGGAGGTAGTTTCGTCTGACCGAATGCCGTTATTCCTTTCCCCTTCTCAAGCGTTTGCTTAATAAATCCATCTCCACCTTCCTCCTCGGTACGGCGTAAACGACATGACTGAATGACCGGATCTTTGAGCAGCTTCTGTAACACTTCCGGGTGGGGACTTTCCACGAAATACTTGTTGTGCTTAAGCACCAACTTCACCTTGCCGTACGACAGCGTACAGAGGCGTATAAACTCTATGATACCCTCCGGAATGGTTGTTTTGCTCAAGCGCTTCAAGTACTCGATGATATCGTGCGTTTGCAACCCGACCGAGACGGCAGCATACAAACTGTACGGTGTCAGCTTGTACTCGTGTATATGCTCTGGACTGAAAATATAACATAGAGTTACACATATTTCGCCATTATGGCACATTACCATGTTGTTCGCTTCGTCATCTTACCGACAAACCGGTTCCGAGATGGCAATTAGGAAGTCATGAGCGTGCTTGTACACCGGGGAAAACGATTCCAGAAAGATGTGTCCGTTCGGCGCTACCCACAGTGGTCGGGACTCGTTGTCCGGCTTAAGATCCATCTGCGACCGATAGTCCTTCGCTCCGTACTCATCCTCCTGGATCGCTTCGTCGTTCTTTTCCGCGTTCTTTGTGGCAGCATCCGGCACAAAATCACTTTCACCGAGATTGCTGTCGTCGTCGTCAGCGAAGGCAGCGTACGCTTCATCCTCCGTCCGACGCTTCTTGTTCCATTTGTTCTCCACGAAACCACTGGCACTGTTCGATCCGGAACCACTTTTATCCTTTTTGGAGGACTTTTTCGGAGGACCCATCGTGTTGCCTCATCCAATCGCGGGGAACTTCGATGCGTTGTGAATTTAGAGTATGTCAACAAACGACCACTTGACAGCACAGTTTGACAGCAATAGTACAGGCGCCCATAATCTTTGCCGGCAGCGATTTTGTTTTGAGCGGAAAACCCATTGCCCCAATCCTACCAATCAATTTCGTAGAAGTTTACTTACTTTCGCACGTAGATAGGCATTGTAAATAACACGTATCACGAATCAATTGCGTATTAAACTGCAAAAAACAATGTAATCAACACACTCCTGCTCGAGGTTATCAAGAAACACAAGTTTGGCGCGTATTTGAAAGATCTTCCAGTATTTTCCCCTAGATGGCGCGCATTGTTAACAGGTTATTGTTAACAGGACCAAGTAGCAAATGAATAGCATGATTTTTAAAAGAACGATCAGTTAAGGATCAGTTAGAATGCTTTGAAAGGCTTACGGAATGGAATCAAAAAAAAATATTTCGATTGTTCAATAGGACAATTTCTAAAATTTTATGCAGTTTTCTTGTTATGTACCCGTTGACACCCAACTAAAAATTGTCACTTGTGACCGCTTTCATCGAACTTGTACATTTTGCGTTAAATTATTATTTGAAGATAATTGAGTAAACTCATTTTAGCTTTAAATAGATGAAAACCTAGAAAAAACCTTTGAATCAATCAATTTCAATGTGATAATTCGCCTAGAAAACTGTGTTTGTTTTTGCGTCACAGATAATCAGACACCCGGTACCCGGATAATCGGCGTTCCACTGTTTCTGAACTTGTCGGAACACATCGTACGAAATGGTAGTTGGGAAATTTGTATGGTTGGGTTGTTTGTCTGGTTGGGTGACAGCATTTGACAGCGGATGTTTTCTTCCTCACTTCTTATCGCGGTCACGATCAATCATCGCCAAAAACCGTAGAAGAAAACGTTTTCGTTTCGTTCGTCCCTGCATTTTTTCGCGAAAACCGTTCACACACGGAATCGGTGGTGAGAAGAAGGAAACCCCGTGTCAATTTGTCTACTGGTGCAGCACCCGTTCGTGATTGTTTCGTGCATTTTATTACGTTTTCACGTGTTTTGTGGTGCTTGTTTACGTCGGGGATTTTTTTTTCGTTCGTGCGACAAGAACAAGCTTCGGCGTGGGACATTTTATTCGTAGTGGTTGCGGTTTTCCCGTACCTTGCCGATTGTTCCTTTTTCCCTAGCTGCTGTGTGTCACGCGGCGTGCTGCAATCGATTGTTGTCTATTGTTCGTTTTTGAGTGTGTGTGCGCGCGTGTTGTCGTTGCCGTTTCGTGAAAATATCGCTAAAGTGCCTGCTGCGATAGAATTTTGCCGCCTGCTGCTTGCTGTGTGGTGTCTGAAACCTTCCTGCTTCATTATCCCTCCGGCTGTTATCCGTCGTGTAGTGTGAACGCAGCAGCAGTAGCGTCGTCGGTAGTGGTGCCCGACACAAAGGTGATTTGCAATTGTATATTCTGCTAAAGTGCAGTTTAATCACGTCCAGCAATTGTAGGTGCACATTGATTGCAAATATAGCCGTAGCGCGTTGGTGTTGGTGGGTGTGTGTGTGTGCATGTGTGGGTTTTGTGCCGTGTGGAAAATTTGTACGTTGTAAAAAGTGACTTAACTTGTGGCCATTTGCGGAATTTTTATATTGGCAGAAGAAAAGTAAAAATTGTCATTATTCAATCGGTTTTGGATATACACCAAACAGGAAGTAAGAGAGAATTTCGCAAGAGCTGCAACTGAACATTCCCGATCTTTCTTATCGCATCGGTTAAAGGATTACTTCACCAGGTTTAACCAAGAAGGAAATGGGATAGAAGGAAGAAGAGAGAGGGCCACGAAATGATGATTCAACATTTCAAAACTGCCCGACATGCGAAGAAAACCAATACAGCGGCGAAAATGGCGTCGAAAAGCCTGGAAAACTAATCAGTAAAGAATGCAATCAGGCCAAGATGTTGTGTGGATGTGTGTGACCTCCAGCAGAAGTGTGAAAATCGACATGAAAACAAAATTGCCTCTGATCAAATGGGTTTCAGCAAACAGCCGAACCAAACACACATACCGCCTTTTCCCATCGTTCCGTTTCGCTTTCCATTCGCATGCGTTTTTCCAATCAGGCAGTATGCGGGTGATCGAATGTATGCGTAAGTGTGCGCGTGTGTGCACATGCTTTTTCGGTTCTGTGTGTTTTTTTTTCTCGGCTGGTCCCCTTTTGCCGGTCCCAACCGAGCATCATTATCCTAAAATTAGATTCGTACGTGCCGGGTTTTCCTTGTCTTTTTTCCACCATATCTCTGGATTTTCCTCCCTCACACCACCCATCGCCAACGCTTGTTCCGGGTACGAATTCCGGCATGGTCAAAACATCTTTCTCGGTTTGCCGCTGACCTTTCCATCTGCCAGAAGATGCTCCTTTCAGGGGGAAAAGGTGATCTTCTCGCTTTTGTAAAGGTGAAAGAATTTGTTAGCGAAACAACAGCCGGGGCCAGCGTGGAATATAGTTACGAGGTAAAGATGTTTGTTGCCATCGCAACTCTTTATTCCCAACCGGCAACACCTCATCTCGGTTGGCAGGAGTCTGCGAGGAAAGCATGGGCGGTGGGATGGAGGCATTATTTACACGTTGCGTACGAATATTTTGGGTTCGGAACGGGCCATTGGTTAGTTTCAATCCGTTGTACACCTCGCTAATCGTTGTTTCGTGCTCTCGTCTAGCAGGGAGGAAATTATGATTTTCTCGGGAAAATTATCCCATAAACACGTTCACCAAAAACAACAAATTATCCAGAGCAATACCGATCGGAAAAAATAATACATCAAAGCAGGCGGGAGGTTACTTGTATCCCCGACACTCTTTTCCTCGTTTGTCCGTGTATATACGAACATGGATCATGCATTTTCGTGCATGCGTGCATGCGTGCATATATTTACTCCCTGTAGCGAACGTACCACGATGACTAATCGCGCAAACCTTCCGCCTATCCGCGCGCAATATGCGTGAAGATGTCGCCTTGCTTCTCGTGCATTTATTCTTTCTCATTCTTTAGCCGGCTATTGTTCGCTCGGCGCAACGAGATACACATTTAATATGGATGCTTGCGCGACTACTGAATAAAATATGTGTTTCATCATATTCTGCTACCAGCGCGTTATCCGGGGCCCATTGTGCCCATCCACGGAAGAACGAAAAAACAATCTCGGACGGAGGGAAAGTGAACGGAAGCAAAAAAAGATACGCCTGTCTCTACAAAGTGGTTAATTTCTACTCAACCGCATAGAGAGTAAACCACCCACAACCTCCGTTGTGTGGGGACGGTTAACCAATCCTCCGAGAGAAAGGGTGGGAGAAACAGGGCCGACAGAAAAGGAAAAGCAATAGAAGGTCTCGGTGTCTGCGGTCTCCATCCATCACTTGCATGCTAAGCGAGAACCGCTGAATCGAATCAATTTTATTGATTACTTTTAATGTATGGCTAGTGTGTTGTCATTTCGCACTGGCCTTCGGTGTCATAACCGTTGTTCCGCAAACAGAAAGAATGCTCCTTTGAAGTGCTGGAAGCTTAATCGTTCCATAATCTGTTTGTTTATAGAATTTAAATCAAATACAGACTGGGGGTGGTGAACGGAGCAATAATTAAACGAAAAAGATTTTCCCTTTCCATCATGCATTACGAATTTACAGGTACTGCTTTGGGCTGTGGCAAGATACATTTTTAAACGAGCTTTATTGACACAAACTCACGACAAATTCCTTTGTGTATCGTACGTTTACTAGTGGGGTAGTTTGAGGCTAAACCAAACACGCACACATTCGACGGCTTTTATCACACATTTTGATAAGAAAAAGCAAGGGTGATTTGTTATCGATGGGGTGCCGTGAGCTGTGCGGTTTATAATTGGTGTAACCATTGCGGATTGAACGTCAGCAGTTACTAATTATGTGTATCGTCATTTATCCCTATCTAACTTTAAACAAAAATGCCCCCTTTCCCCCCAAAAATTCAACAAAATATCAACAATTCGGTTCCTTTAATCATGTTACTTGATTTGAAGTAGTTTAATATTTTTAATAATTGTTTTAATATTATTTTCTTTTTCAGCTTTTATCGGCAAAAAACACACACATTCTTTCTCCAAGATGTCGACCGAAAAGGAAGTGAACCTGGCGGAGGTAGAGCAGGCAGAGGAACACGACGGCAACTATCAGCCACCGCCGCAGAAAACGATCGAGGAAATAATGGCCGCCGATGCGGAAGATGAAAGCTTGCGAAAGTACAAGGAAGCTTTGCTCGGCGAGGCACAGGCCGAAAAGATTGTTTTTGGTAGGTTGACCACGAGCAGCGGACACGCTGGGAGTGATTGTAATTGCTTGCATCATTTGTTTCACTCTTTTTTTTTCGTAGATGAATCTGATCCTCGAAAGGTGATCGTGAAAAAGCTTGCCCTGCTCGTTGCCGATCGTGATCCGATGGAGCTGGATCTGACTGGGGATCTAACGAAGTTGAAAAAGAATGTACGTATCAAGTTCGCTCTCTAGTGCGACGCGTTCCACGCAGTTTCACACCAGAATGTGTTCTTTTCCATTGTAGGTGTTCGTCATTAAGGAAGGCATTCAGTACAAAATTCGTATTGATTTTGTCGTTCAACGAGAGATCGTGCATGGGTTGAAGTATGTGCAGAAAACCTACCGGATGGGTGTCCCAGGTAAGGGAATTGATGTTTCATAGCGCATATTATGCTGCAAACTATCTTGCAAATTACTATGCAATCATGTAAAATCGACCGTACATGAGCAACATACAGTGGTTAAAACACAAACCCGGATACCTATAAATTGAATGATCGCTTGTCTTCTTGAGTATGTTTAAAACATGTAGGATTAAACGTAAAATGTTTATAACGTCTCATTAATCCATATTCACAATTAAATATTATCGAAAATCGAAAAAACCCATAGCTGTGCAAAAATGTGCATAAATTTATATACGCGGCGGCCTTCAGGGTTGATTTCTTTAAATGAAATTAAGACAATTTTATTTCAATCCTCTCGTTATATGCTCAGGTTTGTCTTGACAAGCACATTACAGTAAAATTCTCAATTATACGAACAACGTTAAAGTATTATAGTTGTGAAATAGAACGTGTCAGTCTCAAGACTTTAGGAAACTTGTAGACACTATGATAAACGAATTCCAGTCTTACCACGACTCTGGTTTTCTTCAAAATATTTCTTTAATATTCTCTACCGACACTTCCCTTAAAAGCCACTTTTAGAAGATTAATACTAGTCATGTATTTGCTAAAAGATATTACGAGATATATACGGACAATTTTGATCAAAATGGAACTTATTTTCTAACCAGAAATTAGTTAAATTGTATTGCATTTTTGTATATTAAAGGCGTTGATTCATCAATTAAAGTAGACTAAGTTTAGTTCAAAAACGATGGCGATATTCAACAAGAAAATAAGCATTTTGAGTGATTTGTTTTATAAATCCAGAGGACGAAAAAGCTCCATTTCATCTCATGCTTTTGTCCATAATAAGGCCCAAAAAATCACTTTTGGGTAGATGTGTTTTCATTATATAAATTTTTAATAGAACCAAATAATGTTTAAAATGTTCTTGAGTACCTTATCCTAGTGTTCAAAACTAACCACGATCGAACAAAACGTTCAATTTCTAAATGTCCGAATTTGCGTTTGAACAGCTGTATATCAAGCCATCTTCCATTACCGAAACGATCATCTTCCATCCTTTGTTTGTTTTCCTTTTGTTCATTCAATCGCGATGATAATGTTGTGATTTTATTGATTCGTTTTATTTTTACGCTTCACTTTCCCTTCGTTGTGGTTGTGCGTGTCTGGTACAATCATGAACAATTTAAATGCAACCACTATATACTCGTCTTATTAGCCATCCATGGTAAGATATGTAGAGTAAACGATGAGTTTGTTTTTTGTTATTGTAGTATGTTCCTTAATTTTTCCCTTTTTGAAGGAATTACTAAAACTTTCATAGTAATGTAAAGGCAGCGCACTTCTTTTTCGCACTTATTTCGATTATCTAGCGAAACATTGCAAGTTAGAGCAATATTCACGATAGTTCCACCATAAACTAGTTATAACATTGGAGTGTTAACAGTGTTGAAGTGAAGACTCGTTTGTGTTTTAAACGTTATGTTCTTTCCCTATTGCTTGCGGATTCCGTTGCTTCATTTTGCACTATTACTAATCGCTCATCTCTAAACATACAGTCGATAAAATGGTCCAGATGGTCGGTTCCTATCCACCAAAGAAGGAGATCCAGAGCTACACGACCCCGTTCGAGGAGGCCCCGTCCGGTATGATGGCCCGCGGTACCTACTCTGTCACCTCCCTGTTCACTGACGACGACAAGAACGAGCATCTGAAGTGGGATTGGAGTTTTGAAATCAAAAAAGACTGGCAGTAATATGCAAACCATTAAGCCCCTTCTCTTCACACAAAGTAAATTTCCCCATAAACAACCCCAAAAACACACACCTGCATATATTTAAAAACAGAACAAAAAGAAATGCGATTGATACAAGGCATATTATAGCGCAGAAGATGTCCGAGCGTAGGAGAGAATCATAAAGGTCAAATAGACATGCTTAGCAGTGTGATGTGACTAGCACACAGGTGTATGGAAACGATGATGGATCCATTTACTGAGATTAACCTTTAAAACAAAAAGCAGAAACAAATAATGCGGGAATTAAATAGCCGATAGTAATGAGGGATAGCGCAGCAATGTATGATGAACCCCGTCGTGAACTGATTTCCCTGTTCCCAATCCTGGCATTTTTTGGGAGATGGTGCATAGCAATAAGTGAATCGGGGAGGGGGCTACACAAACCATATGCCACGAAAGCGAAAAATGAAAGCTGTTTTAAAGATGCGGCACTTAGGAATTTAGTATAAAAAACCCCCGCCCGAACAAACAACACAGAACACGGAGAGAGAGAGAGCAGAAGGAAATAGTAAGCATGAGAAATGAGACTAAAACAAATGGCTTTTGAGCAAATCGCTAGAAAAAATCGCATTTCGTCGTATCCATTTGGTAGCTATTTTCCAATTTTCCGCCGTGTGATGAGCAACATGTTATTCTTCAGTATTTGCCATTTGGAAACAGAATTCAGTATAGGGAGGAAACAAAAGATTCCCACACCGCAGTGTCCGGTGGGAATTGTTTGCTTATACCGCTTTTTTGGTTTTATTATTTTGCATTTATGAAACGTTGGTACAGTTTTATTCTTTTTCGTTTACTTTAGCTTGTGTTGCTAGAAACTATTTTCAAAATTCATCCCGGAAGAGGATCGTTTGCCGTTCGATTCGTTTTTAATCGGTTGCTTTTACACCGTTGTCCCTGTACAACGGAGATTACCGATTGAGACATTAACCGAAGGCTTGTTTTAGTGTGGAGCGCGTAATATAAAAATCTTTCTCCTGGCCCCAGCGTAGAAATAAAAAGCTATGTTTCACTAGCCACCAACGGAAGTAAAGGGTGTAATACGTTGTATTCAATAGGGTAAGAAAGGAATAGCAAGAAATCTATAGCATTTTTCACAACATCAAGCGGATTTCCTTAACCAAACCTTCTTCATTCTCCCCTCCCCTCCTTAACCGTCCTCTCTGGTCATTAGTGAGCATCATTTCCGTACGTTTGGCATTGTACCGAGCTGAAATTTGCATAAATGTGTCCATCACAAGGGAAAGTAAAACCAAAAAACCACACAACGGGTGCTTAACGATTGGGGAGAAAGGTACCAATCACCAAATATATAATACACACTCATCCTAGGAGAAGGGATACAAATCCGTACTGGTTCATGTATGCGGGGGTGCGATGTTCTACCGTAACGAAGGATTCCGCAGAATTCCGTTCGCTAGGAAATAGATAGCACTGTGGAACAGATGTGTGAGACTGTGGATTAATGTGTATTTACGGTGTAAGAAAGCAATACCTTTTTTTGTGTGCGGGCGTGTCGTGTGTACCGTGCGTTTGAAGTGAAACAAACGTGCGTGACGGTACATTGTCACTGAACAATAATAAAATTCACCAATTTAATAGTTGCTCCAACTGCAAACGGTTTAAATGTGTGGCTTTATAGCTAGTGGGTGTATTTTTAGCCGGAAAGCAAAACGATCGATGGATGACACATTGGATGAGGTGCTGGGTTTCGATTTCAATTGTATAAAACGCGTTATGATTGGTTAATTGATTTTGTTCAGAAAAATATTATACAATCAGACGCTAGCAACTCAAAACGCAAACTCCAATATATTGAGCAATTTTATAAAATAACTGCGCATTTCTTTCGAACAAATCATCAAAAACAGTGAATTATTTGTGCACGCACACAAACAAATGACCCTTGTACTACATTACTTTGCGAACAGTGTACTAATGATTATAAATCCAGCAATATAGGCATGTGGTGACCTGTGGTATAGAAGCAAGAATTGTATATTAAGCGAAAAAACAGGTGGTGTCCCAGGGTGAGGTTTACAGCGTCATTTAGAATGCCTCGGAAACACTATAAACTACGCTCAATTTGTTCGTTTATAAAGTGAAAAAAAACACAAAAAGAATTATACCAATAAAAGTAAACACGGGACAACAAATGGTTCTGCATTACTTTGCATACTTGTGCATAATTGTGTCTTTTAATTCAATGGTTTTTTGGGTTAGTATTTGTTATATGATATCTTCAATAAAATCTAATTTACAATTCAGGGAATATAAATGATTGGGAAAGAACTTGTGTAGAACCGAGGTGGTTCAGTAGTTCTGTTTCTCAAATCTTCACAACCAGTCAACGCAATGAAGGCTGTTAGAGCTTAATGATTGTGATTGTTTCGATGTTTGTGACTTTGTTAGAAATCATCCTTTTACTAAGTAATGTTGATACGAGACAAATGAGTTACTTCAAGCCTTGCAAATTGTTGCATAGAGGAAGAGAAGGTCGATGAACAGATTCTTTCTATTTTTCACAATGGTGGTATTTCCTGCTACTTAGTGGTGTTGAGAATTGTTCTTATAGAGTTAAACGAAATGCGGTACGAGTGAGTAAGTGTAAACGGTACTTTATAATCGAACTTCTTTAAGTCTAATGAGGATAGACAGCCAACCGATAATTTTGAATATTTGAATTTTGCAACCGAGGATAGATGGACAGAAGACCACCGAAAAATGGAAATTACTATCTTCGAGATCCACCAAATTGCTCCTAGTTCTGCAACTACGGAGCCTTCGTAATCTACGAGGCCCTTGACGGTCGTCCTTTCCGCCTATAAGTTAATCCACATGTACTTCTCCATTTTATCTGAATTATTCGTTTCGGTTATTAATTCAACGCAGTTCCCCAATTCAATAATAAAATTTGACGGGATGAATTATTCTTACAATGATTCCTGTGGAAATAAGATTATTTTCAGGTGCATGAGGCCTTGGCGTATTCTTGGCGTTCTAAGGCCCAAGGCCTTAGTCCGTCATTGAGTCTTAAAATGTGTAGTGTTCTTGAAGTAGATTCTTGAAGATAGAATGTCGCTTGAGTTACTCGATTATACCTCCATTTTCCTTGTAGGATAGCGAATGTTTACGTGGTCTCTCCTCAAAATTTCCGTTTTTCCGTATCTGACAGTACAAAGAAAAATCCCTTCCAAAGCAAAGGACTCCATCCTTCCACGTTTTGAGGGATTATATTTACCTTTCAAAATTGTCCTACCGAAAGCCACCATTTATGACACAACTCACACGAAACAGCTCGAAAACTTCATCTCCATCCATCCATCACTGTCAAACGCGGGTTTTAGTGACCATCGACCACCGTTATCCGACCATCGAAATGCATGAGAGGGTAAGAAAATGGAGAAACACACATAACTCGACACCAAAAATTGTACGATTAACCGTGTAGCCCGTGTCCCAGTTCCATACATTGCGGGGACCTTCTGGAGTAGGATCATAAATTTCCCGCTAATTTCCTTGCTCGGCTGTGTATAAGGGTTTCCGTTTTCAATGAAGTAGATTGGAGGGTAAATGTGTTCCATTGGTCGAAGGTGTGATACAGATTTTCGTATTAATGTTGTCGTCGCACGTGTAATGGTGATGAACTTATTAAGGTATAAAGTTAAAGTAATAGACACAACGAATTGACTGAAACGCAAGTTAAACACGGGATTTGGTTTTAAAACATGGTTTAACATACATATTTTTATTTATGATAACAGTATAGCGAAGCTACTGCTAAACGATATAATATTGCACCGATTGTTTAGGTGTAGAGCGCTACGTACGACCAGATCTTCAAGCTTCGCCCATTTCTTCATGTGTTCGATAAATAATTTTTCTTTTTTCTGTATTAAGAGGCAAGACAACTCTGTCAGCGTCTACTCTACGCTCGACGCCAGAACTAATGGCGTGAATAGCTTGTGTTTTTGTGTTGTGTGTAGAAGTGATTCAGGGAATTGAATCCCAAAGGGATAACATCCAGCAAAAACGTACGTGTGGGTTGAGTGTGTCTACATTTACGTGTGTGTTTGCGGGTGTTACATAGTACTTTAGTGTCTTCACTTTTCGCTTATTGTAATCCGCAGGGTTTTTAATAAATAATCTCCTTCAACGCGGTACAGCTTACTTTTCCTGGTTGATTTTGATGAAGTTAATCAATCCGTTGGTGGAGGAATCATGCGTGGTAGTTTGGTTTGGATCGGCCAGATCCACCTCGATCGCCTTGGCCAACTGTTTGCCCAGTTCGACACCCCACTGATCGAACGAGTTCACGTCCCAGATGACGCCCTGGGTGAAGATCTTATGCTCGTACATCGCGATCAGTGCACCGAGCACGAACGGTGTCACCTTCTTCACGAGGATCGAGTTTGTCGGCCGGTTGCCGGTGAACACCTTATGAGGGAGCAGCTTCTCGAGTGCATCCCCAGCTAGGCCAGCCTTCTCCAGTTCGCCCCGTGCCTGATCCGATGATTTACCCATCATGAGCGCCTCGGTTTGCGCCAGATAGTTGGCGAGCAGTATCGTATGCATCGCGCCGTCCTCCACCGGATTGTGCGTCTGGACCGGTGCGATAAAATCACACGGAATGAGCCGAGTGCCCTGGGAAATAAAAACGAAAAGAAAAGAACGAAACCAAACGAGGTAAAAAAAACGATATCATTAGCAGGTGTAAGAGAAGCGCAATTGAACGATATTGATCCGCCATCATCAAACGCCACGAAACGGTTAACGGCAATGGAAAACAATGGCCGCAACACGATTTAATAGCCAGTGACCGATTCGGACGTTAGTTGGTTTTGTGAGATTGTTTTCGGGGAGACCGATCAATTTGCAGAAAATTACCATAAACATAAACACTATCGGTCGTTTGCCATCAAGTGGACTAAAAGGTCACCGAAGAACGCAACCCCTTCCAAGAAGGGGTGCGATATCGTAACGAATCTTATTCAAATCACTAACTCTTCCATCCACCGAATAATGCTGCGCAATTGTGCTACGAAATGAAATGTGAGAGAGGGTCGCATATTTACAGCCATACAACGGGGTCACTCTGCATATCTCGTCGGTCAATCGATGCTGTTAAAGTTGAAATGTACCGAATTTCCTTTTCCTTCCATTCCCAGTACGAACAGGTGTGGGGGGAGTTCCGTGAGGGCTAGGAAGGCTTACCAGGTTCAGCTCCTTCACATTATCCTTCCATTACATTGTACAAAATGTAATTGCCAGGTGGCATGTGTTTTGGTTCTTTGCTCTGTACGTGTCGAATGGCGCCATACGGTTCGTGTGTTGTAAGACGCCTAAACAAAGTAAAAGTATTCCGTGGCTTTTTTTCTAGCCCAAAATTTACTTCGCTCTTGTTAAAACCTTGTGCGACCCAAATATTATTGTTAAAATGAGGAAGAAGGGGTTTCTTAGACAATACATTTCTATGTTTTAATTTTTTAGGTTTACTTCACCTTAGAAATTTTCTACATTAGCTCTGTGTTTCAGATGTCTTTCTTATTTTCCACGAACATTTCTTATATTTTTTTCCATTACACTCCTTTTTTCTAATCGTTCTGGACTTGTGCGTCTTACAGTATGCAGGTTTTAAAAACAAATATATTGCTTACTTTTAGGGGCTAAAGCTCCAAAAAAAGGATATTTGATATTAACGTGTTTTGGAAGTTTTTCAGGATTAATTTCTTCACTCAAAGCTGATTTTACTGCAGATGAGGAAATGTGTTCTATTATCAATTTTAGCTTTTCGTTTCGCGTTTTCAAAATTATCTGGAAATTATTTTAATTTTTAGAGTTCTTTTGTCTGTTTTAAAATTTGAAGTGAGAATAGCGATAGTTACCAATCAAGGTGAGTTTGGAAATGTAGTTTTTATAATAATAACAAAATTTGATAGGATCTTGAAAATTCGCATATGAAAACATTGTAAAACACATAAAAAAGCTATTGATTTTTTAAAAATTTGCTTATCTCCGAATCCGCGATAGTAGAGACTCACAAAACATGGGAAAAGACTGTATTTTTTATACTGGAACTATATGGCCGCTGAAAAGTACATATAGAGTACTCACTTTCGGGAGTTATTTATTGCAAAAGTAAGATCGTAAGGACACGATATTTTAATGTCCGTGCCTTGGGAATTAACCTTGGACGACGAAAGAACGAATATTGTATTCGCTATTCTACTTTGGAAGCTTGATAAATTATTCCAATGACGATAATATTTAATTGCGTGAAATCATAAAGAGTGTCCTTGGTTGATTGTTTTACGGGCATGTTCTTTCCGGATTTTGAATAACAACTTAATTTATATTATTATTCATTTCCGTACCAAAAGGGCAAAATCACACCATAGAGAATGGAGATATATTAACCCGTTGAAATCCGATTGCTGACTGTGAACATTTAACATCCCACGAAAAGGGACCCGTGTATCATGATAAGGATTCCACCAAAAACAACAACAGCACCACACTTAATTGCACCGGCTTGAGTTTGAGCAGCTTGGCCACACGCGACCACACGTCGCGGCGTTGGGCAATCTTCGCTTCGTCACCGGAAGGAAGGAAACGATAAATTACGCAGCACGCGCGGGAAAGCAGGTGAAATGGTTGGAAAATTAGTGCTCAAAAATATGCTCACAAACCTAACGTGCTTCTGTGACAATCTGTTGCTTTTTCGCTTTAGACGGGGTTTCCTCAACACGAAGGGAACCCGAATTAGCCGTTAATGATTACGAGTCAATTCTCGGGTTGGAGTTGTTAAAGAAAATACAAGTTGAACTTATCCCACATTCACGGGGCACTTTTTAACGGCAAAACAAATGAGTGATGAAATTAATTAAGGTTATAAATTTAACTCATTAAATGCAGGTTTCATACCGTGATTGTGACGGATTGTTTTATCCGACGGTCCATCATCAATCATTCGTTTAACGGCGGAAGGTTTATTGGTACAACTGACCGAGACAATAATTGCAGCACAATCTAGAGGAGTTAGAATATTTGCAGTCGTATTTGCAAGGGGATGCACTTATCAATACGATTATTTGTAGTGCCGTTCGTAATCAATTGCGGAAAAGATAAATAATATTTTTTCAAGATTGATTCAATAGACTTTGAACAAACCTGCTCTTTTTTTCTTTTTCAATTGCACCTGCAACCTCGAGAGGTCTTGGGCCTGCCATTTCAGGCTTGGGGAGTCAATCCTGCTCAAGAGCGAAAGGTTCGTGGACTCAGCCACCTAGCCGTTCCCACAAACCGCTGTAAATGATATATTAAAGGGGCCCATCTTCAACTTACCTGATGAATCAACTGGTAGAACGCGTGCTGACCGTTGGTACCCGGTTCACCCCACACGATCGGTCCGGTTGCAAAATCAACCTTTTCGCCCGCCTTCGTTACACCCTTGCCGTTGCTCTCCATATCACCCTGCTGGAAGTAAGCAGCGAACCGGTGCAGATACTGATCGTACGGCAGCAGTGCGTGCGTTTCGGCACCGTAAAAGTTCGAGTACCAGATACCCATCAGTGCCAAAATTACGGGAGCCTAAACGAACATTTTACAAAAGATAGAATGGAGCAAATTAGTCGAAATGTTCGGTATGATGATTCGCGAACAATATGTTTCTATTACATTTTCATTCAACGGTGCAGTCATGAAGTGGTTATCCATGTAGTGGGCACCTTCCAGCAGCTTCTCGAAGTTGTCGAACCCGATGGCGAGCGAGATGGAAAGCCCGATGGCGGACCAGAGCGAATAGCGTCCACCGACCCAGTCCCAGAACTCAAACATGTTCTTCGTATCGATACCGAACGCGGCCACCTTTTCCTTGTTGGTGGACAGCGCCACAAAGTGCTTCGCGACCTGCTCCTTCTCGGTGCAACGCTCCAGGAACCAACGCTTGGCGGCGGTCGCATTCGTGATCGTCTCCTGCGTGGTAAACGTTTTCGACGCGATAATGAACAGTGTCGTCTCCGGATCGAGCTTCTTGAGCGTCTCGGCAATGTGTGTGCCGTCCACGTTCGAGACAAAGTGCGACCGGATGCCCTGGTTGTACGGTTTGAGCGCCTCCGACACCATCAGCGGACCGAGATCGGAACCACCGATACCGATGTTCACCACATCGCTGATCTTTTTGTTCGTGTAACCGCGCCACGCACCGCTGTGGATCTGTTCCGTGAACTCCTTCATGTGTTCCAGCACGGCATTCACGTCTGGCATCACATCCTTACCGTCGACCAGGATCGGTTTGTTCGAGCGGTTGCGCAGGGCCACGTGCAGGACGGCCCGGTTCTCCGTCACGTTGATTCGCTCGCCATTGAACATGTCGTTGCGCATCTTCACGACATCGCGCGATTCCGCTAGCTCCAGCAGCAGATTCCATGCATCGTCCGTCACCCGGTTCTTCGAGTAGTCGAGCAGGATGTCACCATCGGCCGGGGTCGTTAGCTTCAAGCTGCGAGAAGAAAATTCCACAAAAAAAACATTACAATCTCACTACATATTGGTACACGTTGCATTGTGGTTGGGTGTATCGCGTGAGGAACGTGCCCTTCATAGTGTTATGTCACGTGCAAGAAGGGGGGCGAACAAGTTTACTCAATCGACATTCAAAAACTACGGATGCGAATTCTCGTGTACTTTTTTTTGTGCCATTCACCCTCACACAAAGGTTAGGTAATTCAAGCTGGCGCAGATCAAAACATAAATAACGAATTCAACTGAAACGTTCGATTAATTGAGGAAAAGTATTGAAATGTTGTAAGTATGTAGTCATTTGGCAATAATTTAATATAAAATAGTTAATTAATAATAATACATATTTCTTTGATTTATATTTTTTCCTATTTTTACCTGAAATCACAAAGTTTTTTTAATACTCAAGGTTTATTTAATTTATATTATTGATAGCTTGATTTGCAAACAAAAACTTTAAGCAAAGTTTGTTAGAATTTATTGCTTAATAAATATTTTTTTAGCGACACGTCCCGGCCGTTCTTTTTGAATAATAAAAAACACTTTTATTCGTTCTTTATGGAATAATACTTCATTGCGATTTGAAGTTGAACTATTCAACACAATTCAATATTCAGAATTCGATTTATTTAAGCAACTATAAGATAAATTGTAAAGAACTTAAGTAAGTTACAACTATTGCATCATAATTTGTCCAAAACATGTGTTTATAAAAAAAAAAACAAAAGACTAAAAATATAACATGAGCTTTATATAATACTTATGATTAATTATTGCATCTGAACTGTACGGAGGCCAGTATCAATTGATTGAGAGCCAACCTGAAGATTCATGCTAAAAGCAGCATGATAATGAAAAATAGGTTTGTTTTGTAGAACCGTTCCCTGCAACAACACACTACAGATAACAGGGCAAAAAACATTAATTTTTGAAGTTTCAAAAGCGCTTATCTTCGGTTCTTTTTATAAATAAAAAAGAAAATGCATTACTACCACCGGCAAAAACCGGCAATGTAGTGGCAAAATCCTTCCCCCTTACGTCACATTATCAACATCTTGCTGTATTACCATCGGCACGTAATATACGTGATAAATTACGTCAAAGCCGCTTGGTAGAATAAAAATCAGCAACAGTTTGTAACAAAGTAGGCTCTAGGTGATCTGCTAACGATTTCTGTTCCCTTTCACCGACCAACTGGTGCCGTTTGTTTCACTGGTTGCGTTTGACCGTGTCGTTAGAGATCGCGGAGGTCAAACCATGGCCCGACATGATCGTGAAGAACGCGCACCCTTTACCATGTGTGCGTATGAGTATGTGTAAAAGCACTTGCAAACGAAACCATTGCCACTAGCCTCTAGAGCACTTACTGGAACTTATCGAAACGGATATCATCCTCGTCGAACAGCTTCTTGATGTTAATGGACGCACCGTTGGCGCTGTAATATTCCTTGATCTGCTGATAGACCGAATCTTTCGAAAGCAGCACCCGGTCCGACATTTTGCACTTTCACTATTACACGGACTTCTTGCGAAACTTGCGGGAACACCACTGAAAAGTACACACAAATGCACAAAACCGGAATTACACCTGACTGCACCGAATTAGCGGGCGGGAACTTGGACGCGAATGTAAGCTCGCCAGAGATGTTGTGTTTTACACTACCGGAGGGCTCGGCGGTCACCGTTTGTCTGACCACAGCGTTCGGAAAGGACACCGAGCTGACCTCAGAGAGCGGATGGAGCAACGGCGAACTGGATTGGATACCGGAGACGTTCGCAAAAACTCACCTTCCTGCTGAACACGGTCGCGTTGGCTAGCGGTATGATGGCTCAATGTCAAATGAAAAACATTCGTTTCTTTCGAAGCTGGCTTGAGTTCGATTGCACCGTGCCAATGAAAAACATGCGTGGAGTTGCGTTTGCATTGCGCTTTCAATCCGGCTTCAAAAGAGCGCGAGTGACATTTGTGTGTTGTTGTTCTCTTTCTCTACAGTAGAGTACCGGTTGGTGACGTTTTGTTTATATGTTGATTTCAGCAAAATAAGAAAATATTTGCTCAATTGCAACATTAAGAGCATGCGATTTATTTATTTAGTAGCAAATTTATCAACAACACAATAATAAACATAGTTGCACTGCAAAGAACATCATTTCTGATGATGAAACTTTTGAACTAAGAGGGGAAGTACACCGATACTCTACTGTTTTGTGTGAAACAGAGTAAAGGATAGAGTGAGAGAAAGAGAACACGAAACGGCAAGTTGCACAGTGAGCCACTGTTGTTCAGGTTGGTTACAATCTTATAAAAAAACCCGTTTGACAGCCGGTACAATATTTGAAAAATAATTATTATTTTTTCGTCCTCCACGTGGGTTGTAATTATAATAATTTTCGTTTCATGTTTTAGCTATTTATTTTAAAACTGATTTTATATTTAGATGTTTTCGTTTGTCTGTAATGTGTTGTAATGTAAATGATTTAAATTCATACAAAATGAAAATAATCCATTTTTTACGAACAGTAATAATGTTTAGAAAATGAAAAAGTATTCCAAATGGTAGGACCGGTTTGAATATAACCGGTTATTATACCCTTTTGTGCAGTGGCAACAAGCATATCGTTCAAACAATCGCCCGATAGAGTGAAAAGATGGCTCTATTCGGTGTTTTGCACGTGATTTGTTGGCGTAAAGTTAGGAACAAAATATATTCAAAAGGATGTGATTCGCATGTTCGGTTACAGTTAGGCGAGAATGTTTACAATCGCACCGTGAGCGGCGGTTGGAATCAGCTCCCTAAATTACCACTCGATAGTTATTACTGCTTCGGGCATGTCGGGCGATAACAAAAACCAAGTCAACTTAAAATGTCCCCAAAAAGTCATTGAGGTCTGAACGTCCCATCGAACTAGCTTAATCCTTTAACTAGCTCACGGCACCACCTTAAGGTGAAATGAAATGAAAACAAATTGTAGTCCGTTTTCCCTCCCTATCTACCCGGTCCCTCAAACGCTTAGTATAACATTAGTAGATTTAATGTTATTAATTTAGTTTAGTTTTCAGCTAAATGTACAGCCTTAATGACAAACACTGAAATATACAATGAAATGAAATTAAGATAAACAGGAACAAAGCAAAAGAAACCATGTAGTGAATTGTTCTGATTCTCACACTGATTTTCACCCCGTTTGGGGTTTTGATTTAACCGAACGTTCCCGTATGGTCTTTTATTAATTACTTTACGTCCGCGATTTACCGCCGAAATGGTAAAATGGCGTGAAGTGCCAACTGGAACATTCCTGCACCTCCTCGTACCGCTGGTTTGCTGGTGTACGTTGCTAATTTATGCGTCTTGATTCTTAAGAAACACCACCGAGCAAGATTTCACCTTCATTAGTCGTTTTGGGGCGAAAGTTTCAACGATAATATGAGTGCCTTCCACGAAAGGTGACTGCGCTGAGAGTTTTAAGAGCTTCGGTATCAAATGGGAGGGCCCTCACTAAACCCGAAAAACATCGATTGACCTTTCCCCCCTCTGCTACCAGCTCGCTCCATTCGAGTGCGGTCTATAAATCCGGCGAATCGTTTCAACGTCTGTTGAACAGTTACACCCGTGATGGATCGGTCTTGCGTGTGCGTACGATTGTAATGGACGCCATTGTGCAAATTTGCGGTCAGTAGTAACCCGCCGGAAGTAACCGTACGAACCGCGCGACGACATTTGTCGGCACGGAAATTGGTTCTGGTAACGATTAAAACGGCAATAATATTCGCTCATGTTCCAGTGAGCAGAACGCGCTAGGTAAGCGAATTATGTCCATCCATCGTCGGATCGGTGAAGCGCGTGCGAAGTGTTCTAGACGACACACCAGACGATTTATCGCTTACAACAGTCAAAGGACAAAAAAATGCCTCGGGCGTTGCGGGTGATATCGATTGTGATTGTGGTCTTTTGTTGGTTAGTTAACGGATTTGTATAATTTATTGTGTGTGCGTGTGGTGCGTCTAAGACGGTCAAGTTTGCAGAAATGATGTATTCGTCTGCAGTCATAATCAATAAGGTGTGGTGCAATCAAAACGGAGTTCATAACACTATGAACTTGTGAAAGCCCTAATGGTAAAGGGAGTTGAAGTTCCCCCACTAGTAGCCAGAACTTTGTTGAAGATCTTCGGAACCTCCAAACGCAGAATAAGTAGGATTAAGAGTAGGTCTACTCCGAATGTGGTTCCTGGCATTCAAGTAATCTTCAGAGGATTTGAAATTAATACGAGGATATGTCGATACTCTGCTCACACGTTTCCTCTTCACTGTCCACAACTGACGGAGCTGTTTTGGCCAACTTCAACAACTTTCGTTAGTTCCGCCACTGAACTCGTACATAAGATTTATTTATGATAGTTTGTGAAGTAACTCTTCAGTTATAAAACTAATAAAAATAATCAGCTTTTATTTAGAATGTGACGGCAGCGATCCACGAGAGCTAGCTGTCAACAAACGTTATTAAGAAACATCTATGGAGAGTCAATGGACTATGAGCTTAATTCCCAGTGTTTGAAATCATTTCTGAGATGTTAAACTCGCATGAGAATCCAACTCCTCTTAAGAGGATTTGATTACATCTCCCTAAGTTGTCCCTAAGAAGATCTAGAGATTGTCCTAGTTCAATAATAAGAAAGAGCAACCTGGAACCAAAGATACTTCGGTATTTGATTGAACAGTAGTTTACGTTCTTTCTGAGGAGATACAAACGAAAATGATTCTGACCAGCATCGATGTATTTCTTAATCTACAGAGTTTTACTCTCGTTTGATCTCTTACGCTACATCTTAATTATTCAAAATATTTATCTAGTCAACGTACTTATTGGTAACAAAGTTCAGGTGATCCACACCAGAGAATCTCCAGAGTTTCTTTTTACACACTTGGCAGCATTTGAAGAAACAAACTAGTGTCGTAGCTCTCCTAATGGTTCACACTCCCGCCTCGGAGGGAAATTACCACAATGTCAAAACTGCCCAACAGTCAGTACATTTCAATCAAACTCTAGCTTCCGGAACGTTCCTGCCGTCCCGAACAGATCCTTTTCTTCCGCCAGCGGGTTTGTGTTTCTTCGTCGGCCCTCGTCCACACCGAGCGACTCCTCCTCGATCAGGTACGTCCGGTTGTCTATGAGCTTCTGTTCCCATTCGTCCACAAATTGTTGAACCGGTCCAAGCTCTCCGCCCAGCTCAGCCGGAAGTACGGACTTGGGGAAGTACTTGTGCAGTGACTCCAGGCTGGAACCGTGTGATACGATCTGAATGAGGGACGGGGGAAATTACAATTCGTTAGATAACGTGCGTACGCATTCGACGGCAATAACTCAGCATGGGAAAATGGTTTCTTATCGCGAACACGATACGATGGATGCATCTAGAAGGTAGATACGTACCGTACGCTTACGATTCTTCTCCGTCATCAGTCCCTTGAAGATGTTCAGCACAATGTCGAAGCTTTTCGGCGTGTTGATAAAGTGGAATCCCTTCTGCCGAAGGGGTGACGCTTGCTGGTTCAGGATGGACGCTTTCCGCAGGAACGAAAGGTTGAAGTTAAACAGATGGCCGCTAGACGAATGTCCCAGATCGATGATCGCTGCCTGACCGCAAATCATCATCTGATCATCGTCCCGCAGCAGTATGTCACCGATCATCGTAAACACCTTCAGAATGTCCGGAAAATCACACACATCGCCATCGAACGCATCGCCCCGAATCAAAATGATCTTCGGATCGTCCGGGTTAACCGTTTTTGGAAGCGGTACTGTAACACTGTGGAACACATAGAAGAGTTCCAGATTGGATGATGCTTGTTTTTTTTTGTTTTGTATAAAAGACTTACCCCATTTGGATGACTTTCCGCACGAATGGATCAAGTGGATCGCGTTTGCGCATCACTTCCGGCAGTACGGATCGGATCGTGTAGTACGTGTCCAGCTTTTCCTTCACCCGTTCCATGCTGTGCTTGCAGGAGCGTAAAAACCCAAGCAAAAACTGTTCCTCCATGCGGCCACGGATGTGTCCGGACTGTCTCATCCAGGTCTTGATCATTTCCAGCTCCTCCGCAACGTTACTTTCCTTTTCGTGCAGCTCTTCCGCCGCCTTACGTTTGAGGCACTCCGGAATTGGACGTATGGCCTATAAACACAACAGATAGAGTTAGATCGAATAGATTTCTTTCTACGATCGACTCACTTACGATCATCTTTCTGGCTGATGTAACCGGTACTGAGAACACTTCGTTCGTTAGCGATTCCACTTTTAGGCTCATCTCTTTTCGCGTATTTTTAATTCTCCAACAGTACTAGCAGAGCAGTAGTTACCCCAACAGCTTTCAGCGCGTTACTGAACGTCCCATCTGTCCAGTCGGTGTGCCATATACGCGTCACCTTCGCACGAGCGATCCCTCACACATTCGTTTCGGGTGGGTTGTTTTTGGATACTGATCAGATAAGATAGTGGAACCAGCGCTTCTGGAACTGTCTGGTTGTCCACGTTGTGTGTGAGTTCCCATACTGTGGTATCGCACCAGGTCAGGTGCAGCGAGACACACCACCGTACATCGATCCGGTTTCGGTTGAGATAACGCTGCACGATGGCGTTTGTTGGGGTGACTTTCGCCGTGCTTCATGACATGGCAGAGTGTTTTTTGCTGACGGTGCAGTTTCGTCGTGGATATGCGGAAGTTCATTAATACAATAATGCGTGATAAAATTACCTTCCAAATTGTTCTATTTTATGAATCACATCATTCTGTTTTTTTTTAGGACAAATTTAAATATTTAATGGTAGTTTTTGGGTATTTGCAAAAACTGCTTCTTTCAGGCATGACAAATTACACTTCAAACGGTCTCTTCGTCATCAGCTGTTATGGAAAACCAATATTTATGAAGCAGAAATGTGGGCAAAGTCACTTGTAACAGAAACATCACTGCACTTGGATGTACTCAACGATAAGGGCTTGTCAGCAAGCGTGATAACACTAATTGGACAGGAGATGGGTTTGAGCAGGGTTCTGACATCATGAGAAATGATTGAGCGTTCCTCCTATTTTACAATGCTGATGTTGTTGTCTGATAGTAAACAATAAGAAATTAATACATCAAGAGAATTAATATAAGCGTTGGGTGTACAAGAATTAATTCAGAATATTTCAGAAATTTAGATTTCATTTCTGAATCAAACATTCTCCGGATTTCGGAGTTTTAACATGCCTCAGAATTATGGCATTTGATTGTCCTACTTGACATTTTTCACTAATGACCCTTTAGATATGTATAACTTGCATTTAATCTTAATTAATTAAAATACAATAAACCCATGAAAAACACTAGAACACCCCGTTACGTACGTTACGATCGAGCCATTGCCACTTAGAGTTCGATTTGAATCTGTTACGGTTCTTCAATTACTTTTACGGTGCCGCTTGTTCGAGCTTGTTGCTGAAGTATGTATTCAGCTTGTTCCTAGAATATGTGGTCAGCTTGTTACTGGTTTTCAGTATTTTAATAAAATAAAGTGAGTGTTTTAGTAGTATCTTTATTTTCTAAACAACGTTCAATGGAGTGCAGTGACTAATAGTGTTTCTCTTCTCTTTAGAAAAAAAGGACTTTTTCTCCGAAAATAAAAGATACACATAAAAATTTCTTGTTTGTTCCTCTCCACTCACAAAAGAAGAATAAGTATATCAATTTTCTTGCAGATTGGCAGATCGATTGTTAGATTGGTTTCTTATCGACAATCTAGTTTCTCCATACGTTGTTCTAAGTAGGAGATATCATTTTGTCCACTTGTTCTAATTTCCATTTCATGGTACTTGTCTACTCCTTCAATGTTAAATTAGGAACTGCTCGTTCGATGGAACACCATGTAACAAGCACTGGAATTAAGAAATGCTTTGGTTTGATTTTTCAAAAATAAAACATTTTCCTAAAATTACATTTAACTCGTCATATGAGGGTAAGTAGTATACTGCGTATGTTTTATTTTCCTTTCATTAAAAAATTCCTATAAATTTAAAAATTATCTGCCACTAGGAAAAACAACCTCTTATATTCACTATAAGAATAACTATTTTAAATTGTTTTAATGCGATACTATTAGTAACAGCAAAAAGCACAAAACTATTTTTTAATTGATGGTGAATTTTTTACAAGCATTCTGTAGAATTTAAAGCTACAATCAGTTTATGTTTGCATTTATACATTTTCATTTTCATACTCCTTGAATAAATGAAAACATTCGTTCCGTTGCGGCTTCAACGGTCCCACTTTCAAAATTGTGACACATGTTTCGGCTGGCGCCATCTATCGCACGATAGTGCAAGCGACACAAAAGCTCCACGCGAGACCTCGCTGTAGCACGCACGCACGTGGTTATCTTTTACTAGCCCCGAAATAATAAAACGTAACCCGCACACAAACCGGGATGACCGTGCGAAAATGTTAACAAACGATTTCACTTTTTTTCTATTTAAACCAACCGGCCAAGATCTAACCGCCTTGTAAGGTGGCGGTGTTATCTTATCTGCGCCAGGCACACCGTAGTAAGATCAATAAATTAATCGCAACCCCAAAGGGTGGCAAAAGGAGATCGATAATGAAGTTCACCATTAGCCCGTTACCAATCGAAGTGTGGTGCGAACTAGCAGGGAAGATCCAGTACAGTGGCCACCATTCCGCAACGCGGACGTTCCTTGCGTTGAGTGCGTGTGTGACAAAAGTGTGCGTGTGTGTTGTGTGACAGAGAGCACCGTCGGAGTCGAACGAACGAAGGTAAGATAAGCGGGGATGGCTCACGGAAGGAAGCCGAGAGTGATTTGCATACAGGTACCGATCCGAACGAACTCTGTCCCTGAATGTATGACCTTGGCAATGTGTCCCATGCCAGTAGCGATGATGGTTGGAGCATAATCTTACCGGAGCGATTGTTCCCCTTGCGCTTTATATCGCAGAGCTTATCACTAGAAACCGATAATGCCGAACATTAGGCCGTTGTCTGCCGAGTTGGCAAAGAAGGCGGCGGATGAGCTGTTCGAGAAGCCGGAACGCATCGATGAGGATCTGGCCGCGTTGCGGACCTGGTTGGCCAAGAGTCCTTACCTCAAATCCCGCACCGATGATCAGTTCCTGATGATGTTCCTGCGCGGCTCCAAGCACAGTCTCGAGCGGGCGAAGGAAAAGCTGGACATGTACTACACGGTACGGACGGCACTGCCCGAGCTGATGCGGAACCGGGACCCGGAGGAGACGAAGATGATGGAGCTGATCAAGTTGGGTGCGGCTGTACCGCTGCCAAACACCGTCACACCTGATGGGCCTCGGATTATTCTGGTCCGCCCTGGTACGTACGATCCGAGCAAGTACACTATCCAGGAGGTGTTCCGGTACAACACGATGATGGCCGATATTATGATGAAGGAGGACGATAATCTGATCGTCGCCGGACAGGTAAGGAAACTGGCACCTCAATAACTGGCTGATCATTAACGATGATCCTCTCGGTAGATGGGCATCCTGGATCTTTCCAACTGCACCATGGCCCACTTTCTGCAGTTCAGTCCCACGTTCGTGAAGAAGGCTACCATGTGGAGTCAGGAAGGTTCACCGCTGCGTCAGAAGGGTTTCCACTACGTCAACACGCCGAGTGGCTTCGAGATGGTGTACAATCTGTTCAAGAGCTTCCTTAACGAGAAAAATCGCTCTAGGGTAAGCTGTGGAGGCAATGTGCTTAAAAAAAACAATTTGCCTAACTTAAATTCTCGTTTTGTAGCTGTTTGTCCACGGAAGCAATCTGGAGTCGCTGTACGAACACATACCGAAGAGCATGCTACCGACCGAATACGGTGGTGATGCTGGCCCAATCCAGGATATCGTAGATAAATGGGCAAAGAAGATGCTCTCTTATCGAGAGCACTTCAAGGAGGAGGACCTGTACGGTACGGACGAAAAGAAGCGCCCGGGACGTCCGAAGAATGCGGACAGCTTGTTCGGGCTGGAGGGTTCGTTCCGCAAGCTGGAAGTTGATTAACCGGACCGGGTTCACGGATTGAAGAACGATGTGTTGATGATGGGATGAAATAAAGATGTCCTCTTTTTGAACTGGGTAACAACTTTGAATAATTTAATGGAGATTCCAGTAATTCCAAATAATGTAAACATTGAAGAATTTGTTCCTTTTGTTCTTTGTTGTCGATGCAATTCGAGGATTTATTCTGTCAAAAATGACAACCTCAATCATATCATTGACAGATGCTTTGTACTAAATTTGCTGACAGTGTTCTAATGTTGGTGGTGAATTCCCGAAATAGAGAACAGTCTTAAAATAACCCCTAAAACACGGGTACACAATTCTACAACTAATATCTGTATCTAAGATGTTGCACAGCACAATCAATTAAGCGCAGGCACCTCTACCGTAGATTGCATGTTCGCTAGACGATGCCGGGAATTCCGATTGCGTTTTGCAAATAGGAGCGACCTTACCGTACCGAAGCGCGGCATGAAATCGCAGAAACAAAATCGCTTCATCACGGTCCGGATTTTATTGTCCGATAAGATAAGAGACACCCTGTGCACCACGCCACAGTCCACGGCGGCAATCAATCCACCGATGGATGTGGGTTAGCTTCGGGTTCGATCACGTTTGCATTGTCCTCCCCGTGGACGATATCGCTCTCTGTACCTTCGTTCGCCGAAAGATGGCGTTTCGTACGAAGTTTCCGAGTGAACAAAGGTACCACGATAAGTGGAGGTAGGTGCGTTCCGGGCTTATCACTTGTAGGAAGTGAAGATATCCAGCCCCGTAGTGGGTATTGGTCTTTGCGATCTACCTGCCTGCTGTCAGTAGTGAACCACCTTTTGTCGGAAGCTACCACAGATCGCGTCCGCGCGTGTGTGAGTGTGTTTTAGTGGAGTGGCGTGACATTCACCATGGTGAATCTGCGTCCAATATCGGCGGCCCTGCACGAGAAGGCAAAGCGAGAGTTGAACGAAAAACCCGAACGGATCGAGGAGGATCTTGCGGCGCTGCGGCAATGGTTGGCACGGACACCACACATCCGGGCCCGGATAGATGACCAGTTTCTGGTGACGTTTCTGCGCGGCTGCAAGTACAGTCTCGAGCGGGCCAAGGAGAAAATCGACATGTTCTACAGTGTGCGCACGGCTATCCCGGAGCTGATGCGTAACCGCGATCCGGACAAGGGACGCACGCGGGAGATTGTGCGGCTTGGCGTTGGATTGCCACTACCCCTTACGGACGGTCCGGATGCGCCCCGTATCATGCTGATCCGACCGGGTGTGTACGATCCGAAGCAGTACACGATCGAGGAGGTGATCAAGGTGAGCACCATGATCAACGACATCCTGATGCTGGAGGACGACAATATGGTGATCGCCGGTCAGGTGAGTAGATCCCACGGGAAGCTTCTAGGTGTTCGCAATCAGTTTGTGCGGAATGCGTTCCTTTGGTGTTATCTTCCCCTGTCGCGTGTCACACTAGACCGGATGGGTGACTGCTTCTGCCCTGCTCAGGTGTGTACGTGTGTTTTGTTATTTGGAGCTCTCTGGTCTGCCTTGTGATAAGCGGTTCGCGATGAATGTCAAGTGCCGGATGACGCTAGACCGATTCCGTACGAGTGTGCGTTTTGTGTTGTTACTCATCCGGTGACGTACGTGACGGATTGTTGTCAACGCGGATGCTAAAAACAAGCGATATACACAAGTGAAATAAGCAAAGAGAGGTAGTTGTCCACTTAGCGATATGTGAGTTCAAGTGTTGAGGATAGTTTATTAACACCCAATTCGTTTATCTACCATTTCTGCAGTTTTTGTATGAAGTTTTGGAGAAAGTGTGCATGAAGAGATAATGAGAGTGTTGGAAGATTAGTTTTATCTAGAGATTTGTGTACAGAGTAAAAATGAATGAGTGAGTTAAGTCTTTCTTGTCAGTGTGTTATTGAATTCATGGAATTGCGATTCACCTCATGTGTCATGACTCTTTACGGCGATTGTCCATTTACTCATGAATTAATGTGTTATTGAACTTTTGAGCTATAATACTTCCATTTCATGAGCGTTTAGTTAAACGCCAAATGAAAATTCCCGAAAGAATCCTGTAATCTCCATCCATCTACAGACATCGCTAGTCTCTAGATCAATCAAGATCATGATCAATACTTTATTAGGTGATGTGTGAAGATTTGAAATTGAGCTCCACCTCATCCATTATCTCCAGATTACAAAGTATTGAAGCAGAAAACAGCTTGTGTTTTGAACGTAGCCAATAAATAGTATTAGTAGATATTTAGGCTAAAGTGTGAATTATTACATCCCCCACTCACAGGCACTCTTTTTGACCATTTGACGGACGAATTTGGTAAACCCAGGAGACAAATTATCGTAGTTTTATTTATTTAAAAAAATGAAAAATTATTTAATGTTTTTTTTTCAAATGATTACCATATTGCACAATTATATGTACTAAATAATTATTTAATTATTTAAAAAATGTTAAAGTAATTATTATATTATTAAATGATTTACTTTCAATAAATAATATAATACATTCTTCATACATTACATTCGGTCAAACTTTGTCCACGACGTGAATTATTGTTGTGAAATTCAACTACAACTAACTAAGTTGCCGGAACGGTGTTCTTTTTTTCGTCCCTAGGGTCATCCGCGAGTCACAGACTTTAACCAAATTTGCTTTTGAAATTTGTCGAATAGACATGAAGTAATTCTTTAAATGAAACTCTTCTAACAAATATTTTTATTTTGTGTTACTATATCACTTCTTGTTTATACTAACAACTGCGTTCGTTTATCTCCCACTGAAGGTTGGCATTCTCGATCTGGCAAACGTGAGTAGCGCCCATTTCCTGCAGTTTACACCGACGTTTGTGAAAAAAATGACCATGATGAGTCAGGAAGGATCACCACTACGTCAGAAGGGTTTCCATTACATCAACACACCGACCGGATTTGAGACCGTCTTCAACATGTTCAAATCGTTTATGAGCGAAAAGAATCGATCACGGGTAAGTGAACAGTTTGCGACTAGAAGTGACTCAACCTGATACATTTCTTCCTTCGCTTTCCAGCTGTACGTACACGGAAGCAATCTGGAAAAGCTGTACCAACACATACCGAAACGTTTGCTGCCGAAGGAGTACGGTGGGGAGAGTAGCTCGCTGCAGGACATTACAGCGACCTGGGAGAAAAAGATCCTCTCCTACCGGGAGTACTTCCTGGAGGAGGATCAGTACGGCACGGATGAGCGGAAACGCGTCGGAAAGGCAAAGACGGCCGACTCACTGTTCGGAATGGAGGGTTCGTTCCGCAAGCTGGAGGTGGACTAACGAGCATGCGCATCGGAAGAACATTTGGAAGATATTTTGAGTGGGTTTTGCGTAGAGTTTAAGAATGACTTACTTGTAACTGTGTCAATCATCGAACCTAACACCGAACACTCCCAGCAACGATCACCTGTCGAATCTGTTCGGATGCGTTGTGGAAACGCTTCATTTGCTGTGACTACTAATCGGGATTTTTTGTTGTTGTGTACACCAAAATACAACTGCCCATTGCGGGCTGCTTTACTCACACGACCGCGTCACATAAATCCATCCGAAACGATTGTCGTGTTGCGAAGAGTTTGTGAATCACCGTCCGCCACATCCGTCGTCAGCTTGAGCTGTGAAATCTTCGTATCCTTCGAGGGGCTCGTCGGTGGATTGTCACGCCGTGTCTGACACACGATCCAGCTGGACAGGTTGGCCATCTTCTCGTTCGTACCGCACGGGGCTCTCGGTTGCAATCGGCCTCCGATCGTCGCTATGCCCGGTGTGGCATCCTTCCCACCGAATCCTAGCTTGTTCCCGCGCGCTCGTCCCTTCCCAGCCGATGGACGTTTGCTTGCGAGGGCCGGAATGCACAGCAGCCGGGAGAGGCTTATCTTGCGGAAAGCTTTGCGGAAGTTTTCATTCGTGAGACCGTAGATCAGTGGGTTGAGGGCAGCATTCAGGTACATCAGATAGTGTGATACGTACCAGAGCACGAGAAAGTCATTGCCAATCTGTTTGGGGAGGGAAAGAAAAGAAAAGATCAAATCAGAGAATGAGAGAGACATCTTTTGAAATAAAGAAAAATAGAACTGCTCTTGTTAACTTCATTGTTCAATGTCTTCAAGGTATTCTGACATTAGGTCTTAATGTCTTGAGCCACCTATTTTCTTTATTGTCAGTTTTCGATCTTCTCGGCAATTAGAGCCTGAAAGTATGCAATCATTATTACAATTAATGTTTTTGAATGTCTTTGAATCTGATGTGCTCCTTAAATGAAGAATAATGAGAAGGGAAGTTTTGACTCTCTCTAGAAAGGCACTCCTCCTCCAACAAATATCCAACTTTACTTGCAACTTAACTTACAATTCGTCTTCGAATGTAACATCTGATGACGGGGCATGTGTAGAGTTATTGTGGCTTCTACCATC
Organism: Anopheles minimus; assembly: GCA_000349025.1. Taxonomy (NCBI): domain Eukaryota; kingdom Metazoa; phylum Arthropoda; class Insecta; order Diptera; family Culicidae; genus Anopheles; species Anopheles minimus. The sequence goes on along the minus strand of KB663943.1, from coordinate 1,548,835 downwards.
AGTTTACATGTCTAACGAGTGGCAGCACATGTTCCTTCAAAGCTCGTGTATCTTCAAAGTAGGTCTCAAGCGGCAAATGATCAAAAGGAACCTCAAACTGTTAAGGACTTTTGGGTTTTTTTTTCGTCTTTAACGAAAGTTCGGTGTTTTTAACAACACAGTGTGCAATGTTTGACAGTAAGTTTGACAGGAGACTTCCGATCTTTACTTATTTTTTTCATTTGACAGGTCTAGTGGGGAGTTCTCAACTGTAATGGTGCGTAAGACCCCTGAGATACTTGATCGGCTATTGTTCGTGCGATAATTGAATCACATTCTACTCAGCTTCAGCGATAAGAAAAAAGTGCGATAATTGGTTGTTAAATTGAATAATAAGGGAGTTCTTAAATCGTGTATTTTGTTCCCAGCTTTTTACCAATAAAATATAAGAAGCTTAAGGACACATAATTTCTAAAGTGCGCTAAATCACACTCACCTGATTCTGATTGTCGTTCAGGTACCGGTTGTAACGTATGAAGACGAGCGTGGTAAACGGGATGCGCAACAGCACGAACACGATCAACACGATGAACAGTGTTTTGGCCACCTTGCGCTTGTAGGACACCGAGATAGGATGCTCCTTTCTGAGCACGCGCCGTTCGTATCGATCCAGCTTCAAGAAGATGAGACTGTAGCAGCAAAACATGACCAGCAGTGGGAACCAAACGAGTGCACCGATCAACACATGCCAGTAGCTTGGCAGGAAGGTCGTATTTTCCGCGCAGTACGTCTCGAGGTAGTTTTTCCATTGGCGTTCCCGGTACGCCCGGTACATGCTGAGGGGCAATGCGAGCAGAAAGCCACCGATCCAGGATGCGATAATGAGCACGGCGGCACCACGCTTAGTGAGACGCGATCGCTTCGGAAAGACGATGGCGGTTAATCGATCGTAGCTGATGGCGCAGAGACACAGCACGGAAGTTATAAGCAACGAACCTGCAGCAAATGAAAACCGGAACGAGTGTGTTAAAATTATGAAAGGTGATTGTGAACATGTGTTTCCTGTAATTGTAATGGTAATGACCAAAAAAATTATATATTTATTTCTATCAAAATATCATGTTTCGATTGGAAAAAAAACAGAAAAGAAAATCGCGCGAAATGTTGACGGACTAAAATGAATGATTGCACAATGAATTAATAAATTAATGATTCTTCTTCTTCTTCTTCTTCTTTGGCCTAACTGTTACCAAAAGACCAAAGACCAGATTACGGGTGTTGGAAGAATCTAATTCAGGTTCATAAAACTAGGCGAATTTTTAAAGTAATTAACGTCAAAATCCCAGATTTCAGATTTATTCCAGATTCATTAAGCTTTCATAACATTGGCCGATCAATATGATTAACAAAAAATCTTTAAGAACCTCAGAAGATTCATGCATGTTTATAATATCATGATTCTACATTTCTTTTAATTTTTTAAGTTTCTACAGTAAATTTTTTTGAGTAGATTACATATCCTGAGCACTTGGAACATTTTAGAGCTGTCTTGGGACCTATGAAAATATGAATCAAAAGTTTCTAAATTTCCCTAACACTATTTGTCTTTATTGATGGTTCCACAGCACAGTACACTTATCACTTGCAACTTCATGTTCTACGGAAACATTAATCATTGATAGCAAATCCACTAACTGCGCAAATTCACTGATTCAAATGATGTGTAAATTTAACACTGCAATATAATACACCAACTTACCCTGAAGAAAGCCCTCCGTCTTGCACCCAACAGCACCGAGCACGTAGTTTTGGTAGAAATCGTGAAACATAAACATCACCGGACAGATGAGCAGTGTTGCCAGATCGGCCACGGCCAGATTCACTATCAGCAGGTTGGTGGGCGTACGGAGTGCTCGTATCTGCACGAGAATGTAGCAGAGGATCGCATTACCGAGCAAACCGAACAGTATGAGCGGCAGAAAGGTGATCGTCTTCAACGCCACTTCCCAATCCGGCTTAAGCCGCCAGATCTCGCGCGGATAATCATAAACGGTGAAATCCATCTAGGAGAAACATAGGAAGGTACAAATAATGTGGTGTAAAGAAAAGGTGTGGCCTCTTTTAAGAAGACCCCAATGTAACACTACCAACGGGGACTCATCGGATTGTCTGATTAAAATATTTATCTTAGCTATAACTTCCTGAATAATTCGAAACATTGTGCTTTGTAAACTCTGCACGACAAATTAAATATTGCAACCACAAACCGACACTGCTCAATATGAACTGCCTCCACATCGTTCGACACTTACTTTAGAGAAGCAAACTTTACAATCTGTCACTTTATCGATCGACACTGCGGACTGTCAGCTGGTTGATGATTCTCTTCCTCTCTTTTTTTTTCTACACTTGCCGACAAACTAGCTGCACTTGAGTTAGGCGTAGGATGTAAAAAACAAAACAGCAAAAACTGTATTAACTACTCACGTCATTTACCACTCACTTCCGAACGGTTTCGTAGTTTTGTTGCTTGGCTCCGGTTCAAGTGAATCGACCCGATCAGCTCGATGCCGACCCTGGGGCCAATCTGTTACCGTACTCGAGGAAGAAAGCTCCGGTACGTACGAAAGTGTAATAATTATCTTATCCCTCCCTGGAACTTCCTTTCCACCTCACTACCCCCCGTTGGGGGTCGTCATATGGGAATTTGTTTTCGATACAGCCAATTCAATCACAGGCAATAGCAGTGCCGATAAGCACGCGATTGATTTTGTTCCCTTGTCGCTCCTGCAACCCGGCTAGACAGGTTGTTGCAGGGATAAGCACCATGTTTGCTGTTTGCCGAACATGTACAAAACAGCCAGCCAACCCAACCAACCCAACATACATTGGGATGGATATGGAAGTTTATGGTGGTTCCGAAATCGGAAGTCAAACAGGCAAGTCTGAGCGATTTGCAATTAATATCCGGTTTTATCCGGATATAATTCGAGCTTCGAAAATGAAATTATATCAGTGTTTTAAACAATTTATAATGTTTAATATGGAATGTTGGATTATAAGTTAAAAAAGGTTATGAAAATTCTTTGTTCCAGTTTCCAACCTGTTTAACAGAAAATATAAATCACTGTCAAAAAACTGTAATTGATTTTATTTTTCATGAAAGTGATGTCATTGTGGTTGTTGAAATATAACCTATTATTTTTCGGCATAACTAATTCTGTGTTTCGAAATAATTTATTAATATTCATAAAAATGAAAATGTTTTTTTTTATTCTGGTTTCACCAATTCAAAAGTGTTCATACACGGTTAATCCCACAGCCAAACGGGTACACCAGAAGTCGTTAATTTAGTAAATAAATAGAGACGCAATTGGCATTACCAGAAGGCAAATTGCTTTAAGCACGAATTTTTAGAATTTTATTTGAATAGATTGAATTATATTTCCCAAAACACACAGCAATGTTATGCCAAAAGCCATCTTTTGTGGCAGTCCACACGGATACTTTCGACCTTATATTTTTCGCCTTCGCTAAACTGCTCTATTTTAAAAAACATATTTGAAAACAATCGTGAAAAATCGAATTTTGCGTAATCACTTTTCGAAAGATGGAACTGATTATTCCGACATTTCGATTTAATTTAAAATGGGATAGGCCTTGCTTTTTAGATTCAATTTAGGTTCAAGTTTCTTATTGTAAGCGATACGGTCTGGCCGTTCTACGAGAATAAAAACAATCATTTAAGCACTATAAAGTTTACTCAATTTACGCATTAAAACGAACAACCAGGCGCCTCCATCTCCAAAAACCAGGCGCCTCCATCTTCAAGTACCGTGCGCCTCCATTGAAAAACCATACTGTTTTTTTCTCATATTTCAACCACTCAACTTCCACAAAGCGGGTTCCAGTGAATGTTTCATGAAAGCTCTAGTACCTTCATGTTTAAGTTTTTTTTAAATACTTTCAGTTAAAAAAAGTTATAAATATGTATTGAATTTAAATTGATAAACATTAACAATGAACACAAATATTTCAAGTCAAAAGGTTGCTAAAAAAACACAACCAATACTACTGAAAATACATACACTTCATTTTGCGGATCGATGAATAAACAAAACCGGGTGGGTAGCTTAATCGCCCGCTTGATGATACCGCATGAATGAATTATGACCATGGTGGGCATGATATATAGTGGGGCAATATGTCATTTGTGGGACGAAGCGTTACGTTGTGTCTTTTGTGGACGATAGAAAATGTTGCGTAGCTTCAGAAGAGATGAGTTAAAACGAACAAAGTTTTAGTTTCTGGAGAATACTATATTCTCACGTATCCTAATAAAAACCACCATAAGCCAGCTATTGCACTGTAATTTCGAACTACAAAAATAAAACACACAATACTCCCGCCACAATACGTACTGTAGTACCATTTTTTTATTTTCAATAAATATACATTTCTCATTGCTCCGTGCCGGGTGGTATCAAGGGGTTTGGTGGCCCCCCGGGAGCCACTCGTTTAACGTGAATCATACACTCTATGCACTATACAATGAATGATTTGATAGTTTAAAACCCGTTATGTTTAGTTAAAACACGCTAACCAATGTTTTTTTTTCTCTTTTCCTCTTCTTCCTATACGCCCTTTCTTTCTTGCTTGCGCCATTATGCTGCCGACACACATCCCGTACCCATGCGAGATTCTACTTGCCCTTTCTTGCCCTCTAACAACGATAGTTTGGTTGGATACGCTTTTTAACGGCTCCGGTCCAACTGACCCCTTAGCCTGTCGCTATAAAATATATGTGACATACAGTAATATTTCCAAACAATTCCATCCTTCCTGTCTTGATACACTTGATTTTTTTTTCTGTTGTAATTTGTAAATATAGCATTCAACATCCACAACAACCGTAAGGTAACGATCGTTTGATCGCTGGAACACACTCGTCCCAGTGGTGGGCATTTGTTTATGTTTTGCAGATGTGAAAAAAAACTGAACCGAACCAAACAACTAACAGCATTACAGGTAACGAGATTCATACCGTAACTGTTATCAATATCGCCTGTTTGTTTCTAGTGTATCGAGAACAGAAATTGGTTGCTGTTCTCCGTCCGTACGTCTAGGCTGTGTGTTACTTTAGTGTGTTTTTGCTGTATCGTTGTAAGCTTCATAAAACATTAAATTCTTCTACTAATGACGGTAACTTTTTTTTTTAAATCGTGCTGCGAGAGACGCATTTTTACAAACACACACTCACTGTACGAAGTGCCTACCCAGCGCACAAGGCATTTTCAATTACAATTTTTACCTACGAGAAATATTACACATATGCTTACGCTCATTTTTAAATGTTACTTTCTACGTGTAGAAGTGTGCGTGTCTGTGTCTGGGGTTTTATTTTTTCATATACAAACATTAGGCTTCTGCTTGTATTAACACCTGCACAAGCAGAATGGAAGATACACACAAATTCTTTTTCTGGTGATCATATTCATTCCACGCTACTCATGTTGGGGTGTGTGCAAATTATTTCCCTTTCTCCATTTCTTTATACGCTCGTTACATACATCATTTAAAGTACATTTTGCACGAAAAGTCACAATGTCAGTGTGCGCTTTCTCCGGGTAGGAAGATAGAATTCGGGAAAACGTTGACAAGCTGGATACAAAACAAACAATACGACCAAATATACAGACATATACATACACCGACGATACACACAGACACACACACACACACACACATACACAAACATACACGAAGAAGACACCGATAAAGGGGGACGACTAGTTGTGGCGCCACCCGATCCAAATACCCAGATCACAATCACAAGGAGTATGGGGTAAAGCTCACTCACACTTCTCTACACCAGGCCCATGCGCTTGCATTCGGCTGATCGAGACACCGCCACGAATGTTCACAACACAGTGCTGTACCGATTTTTCCCTGATGTGGCCAACGAGCTTCTTCACAACACGTCTGCCCGGTTCGAGCGTAATGCATTTGCAACTCATACTCAATATATTCATACCCGCAACCTCCAAGCCGCGAACGCGACCACCTGGTGCCTATCCTCCCGGTGCCAGAAAGAAACGACAAACATGCTTATTTGATTAACTTCTATTTTCACAGCCTAGTTGTATTTTTTTCTTCTTCCCGCATTCCCATTTCTCGTATTTTTTTCTGTGCTGCTTGCTTTCCAATTTACCTGCTTTCTTGCTTGCTTTTTCACTTCTTCCACTCTACACCTGTTCCTAATTCATCCATTCCTAATGCTGTGCTTCATCCACCGTCTGGTTGTGGATGCAATCGTTTTGCTATCCTTTTGTATTCTTCTCATATTTGTATGCATCATTTATTTGATGACTTTCCGATGGTGTGTACTGTAAATTGAAATCCTTGGAAAACGAATTCTAGTTTTAATTGGTTTGGCGCGTAACTAATGAACTTTCCACCCTGCCCCCCTCCCGTTCCCGCTTCTACCCATTCCCCTACCATACTAGGACGGGTGGAACAATACGTATGAAAGTTTATTTAATCATACGATTAAAATTATTAGCATGGAAGATACATAAAAAAGGTACAGTTGGTTCGCTATGGCTTTACCATCAGCGCACACCCGGTATATTCACATCCGCCATTTATACTCGCCCGTACACGAACAAACACACGAAACATTAAAAGTTCCGTAACGTTTTTTTCTCTTTGTTGCTCATTTCCGCTTTTTCGCGCTCTCATTCATACTCATACATCTCTCACACTATCTGTTACGCATATTACACTGTTCCGTTTTGCAAAACGCATGGCACTCAGATTACAATCAGGCTAAATACATGAGGAAAACAAACAAACAAACAAACAAAACTTTTTAAAAACAAAATAATTCATCTTCCCAGACGGTGTGCCCTTCAGGGTGGGGTGGGGAGGGATACATCCCCTGCTCGCCTGTCTCATCACCATCGTTTTGGTAAGCCGGTTTTTAATAAAGATCCTTCAACCGGTAGGAAAGAGCGGGACCTTGGTTTTTGGGAGGGGTTTTGCATTGTAGCTTCTTCTTTGATTGTTTGCATTTGCCGTGGATGGATTGACTGGGATGGGGAGGGGAATGGGAACGACCGGAAACACGCCTCAAACCATGCTTTCCTTTTCCGGCGTCGGTTGCAGCTCACCGAACCCGGTCACTCCACCGACACCGACCGGCAGGACGCCCACCTTGCGCAACGAACTGTCGCTCGATTTGAACCCATTGCCGTGGATGATGCCCACCAGCCAGGATTTTATGGAGCTGCGCGTCAACGACTTCTTGCTGCAGCTATCCTCATCCGGCACGACGACGTGTTCGAGCGAGTACCACCGTTTGCTGCTACTGTTGTTCGTGTACAACCCAGGACAGTCGTGCTCTTGCGGTGTCGTGAGAGACGTCTGACGCGTGAGCAGTGGACAGGTGGCCTGTTCTTCCGCTGCTCCATTATTACCGACCGAACCGTTGCAGTTGTTGTTGTGCAGATATTTGTGGTATGCCGCCGCCTCACTGTGGCTGTTGTTAGGTTCCGGTACGCGACATTTGACGTTAGCAAGTACGGCCAATTTACCCGACCCGAGATGCTGCGGATCGTCGTGTTGACTCCGGACGGTGTCTACAATGGATTCGTGGCTTATCGTGGACACTACCGTTGGGGCCGGTGCGAACGTTTGGGACCCGGTACGTGAAGGTGCGGCTATCGTTTTCCCTAACCGGGGAACGCGTTTGGCGAGTGCGTCCAGCCGTTTGCGCTTTGGCTCTATCGTTACGGGGAACGGATCGAGTGAACGGCTCTCGCGTAACAGTGCCGCTTCCGGAGAACGTCCTCCATTAGCAGGCATGTTGCTGCAGAGCTGCTTGTAATCGTCGGCAGACGTAATCGAGCGCAGTTTGTGACTCAACCGTTTGGCAGGACTGGTGCCAAATAATGCTCGCTTAAGGTTATCACTGGAGGCTATTTTACTGCTACCAAGTGTGGCCGTTGGTGCGCTCGGCATGGCACGCTGCTCCAACGTACACTGCGAGTAATCGTCCGCATCATCCAGCACCATCGAACCTTCCTGACCGGCTGGATCTAACCGGCGAGGTGGCGGAGAATCAGCACGCAACGGTACCATCGGTCCAAACATGGAACCTTGCAGACTGTAACTGCTTTCGTGATCCGCACCACCACCAACACCGACCCGATGGGCACACGACTGACGCCTACTGCCCGGCATGTAACTACCCATCCCGCTTATGTTGCTGATCATGCCACCACCGGGCAATCCAATGATGCTCGGATGCCGCGAATCATACGTCATCTTTGGACTGCGCCGCGGTCGACAGAACAGTGGTGGCGGTAGATCCCGCACGTCCACCGGGATCTTCTGGATGGCTTGTTCTGTTGCGGCTTCGAGCCAGTACGTCATCACTTCGCCCTTGCCCTTCATCGCGATTAGACCCCGCTCGACGATCACGTAACCGCCCAGCGTGTCCAGCGCATCCTTGCACTGTTGCGAGATGTGAATCTTGAGTGCTTCGCCGTTCGATTCCATGCGCGATGCCGTGTTGACTGTGTCACCGAACAAGCAGTAGCGCGGCATAGTTAGGCCGACGACACCTGCCACTACCGGGCCAGTGTGGATGCCGATCCGCAGCTTTAGGGTTTCGTTCGGCCGATGGGCAATCCGATGACTGCGCACCGCTTGCAGTAGCTCCAGTGCCATCGAAGCGATCTCACCGACGTGTCGGTTTCCGTTCGTGATTGGCAATCCGGATACCTGTGTGAAGCGTAAGAAAAAGAAATTAAAATAAATCGTGAGGATATGAAACCGGTAAGTACAAGTGATGGGACAGCTCGACTCCAGATCAACTATGATCTTTAATGAACGGAGAAAGGGAAAAGGGTTTGTGTCTGGATGCTTTATAATTATCACAATTTCTAGATATCAATGTAAGAACATTCCTGTATACTTCCCGGACAATCCCATCACTGGTATAAATTTAAAAACTTCCATTTACCACACTTACCACCATGTACGCGTCACCGATCGTTTCCACCTTGTACACATCGTAACCCTTGATGATGCGATCGAACACCGTGTACAGATCGTTCAGAAAGTTGACGACTTGCAATGGTGTGCTTTCGGCAGACATCGCTGTAAAACCAACAATGTCGCTGAAGTAGATCGTCACCGAGTCGTACGATACTGGCTCGACGCCGAGCCCTTTGGTCAGTTTCTCTGCCACCGGTTGTGGCAGCATGCGATGGAGCAGATCCTCCGTTTTGCGCTTCTCCTCGCACAGCAAACGCGTCCGATCCTGCACGATCTCCTCCAGGTTGTTTGCGTACTTCTCCATCATTTCCATCATCTGGTCCATGATGTTTTTCGACTTTCCGCCACGCATACGCTTTAATCGATTCCTGTACGAAAATCAGGGACGCAATGCAAACGACGTTAAAGTATGAAGATGACCGCATGATGGCATCGCTTACCTAATATTGGGAAAATCTGGCCGTAGATCGGCATTCTCGTCCCAGCAGTCCCGTATGCAGTTGATCACATAATCGGACACGTTTTCGTTCTCGATCACATTCTCGATGTCGGGTCGGAATGGTTCTTTGCCCGGTTCGGGTAAAGCTTTCACCCGATCGATGATTTCTTTCGGTTCTAGCTCGGTGTACCCGAACGGACCCCTGCGGCCAATGATTTCGAACAGTATGATCGCGAACGCATACACGTCCCCTTTCTGGCTGCCGTAAGCGTTCGGTTGACGCAACAATTCCGGTGACTTCCAGAACAGATCTAAAACGACACAACAAACAAAACAAGGAAAACTGTATTCGGTTCCGTTATTGTTTTCATAGCGATGCTATTCTTACTTCGATAGTGCTGATGTTCACCGATCGATTCGTTCTCCGCACAGTGGCGCAGATCGTGCAAACCAAAGTCCGTCACCTGTAGCATCCAGCGCGACGTCACGACACAGTTGGACGATTTCAAATTACCGTGATAGTTTAAAGCTGAACTGTGAATGTAGATCATTGCCTGAGTATGCAGGACACGCGCCCGCAAACCAATAAAGGCATAAGAGAAACGGCGAACGAACGAGAAACTAGATTAGCGAAAACTCAATTGTGATGTGTTTTGTGTACCACCGTGCCCCGCCCGCATTGCTGCGACCTCGGCTGCGGTGATGCGGATGCTGAAATCGAATCGAACGATTCGCTCACCTTAATTAAATCATGCACCAGTGATGCAATAAATAAATCATCTAGCTTGATATCCTCGTTCTCGATGATATCGTACAGGCTTCCCTTGGCACAATAATCAGTGACTAGTAATATCCGCATCGGCTCCACGCAAGCCCCGATGAAGCTATTGATGTTATCGTGCCGCAGGTCGCGCAGCAGCCGCATCTCCTTCATGATTTCGCGCGAGATGTCCTTGCGGCGGGAAAACTTTAGCTCCTTGATGCGCACCACCACACTCCGGAAGCGGGCGGTGGGCGTGAACACCTGGTTCGAGCACCGCGATCCAAACGATTGGGCACTGGCCAGACTGAGCTGCACGAACAAACGAGACAAGGAAGGAAATAAGTAAACGAAGAACAAGCAACAAGTTCCGCCATCAGTGTCGATACCGGTGACAACAACAACACCGAGCAGCGTTTTATGTCCGGGAGCAGTGTGCTTCAATTCCGGCAAATCGTTCACTACGTGATTCATGGTTTATTAACACTTTAAAGTCTACTGACGATGCAGCGAACCGTTGGGGGTGCATTTGCGTTAAAGCAATTACGATGTGGGCACAACGAACGATTTAAAACGTGATTAAAGAAGAAATAAATATTTTATGTAGTCAACAATATTATATTTTTTTATGGAACAGATAACAAAATCTTAAATTATAGTTGAGAAAATTTAATTTGTTATAATAATTTTCTAATTATGTTTATATGTAATAACTTATACTTTGAATGACGATACTTCCAGGTCCGGCAAAATATAAAAATAAATAAAGCACATATCATACTTCGAGAGACTAAACACACAAATAAATTGAATGCCATTAAATACTTTAACTTGAAGAGTGAACTAATGGTATCATTAAACGAAAGGTATCAATAAAATTGACAGTTAATAGTGTTTGATTTGAACGCAAAAGACAGTATGGAAGCTAATTTACATTATTTGTCAGCTTCACACTGCACGCTGCAATGCGAGCAAAATCCATTGCTTCACAGTGACTTTTCAATAAGTTTTCAAATATAATTTGAACCGTAAATGTTAACGAGATGTAACGTGTGAGGAAATGGCGCATTTCCAACAACCCGTGAAAACCCATTTGCCAACCCGAAACCTACCTTGCTCGGTGAGGACACAATTTCCGTGTTGAAGTAGCCCTTGATGTCGCCCGGATCGATCTTCCACAGCAAACCCTCGATTTCTAGCTCGATTTTCCATTTGCGATAGATGCTCATCGTGATGACGCCCGCACAGAAGAGTATCAGTGCGAGGACACCCGCCACCACCATCGACATGATATGGGTGTCATCTTTCATGCAGTGCTCGTTCATAAAACCACAGGACGGTTCATCCATCGGTCGGTCCGATCCGGGCCAGTCGATCGCATTTCCCACCTTGGACAATTTAAACTCCTGGAATATGGATGAGAGGCGTGGGTTAAGCCAATACGGGGGAAAGGGAGTGTTTATTTATGACGTGCAGAATGTCCACCAAGGATGGATCGCTCAGAAAGGGGGGGGGGGGGGGGAGGAGAAGGATGGTTGATATGGGTACACCCCTGTATATCGAAATGAGAGCAGCAGCAGATAGCAAAAGCAAAAATCTTCCACAAAAATCCACTCAGTGGCAGTGATTCTACTTTGTCCGTGACCGAACGGAAGCTTTTCGATCTGAATGACGGATGGTCTATTTTTTCTGTTTCCCTCCTTGACTAATCATAATTTCTACGCCACCCACAATGTGACCCGTTTGATTGCGCGTGATACGTAGGTACAATGGGAAGCTTAACTACCCGCCAGTCGGAACAGAGTAAATCCGGTGTGGAAACCGAATTCGGACAATGCAAAGCTCGTTACTGCTCGCTGTTGTACTGCGGTCTGTGAATGGCGCTGGAGTTGAAAATAATTGATAATCCTTTAGGATTCGGTCCAAATCCCCAAACCCCTCTGCCGAATGAATCCCATTGTGCGGATTGAGCAGGGACAATCATTTACATTCGGCGGTCCCTTCATCCAAGTGTCACTTCCTTGTGCACTTTGTCGCTGGCGTGCGGAAGGACTTGCTCAGTGCACGCTTTTGTATGGCGATCTGGTAGGATGGACATCTGTGGTCGGGTTAGGCGTTGACGGAATGAAGTAGTCACTGATTGAGTATATTGAGCTTTCTTCTGGTTCATTCTTCTGGACCGAGCGCAGCGGTCGTGAACGACTATCCTGCTGAGAAGAAGATTACGATCAATGTCACGGTAGGAACGCACTACACAGTAACATTTTCCTGGTCCCATGAGTACAGCCGGTTGCAAGAGAAAACCTTACCAGTAATCAGGTTTTTTTAGGGTTACCAGACAATCAGTAGTGTACCCAGTAGTGTGCTGGAACGGGTTGTCCATAAAGTACTGTCAAGGATTTCCAGCAACCTTCAAGAACGTATTTACTGGGACATTCGTTATAATGCGTCACTTTTAATTACAAACACAAGCAAGCACAACATCCTGGAAAATCCCGATAACTTAATTCATTACCGTATTTCACTTCCAGACACAAATCACCAAAAAAGAGGGTGGATGCATCCGTTGTCCGATTACACGCTTGTACTAAATTCTGCAAATGCAGAATAGTTCAACACAGAAATTTAAATTTTAAAATTAATTTATCTCTGGGGATGGAATTCCTTTTTCAGCTTAGTCTACCAATTTTATCAATATATACTATTTAGTACACCTGTGCCGACAAAACATATTACAATGTAATAAAATTAGCTTACTGGCATGACTACAGACATGGTTGTCTATCGTGCAAATGAATGGGCACATTTCGTACGGGGTTATCCTCTCAGGTACCTTGCAATAAATTTGGCATCCGTGTTCATTCTACTCCACCGGTAGGAACAGGCCCTGCATATATTATTTTAAATCGAATAACATTGTTCGTTTCCTTTGCCATTTCTCCACACAAAAACGGGACGAAATCTACATTGAAATTCGTATTTTAATGAATTTATGTTATTCGATATATGGACGATGACCAACTACACGACTAGGTAACGCTTTGATAATACATACAAGTTATTGCCCACTCTACTATCCACCCTAAACTACAGAGCTGAAGCGGGGCAGGAGAAAAGGTAATGCAAGTACGGAAACAATCACGACTCACTCACTGGAATTTCATCGTTTCGATGCTGGTTCGTGTCGTTGAGGTGTTGCGGTTGCCGCATCTGAAAGTGGGCAACCGGACGCATCTGGAACACGCAGGAAAAGTTGGCCTCCTCGTAAAACTCTTGCTTAAGTGCCAGCACGGAAAAGTTTCCCTCCGAATCGCCATAGTCGTCGATTTTAATTGTCGCACCAGCAACGCCTACAAATAGCACAATCGTACAGATGTTAACACACATGTGTTCCGTTTGATGGAAGATACGGTTTTTTTTTACAAACTCACTGTGGTACGTTCGGTTGTTGATGATGGTTTGGATGATCTTGGTACCGTTGCTGGCCACGTCCCGGATCACGTCGCTCGTCAACGGTCGGTGCTGCTCCTCCTCCTTCAGTAGCTTATCCAGTGCCCAGGCGTACAGCTTCACCGAATCGTATAGATAGGCGGCATAAATAGAGACGTACTGTGATGGGAACCGAAACGAAGGTGCAAAAAATAGAATCGTTACAATGCTGATTGCTGATCCAAGTGTGCAAAGAAAATGGTATAAATATGCTTTTAATGTCGAACAAACGGGCAACAACCCGCTGCAAAGGATTGCTTTGATCCATCAAAAGGCATTCTTCCGTTTGAAAGAGTTGCGCCTGAAGCAATGCAATATGTTGCTTTTTGGCTTTATTTCGGAAGAACAGAACCGACCCTTTTGACGATAATGCCGCAGAGAAGAAACTTTACAAAGGCACCGAAAAACGAATCATTGCGTACACCATTTGGGGGGGTGAAAAACAAGTGATAAGGACAGAGCGAAATCGTTAGGGAAATTAACCTTTACAAACTGATGGAACAGCGACGGTTGCTTGAAGAAAAACGGTTCCTTCTGCGTGTACTCGCGCACTTTGTGCGTGAACGCTTCGAACGTGGGCAACGGTTCGGAGGCGACAACTACCAGCAAGCTTTTGCTACGCCGCTCAAAGTCCCCCGGCAGCTCCAGACAGTTTCGCACGTTCGGTGGCTTTTCCACCCGCCACAGATACTTGTTCGACAATCTGCACAAGAAGAGAGAGAAAGAGGTAGAGAGAAAAATGGAAAAACATTCATTATTTATGGGGATGCACTTTATTTAACAATATTTGTCCTACTTAGTAACAAATGTAAGCACGATTTATATGCTCCATTAGGTGATAAGAAAGTTTGTTTTTTCAATGTCTATCCCAAAAGTATGTCCTTTGCTCATTTCAAAGTTAAGAGGCAAACTAGAAACAAAATTAAATATAAAAAAGGAAAACACTACACGAAGAGATTCTGATTCTGAAGGATCTTCCCGTGCCGTACTTGTGGACTAGATTGACAGAAATTGAAATGGGATAGTCTGTGCTACCGGTTTGAAAATTTGAAGATTTCTTCAAGTTGAAACCAGAGCGCCGATTGTACTCGGGAAACGGAAAAGCCTAAAAAAATTCTTAGAAACACAATTCAAACTACACAAGCACTAAAGTAAAATTGCGTCTGCTAGAGAATTGGGAAAAGATAGGATCGCTATTCAATAAGTCGCAGTCTTCCTCAATTGTTGGAAAGACAAATAAAAATACTGTTTGTAAGCAGGGATAGAGGGTTTTGGGAAGTTTAATAATATCCATTTCCTTTTATTAAAATATGTTTGGAATGCGGCAATATGGTTTGGTGCTGTATGTAACATGTCCGCAAACCAAGTCTTGATAAAAACGGAAGACATAAACCACACAGAACTTACTTCGGCGAATAAGTCATCATGTCGGCGGATATTACGAGGTATTCGCCTTTGGCAAAGAGCTGCATACCGTCCATGGTGGCCATCATGTCAACCAGCTGATTGCTGTTGCCGAGGAACACATAGATGCGGGTCCGGTTCATCGTTTTCTGTATGACCTGTGAAAGAGTGGAGTGGTGGGAATTTGGATCGAGAAAAAAAAAACACGTTGAAACAAGGGTCAAGTCATATGAAGTGGAAGATACACCGATGTTAACGAACATTAACAAGGGGGAACAGGATTAATGTTAGTGCAATAAACAAAATGAAGCACACTTTAAATGTTGATCCATTTGGGATAGATGAATGAAATAATGAAACACCTGTTAATAAGTATGAATTAAAAATTTTCGTTTAGAATTTTACGCTGAGAGAACCAAAGCTATCATCTCCTCCCAACGTAAGTATGGCGAACCAATTATCCCGCGTCCGTTTGTGCTACGTTTATCATAACCCGATCAGCAGAAGACCGAACGGATGAGGGTATTCGGTCCGAATAATTCCCCCGCCAGTCAACCGTATTCAAACCCACTGACAAACCCCAATGCAACAAACGCCAACACAAACGAACCAAACGAACGTACGTACGGAAAATGAGCGCGGTGCGTGCGGAAGGGTTGGAAGTGATGGGTGCGGATAGTTTGAACGAAACCGAAACTTTCTGCTCTAGACAACATTTAATTATTTATGTAATAATATAATACCGTGTACCAATATCCACTACGGCAGCAGTCCATATCTTCCTGGCAGCACTTGTAGTTGTCGAACACCATCTCGACGTGGTTGACGGACAGGTTGTTGCGGGTCGCTTGCGCTTCGAGCGAGGTCGCCACATTCTTCCACAGCTGCTCGTGGATGATGGAGAACTTGCGCCAACCGTAATAGGTCAGCAGGGAAATGATGGATTTGGTAACCTGCGAAATGGGATGCGAAACATTGCATTAGCATGGTGCGTTGCTGCTTGTTGTTGTGTTTAGCATCCTCCTACATAGTATTCATTAGACGTCCATTTAACCTTTGAAGGTAAATTAAATTTTAAATTTTATCTTCAACAGTCAACTATCGCTGAAGATGCATGTATCAAGATACAGAAGAGAAGACATGATGAACAGGACTGAAGTTGTATTGCAAAAATTTCATTCCTTTCGCTACAAACGACAAACATCAAAAGAACTGCCAAAAGAACTACTGCAGACACTCAGATTGCATCCGTTCTTCTCGTACACAAAAGCCACCAATGTATACATAAAACGAAAGTCAAAGGGAAAGTATTGTTGACATCTCACATAACGTGTCGAAGCATAAATATCGTTCCAGTTTGCGTGTCAAATGCAGTCAAGCTAACGATGAGTTAAGCAAAGAAGTAATGTACAAACTTCAAAAGGGGTGCAAATACTTTCATATATGGCAAGTAAGTTCCTTTTTCTCAACAATTGTCATATGAAATGGATGGATAAATTCCGCGTATTGAAATACAGTCTTTTCCCGTGTTAGGCGAATGCGAGATGCGGATATTTAAAACCAAATTTTTTAACTTTTCAAAAGTCCCCAAATTTTGTCTCACTTTTTTTTTAAATAAATTTTATTCTGATAATAATTTTATTAGGTTATTCCTTTTTAAAACTCTTTCTACTGATATCGATTCCTTAATACGCAATATAAACCACGTGCATATCTCTGAAACGCCTTATTCGCGTAAGCATTTTGTTAATATGTATTTTTTATTGAAACAATTTAAACTGCATATGATGAAATAGTTTTTTTAAATAAAATTATTTTTATAAGCCATTATTATTTTTATATACCATGAAAGAGGTACAAATCTTCTTTTAAAATGTATTTAAAATCGATTAAAACACATACCTATCGTCTACAAAGAACTTTTTTCGAAATATCAAAAAAGATCTCAAGTATCACCCTTTTCTAGAAACAATTCCTTTGCCATAAATGAAGCCTACGCGTCAAACAATAAAGTTGCCGAGGAAATTCGACCCCTAGCGTAAACTGGCGCGTGTGCCACCCGTACACCTGGCGCAACATGAGCCCAAACCCAGTTGGGATTCAATTTCCAATTCATTCAAAACGGCCCTCCCTTACTATTGTACAGCCTTAAAAATCGCTCGATCAGTACTTCCGATCGTGCGGCTGCAATAAAATTCCGTGGTGTCAACTTTACCCGCCTTGGCAATGCAATCCGGAAGTGATAATTGTGTTGAGGTGAGTACGCCAACTTGCAGACGCTTCTTTTATTACTATTTTGCAAATGTCATCACACCGTTCACGGGCAAAACATTATTTTTAGAGAACACATTTCAGGAAGAAATGTGCTGACATGTGGCCGATACCGGGGACACACGATGCAACAAGTGGTGCTTCCTTTAAAAAAAAAGCAAAACGAAAAACATAACAAGCTAGCTAAAGTGTCAGCGAAATTGAACGCCATCAGTTTTGTGCGTTTGCCGTCAGCCAGGAATATGTACACCAATTTGTCGGCTGCAGTGAGTCAACCGGGCGAACGTAATCGGAAACGGCGCAAATGGAATCTCGTATCGGGAGGGAAGGAAAAAGATTAAAAAGATCTACGCTGACAGAGTGGCATAATTACATTTTCTTCTTCCGTGAAGGTGGGTTTTTTTCTCATGTTCGTTAAAATGCTAGCAAATCAATCAATATGCTAAGTACACGCTTCCGTTTGATTGGTTTGACGGTTTGGGATTGGTTTTCACCATTCACTTTCTGTGACTAGCTATTTTAAAGGATAGCTTTCTTACAACACTTTTTGTAAGAAATCTTACGAAGACGTACTTTTTCGTGATTTTCCCCTAGACTTTTTGTCAATTTTTATTTAATTTTAATTTTTAGCAAGATGCTGTATCAGGCAGGTTTGGTAAGTTTGTTTATTTAGGATCGTGAAAATTTAAATACATCCACTAGCCTTGCTTCCCGTACAGCAGCCCATTTAAATTAAATAAACACATAACCTCTTTGCTTCTAGTGTTTTTCCCCTTTTCCCGGTAATGAATACTGCAAATTTGATGTGAAAATTGTCATTAACGCAGAGAAAGGCGCATAATGGGACAGACGAGATGTGTCCCATGGCTAGGAGGTATCAACACAAACAAACAAACACCCGTGTTTTACATACCTGAGTATCGGGTGGCTCGGTACGGGCGAAGGTAGGAATCCCTGAGCTACGTTGCAGCTCGGAACATCTCTGCAAATAAATGGAAAACGGGCAACCATGTTAGATTTTATTCGGTACATTAACTAAAGCGGTAAATCAGTCTTATTTGCAAAAACAAACAATATGGCAATCGTAACTGAACGGCACAATTTTCAGATTGAAATTCTCATAAAAATATCGTAATTAACAATTCTCCGCATATATTTTTTATTTACTATGTTTTCCACTTTTTGAATTATTTTAAAACAATTTATCTAAAATATGTATACATATGCAGGTCCCATAAATGTTTGAAATTATTAATTTTCTCACACATAATCCATAATAATATTTGAATAATTATCAATTAGAAAGTTCTGGAATTTCGATACATAGGACAGATATTAATAATTTCCAAACTCTCTAGATTCATAAAACTTCCAAAGCTTTGAGCATATCTGTTTAATTTATAATTTTACAATGTCTTTCTATTCAGATCTATTGAATGTTGCCATTTGCATAAGACCATATGCCAATATATGGAGAACTAAAAATGAAAACAAAAGATAAAAAAACTGAAAATATCTTACCAAAGAATAGCGAAACATATTATAACAAAAATCAAAATAATGCAACCGATGCAGTATTTGAAAAGCAGCAAAAAATAAATAAAAAATTAAACAAAAAAGGAAGAAACAAGTGCATTTAATAAGATATAATTTTTTTCATATATCAATAAATGAGATATTAGATAAAAACAATTGTTTCCATAACAATAAGGTTACATAATATTAACATATATTGAAACCGGCATCTTTGGCTAGCGTTTGCCATTAATTCAACGATCATAAACGAACCCATATCTATGTCATACAGCGCACTGTTGTCAGTGACAGACAGCAGCGATGATATTTGCTATTGAGTTAAGTTAATTAGCAATCATCAATTACCATAACCGAATGCCCTCACTTCGTCTTTGTCGCGTAGCCTGGTCCAAGGGAAACACAAAGCAACTATCGCTCGATCGAATGCCCAAGAATGTTGATAATTATGCAGGAAGACGTCCACCAGCAGCTAACCAATCCAATCAAACAGCACCACCGAGTGCCCGAACGGATCGAATGCACTTCTCGGTGGCACTGCGTTTATGAACCAATTCATCTTCTCCCTTACTTATCGACACACTTTTGACGCATCGCGTGTGACATCGCATGAAATGAACTTCCAGCATGACCATGATCAAACACACAACACTGCTGTCACTCGGGGATGGTGTTATTTTTAGAGCGACATTATTCATTTCGTTCGACACTTTTCGACATTGTTCTTGGCACAGTGCTCTAGGGCTCATGGGGATCAACTAGTGGAGAAGATGCTCAGATCCGGCTGCAGATAGGACTGCAGTTCAACCCGATACCATCCGTGACAGCATCGTTAAAGCAGCGTCACGCTATGTACAAACAAGCCGAAGAAAGGTCAAATAAAAATTGTGTTTTTTTTGCATGGTTTATCAGTCGATGAAATCGGTGTTAACGATGAAAGTAAAATAGGAGCATGGAGATGGGTTTACCCGTGATAAGAAAGCATCGTCCGATTAGAAGACATTAAATGCAAGTTTAAAGACCCACTCAAAACCCTATAACATTACTTTTGTTATTGAATAAACTTTGTAACAAGACGTCTGGTTTCGTATTGGTGACGTTATATTTAGAAAGTTTTACCCAATATTTAAATATACCTAAATATACCTTTTCTACTGTCCAGAATACCGAAAAGGTACATCTACTAAATTATTTTACAAATAAAGAACCAAAGTTTATCCAATATATTAAAACAGTTACAAACATATGAAATAAACATACATTAGAATTAAAGCAACAAATTTAAAGAATTAAAGATGATAAGATGTTCATTTTTATCAAACAAAAAACAATTTGCTGTAAATATTTAGTAAGACACTTTAGTAAAAGTTGTTGCACTGTTCGGGATACTCACATACGAGATCATTGGTATGTTGCGACTCTGTGAAACGATCGCTTCGGTTTGGCAGGTACCCTCCGGTCCGAAGAAGGCGGCTACACCATCACAAATCATCTCGGTGATGACACGTGTGGCGGTAACCGTTTCGCCGCGCGTATCGTTCCAACGTAGCGCGAGCGTCACGTTCGGCAGCAGCTCCGGATCGTTGTTGATCTCGTCCAGGGCCATCGTGAGGGCGCCCGAGATGGTGAGGCCCTGCTTCTCAATCAGATCACCCTTGACCGCGGTCAGATAGCCGAGCGTCAGCACCGTCCGATTGTTGTGGAACTTCTGGTGCGGTGAGCTCTCCGGCATCTTCGTAATGTACGAACCGGACGAGTGTGTTTGCTGCTGCTGCTGATGTTGCTGTTGGTGCTGCTGGTGCTGCTGCTGGTCCTGCTGGTTGGATGATTGATGCTGCAGCAGCAGCGATTGAGGTTGATACGGGTCATAATAGAGCGGGAGCGCCGAAGATGCGGACGCTTCCGGTACGCTCGGGCTCCCGGAACCGCCGGAACTGCCGCTCGGCGTGTGACCGATACCGGCACCATTTGGGCCGGAATTTAGGGCCACCACGGCCGGGGCATGACCGAACGCCACCGAGAGCAGTGCAAGCAGTAGGACGGGCCAACGCGTCATGGCCCCCGCGAATGGGGCCGATCAGCGCGACTCCAACCGATTTCGAACACCGGCTGTGGATGAGAAAACCAAACAGAGAATTCGTTTATCAATCGAAAAGAGTTGTGCATTGGAGTTATATATTGGTTGATGTTTAGAACATTCAATTCTTCCTGTTATTGTTAACTACATGTCTCCTCATCAACCTTAATTCTTTCCTCACCGTGCAACTTCCTCAAACCTTTTTTTTTTTGACAGTTCGCCTAGATCCAGTACTATTTTCAGGCTCTTCTGTAGAGTTCTCCGGAGTTCTTCAATAAATTGTCTTTAGTTGTTGTTTGTGTTTTGTGAATGATTGTGAATAATGTTTTTTTGTTTGGTACCGTAACAATAGTCTCCTATTTTCTCCACCAACATGTTATCTCATCTCCTTTAGAAGATCTCATAAGATTCTTTAGAAGTACACTCTTCATGAAACCGTCATGAAGTCGAGTGACATTAATTCATATAGTCAGACTTGGGAGTGTGACTGAATGTGACGCTCTTATGTAACGCCCATGTAGATTAAGTGACGTCAAAGCCGTATAAATCTTTGTTAGGCTATCGTCTGAACTTAAAGAACAGCTCTGCCAATAGATTTGTACTTTTGCTTGGTTTGTTCCACCTTGGACTATGTCACAGTTGTATGGCCTCCCCAAGGCTTGACTGACGACTTCTTGGGCTAGACACCATAGAAGCCCGTAATTCTCACAATCTTGATCATGGATTATTGCAAGTATACTTTCAAATGATCGGAATCTTCTATCATAAGTAACTTATACACTGCTCCGACTTCTGCACGAGATAGACTACCCTTACACATTAAATCCCGCCACAAACGAAACGGTTCATACGAACCTTGATTAAGAGCGCTGTTGGTTTTCATTAGCTCCAATCATCTGTTTGACGACACTGCCCATAGTTCCTACTGTCTTTTCCATTACCTTTTAAATAAAATAAGAACTTTAAGTTTCCTTTTAAATAAAATAAAAACTTTAAGCGAATCTTAAAGTGCGGATCACATGAACTCCCTGCTAATCTGCTACATTTCTCTTTGCATGTTAAAGCAATCACCGGAGAGTACACCGAAACACCGCAAGAGAATACAGACCAGTCGGACCGTTTAATCCAGCGGTAAATCAAAAGTCAAACTACATCCCCGTACGTTAGTCGGAACCAGACAATGCGAACCAACCTTGCGGTGCGGTACTGAAATCCCACTAACAATCTTCGCACGAAGAACTCGTTTTTGATTCGCTCACTCATGCATCTAATTATGTTAGGCTGCTCAGTAATCTTTCAGGGCTCGTTAGCGTTCCAAGCGTTGCGGTATAAAGTACGACCTCAAAGAACAGGAATCCTACAGGACATTTGGGTGAAAATCTTAATTAAACAGCTTCCATTCCAGCGCGCTCGACAGTGTGGTAGTATCGAATAGACGGATAAGTTATTTTAGAATAGCAGTAATAAAGGAGAGACCATGTATGGTTGTGGTAAAGAATATGAAAATAATTCATTTATTTACATCTGAGTTAGATGTGATTTATTTAATACAATTTTTGGTAATTAAATGTTCTTGATTGACTTATCAATCAACAAGCCTCACAATTGAGATGCATAACTATAACGCCGGTGACAGCTAATTTCCCCTTTTCCACGTAGCCTTACTCTTCATGCCGTGCCTAATAGATGGCACTAAATGGAAGCGCGTGCAAATACATGTGGAGTGGCAGAGATTCATAGTTCACCGTCCAGTTGAAAGATACGTTCACACGCGCGGTTTAGTGACTCGATGGAAAAGCTGCCAAGGGGTTCGAGCGCTTCTGTTAGAACGTATCGTGTACGCGGTTCTCACCTCACCCCTATACTGTCCAGCTGGGTCACGTGCCTGGTGATTATTCGATCAAATGTCGTTCGTTGGCAAATAGCAGAATAGTGCTTAACGCCATCACGTGGATGGCACTCTCACACACTCTATCTCCCTCCCTATCTCATACTCGTACCGGAATGGAAGTGTGTTTTAATCTTCGAAATTAAAGCGCAAACCATAAGCGAACATCAAATGAGGATTTTAATCCACATTAAAAAATATGCTTGTTTGATCAAAGCAGCAAACAAGCGGCTTTTATTAAGACTTTATAGAGTATATTTTCCGATTGCATTTTAAAATCAGTTTAATAATTGCAAAATTTATTTCAATAATTGCTAATAATGACTTTAGGTAAAATAAATATTGGGAAACAATAAAACAATTCACAAAAATGTAAAGTCCGGAAAATAGGGTTAGGACTCATAGGATTTGAAGAACGATAAAATAAATATGTGTGGTACAACTTCTTCTAGCAACAGAAAACAAAAACATTTTTTTAAACGTATCAATCATAAATCGGTCTTTTACCAATTTAATAATCTGTTTAAACCATGTCTAAGCTAAACATCAAAATATCTTCCAAATTTTAAATCTCAGCAAAAAAAACAATAATTAAAGACAAACGATTTTTCACCACGTAAAATTCCCCCAGGGTGATTCGTTCCAATCCGCAACTTAATAATCCATCTTCAAAACTCCAATCAAAAACTTTCGATAGCCTGTGCCACCCCTCTTAGCGTATCATCACCTTTTTAAGTATTTATGTTTGCTTTTCGAATTATAAACTTTAGCCGAAAGCTGCAGAAACAAGTACTCCAATAAAATTGGTAAAAATTGTAATGCCAATGGAAAAGTTGAATCAAATAGAGAATTTGCACCTCGACCCTCAAAGGCACAAGGGTGCTACGTGCTGGAAGTATTTGGAAGATCAATACATTTTCCAAGTAGAAATACCAAAACATCAAATTAAACTTTTACCCTCACAGTTGGTACACACCCTTCATTGGATTCGTTTAATCTACTTTAACTGCTGCGTTTGCTAAGTAGACATCCTCTTTGAAATGGTTCTCCGTCCGTCCACCGATAAGAGTGCCGAACATTTGCTAATAATCAACGTTGGGGTTCAATTACAACCAAAGACGCGATTATGCAAATTTTGCGGTTAAGGAAACATCCAGGCGTAGACAAGCGCAATCCTTTGAAGCTACGCATTCAATCCCCGTGGGAGAAAAGTGGCTGTAAGCACCCGAAAGTCTCCAGGGTGTATACGCAACGTGCACTGACTGTAGGTTTGAGCAAAATGTTTCCAATCGCTGGCGAAAAAATAAAATAAAACATTCGTCCTGTACCGTGTGCACGTCTTTTAGCAAATGTTTCTTCCACAAACGCCCTCACATCTGTTGATTCGCACAAAAGCGAAAGCTTTGCTGCCATGGAAAAAATATCAACACAATTTTCCGCTGTAGGGCGAACGAGCATTTCATGATATTTACTTTCCATGATATTAATAACATAAACACCGGTAAAGTTGATCGTAACATGTTTTCACTGCTCTGAATATTCCACGTTAACACGCCTTCCGCCCAACAGAATCAGGGAAGATTTACCAACCGATTTTTTTTTGACGGGAAAGAAGTTTAATTATTCAATTAGTTCTCGTGGGGAGAAATATTATTTTAACTGATCAAATATTGTTTGGGAAACAATACGCGCACCCTCCCTGCGGCCAACGTTGTAGATATAGAAAATAAACAAAATCAAGGAAACATTACTCAAACACGGTGGGACGGGAGAATACAACACGCGTTCGCGAGTCCCCCGTTACGGCACTGTATAAACACATCCGAAAACAGCATTCCACCCCGTTCATCCTGTGACGGCGCGAACGGCAACCTTGACCCATCGGGAGGCGGTTGTGGTGCTGTACACGCTCTTTTCGACAGCTTTCACACGTAACGGTGATTAACTGCCACCACCGCCCGGGCTGGGAGGAGAAAGACTAATGGAAAAACCTGACCCGACTTTATCGAATTTCGGGTATTTGTTCCGGTGACATTTTCAACGCATTTGAGGTAGTGTTTTTTTTATGGGAAATCGGTTTCGCCCCGGATACCCCACCACCATCGTTTGAATGAAAGTTGGTCGACACTAATGAAGACAAGGGAAATGTTGTGTGATTGGAAATGGTTCGGGTTTGAACGTGTTGCAACCGATCGACAGAGGGTGTATACTATCGGTTGCACAATTGGTGAAATTCAAATAGATGGCGGTAGTGTTAACTTTTTTTTGACAAATGTCAAATTGTATAGCTTGTTTCGTTAAGTAGCTTTTTGATATATTTTTACGAGTTTTTATCCCTTTTGACGAATAAAACATTTCAACAATAATAGAAGAATGTTGTCAGGTTAGAAGGTCGATGGAGAATCAATAAATATAGATATCCCCGACTAGGAACCAGACTTATTACAGACTTATAAAGATTACGTAAGGTCTGACAACAGAAGACGGAGTGTGTTTGCAATAACTGGAGCCCTCAAATGAAGAATAAATAGAATTGAGTTTGGAATAGTTTTGAAAGATGTCCTCACATCCACGATAACTCCTATAGCGAATTCTGAATTGGAGATCAGGCAGCATTGTAGCGCGAAATTACTTCTTCAGAAGTTTATTAGATTAGATTAGTTATTTGAGATGTTGAGAATGTCCTGTTTTGGAGCTTAGTAAACAGATCTCAGCTATTGAGACCCTCTGGAAATGATCACATCTAGATCAATAACTATTGATAATTTTAGTACTATATCATAGGGGCGTTAAAGAGATTATGATACAGGATACGACCCAGATTTGAGATACAATAAGTGGTTATTGTAATACTTAGGATGTGAGAGTTGCTGATGTTTTTGGAATTAACACCATTTTTAAATTAGAAGAATTGTTTTATTTTATTAAAGGAAATTATGTCCTTCTGAAAATAATTTTAGACTAAAGGGCCATCATAATAACCACACAATTCATACAAAAAAACTTTCCCAATAAATCATAAATTTCGTCCAGAACAAATAAGCACCACACTGTAACCATTGCTACCGGTTCGGTCTTTACCGTGAGCTAAAAACAAAACAAAACTGAAAAACGAACGGCTCTTCGCTCCCCCGGTTGCCATGACCACGAAATGGCACGCCGGCGACAATCGTCATCAATGACCACTAAAATTCGAAAAATGCTGATGTTGCTGCTGTCTGCATTGCTTGCACGAAACGAGACGAAGGCTCTCGACTGCCTACGGGCGTACGAAAACGCCGGGGCACGTTGCAGCAACGGCCAGCAGGCTAAAAACCGGATTTTTAAAAATAACATTTGCTCCCCAAAAACCTGAAGGGCATCGTTCCTGGTCAATTGGGGATGATTTTTCTGTTGCCGTTGTTTCTGAAATTCTTTGGCAAAAGCTATAGTGGTATGTGTAACAGGAAAGAATGTGTATGTTTCATTTACTATCTCTGTATTTTTGTTTGTATAGCTTCGACGAGTGAAATAAACGGGCTTTTTTCACCGTTTATGGTCATTAACGATTATTACAGTAAAATATGATGGCCATTGCCATAAGCAGTACTGCATTTAACGTAGATTTATTGAGAAATTTACAATAAATCTTTTATTTAACGGTAATAATTACCTTACGAAGGGTATGAAGGTTTTTTTTACTAAACATTGTGTAAGCAATACAGCCAGGCCGTCATTGCAAAATGAAATATAAAAAAAAAATTTTATTGGAGCGTACTTATGGATTTTTTTTATACTCTTAGTTTAAACTAAAAAAATTAATAAAATTGTCTCACATTATTTATGCTCCATAATCTGCCAAAAAACATCAAGGAAATAAGCTCATGTAACCAGCTTCAAAAATATTGAACGGCTAGTTTTAGTTAGAAGATTAAAAATACTCTTGAAATCTTGGTGGATAATTAACTCTTAGGTGATCATTAACCTTTTTGACGGTTCTAAAGATCGAGGTTTGATGGAAAGCAACAATTTAACATTTAACACAAGCATTTAAATATTCGAATAATTATACAACCACTACTTCATACCCTTGTTGTCAAACAAGACAACAAGTATACACAACAACATCAAGATTTCCTTCACGAACCACCCATCAATCACCGGGGACAGCAAACATGTTGCGCTTTTAGGCCGTGCGCGATCTATGGTAATGCACTCGGGCAACGCAACGACCAGCCTCAGTACACTTTCCCCCACATCCTTGTTGACATTACGTGTCGAGGTGCTTTTGTGCTTCTGGTCAAATTCCGTGCACGCACACGCACGGTCACTATTGTTTTGGTTTGCCGCGATCGGGAAAGATCCGTTTGTGGGTTCCCGCGTGTCGTTGACAGGAATATGCAATGAAGGTTTGCTCACCACTCGAAGCAGGGAGGCGCTAAAAATATCGTCCACGTCTAGTGACGTTTTCTTAACATTGTGTGTGTGTGAAACATCTTAGTGTGAGCTTTTTTTGTGGTAGTTCCAATTTACATACAGCTGTACAAGCAGCTTAACAAAACAATATTCATCTATATCCATATTTTGAGCGTATGGAACGAAATTTGTGTAGCAGTAAAATTGATTCATAAATAATTTCAACTGAATAATTCCAACTATCTCCTCTTATCAGCATTCCACAAACCACACAGTATATTTGCTCGTTATTACCAACTAATAATATTAATGTGTGTTCTAATTTTAGGTGCCAGGAAGTTTCTAGTTGGGGAGAATTATCTTCTGCTAAGAATCAAGTTCGGAGTTCCAGACATAACTCACATCGCATCATTGTTGAAAACCCCCAACGGTACATAACCTCAAATTGTGTCCCAGAAAACGTTCGACACCAATGGTTTTACGCGCTCTGCATACAACTGTACAACTACGTGCTACGAAGAGCCGGAAAACCCCGATGCGTGAGTGTCTTGTGAAGAGAGCCACAATGCAACCAAAACGGTTCCCATCAACGGCAAACGTTAATTATCTGGACACGAGCAAGACGACGGCGACCACGACGCTGGAGGACGACGCCACTACCAACCACTGTTGCGGATGATATATTGTAAAATGGTTGTTTCTTTTTTTTTGTACCAGCAACAGGTCGCCGCTCCATGTTTGCCTCATCGCCAACCCCCGAGCCAACAATTGCCAGCAAAAGTGGAGGAACTCACACACACACACCAGGACAAACAACAGTATCAGTAAATAAATAAATATTATTTTCCGTTCTAAAAATAGCCACACCGAAACCGCCGGTCGTGACTACCGGATCAACCGGTTGCGAGACTGGTCGCGCACATGATGGATGGAACGAGATCGACGCACTTCAATGCTGCCATTCTCTGTTTCCACAGCCTCCGTCTGGTGTGATCGTGTTGTTTTTCTCTTGTCTCGTTTATTCATTTTTTTATTGTTGGGAGATTTGTACAATCGTTCGATGATGTTACAGAGATTGCTGTTCAGAGGATGCGAACGGAAGTGATTTTTAGCGACTCAATTGATTACCCCAAATAAAAACATCGTTTGAAAGATATTAAATGTCAACTAATCTCTATTGAAGCAATGTGCGCCCAAAGTTATGCAGTATGTGGTAATTAGATCGCCAATTAGTCTTTTGTCGACTTAGTCGACTTAGTACTTCGTCGAGAACTTCGAGAGCTACCAAACGGCAGCTCCAGACTAAAATGCAGGCGACTGAAATCTAAGATCTTTTTCTATTAGCTTGAAGATACTAATCAAATAACTCATTTCTAAAGTGCGACAAATATTAAGTCCAAAACAATTAACTCTCGTTAGTAGATACTATATTTGATAGATATATTTTATAAAATTTTGGAGACTCCCAAAATGATATCAGTTAGATATACTACGCTAATTATTTTTTTGCAAAATAGCAGCAAGGTGTCTATTATTGCCGCTAGGAAGTTAGGTAATATTAGTATTTGTAAGTTTTTAAATTTCTAATGGACTTTATTGAGCTTTTTACCATCAAGAACTTATAATATTGCAATCATAATGAATATTATTGGGCGAATAAATCTAGGGACATATCCTCAATTACTTGAGTTCATTAAATCGTCCGAAACTCACCGAAAATCAAAAAAACCACAAAGCTACCCGAAACACGTACACTCAATCAACCTTACAGTTAGAATGTCGTTAGGCAAACGTCCTCAGGCGATGACTGCTGAGTGTACTCGCGCTATTCTTTGCTTTTCAATCTCTTCCTTTGGTTTCTGCCTTTCCACTCCACGATCGCAATGCTATTGAGCAGTTTAATTTATTCTGATGAGCTGCGAATGAACACTACATTGCATTGCGTTCGTTTACGCACAATCTTCCCCATTCCCGTTCCAGCGCATGCGGCCAGTAAAAAAATGGCGTTCAGCACGTTCCGTTTCGAAGCGGCACCACCGGCCCAACGTGGTTCGAAGATCAACTTCGCGTTCCATGGTAGACTTTGGAGATTCTTGCAAGCACACTCGACAGCATAGCATGCCGGAGCACGTTCCAGAGGTTCGTTCATCATACCACCAAGCGCTAGCATCTTGCCGGGAGGATTTTTTTTCCACCATACAGAATCGTCTCCATTTTCTACACTTCAATCAAAATGTCTGCCGCCTCTTGTTTCCCTTCCGATACAAAACGCCCAAGTTGCTTAAGCGACTCAAGTGTCGAAAGTGTGCGAAGAAGAGGGAAAGAAACAACGAGACACCACCGTATAGTACCAGCAGGGGAGCAGGGAATAGGGTAGATAATTTATTAAAAGTGTAGCTATTTTTAGCCCACCGATAGCGTATAAATAACTGGCCTTGGATTGCCGGACCAGTTGCAAGTGAAGCGGGCAAGCTATCGTAGGCACACACGATCATGTTGTCGCTGTGTCCCGGGGTGATCGTTGCACGTTCTTTAGCTGGTTTTCTAAGTACCTCCCTTCGCCGGACTTCCACAACCCGGGCATTGCAGGGTTGGTATTGCATGAATGGTCTGCGATGCGCTTCAATGCATGCCGTGGTGTGCCCTATCCGAGGGTGATAGATCGTGATTTGCTTCCCCTACGCTACGTTGCAACAGTTCTGAAACTTTATTGGACTATTGGAAAGAGGGATGATGTAATAGGTGAATTGAAAATATTACTCACTTCAAATCAATCTGGACGATCTAAGAATTGTTTGCTTATTCTACAGCAGAAATCACTATTTTCAGAGACTAAGAATACTGCCCGTTTTTCAAGAACAATAAAAAAGATCTCAGAGTGAGCTCAGATACTTCAAGACTTTAGAGTTTTTGAGATCGTTACATGCATATGGTGGGACATGCCAGTAGATAATGTACTACGAGCCTATATCTGCCTATAATCATGAAATAAAGAATTTTGGGAATTACTTTTCATCAATAAACATGGCTGTTCATTATTTTTAAAGCAGAAACACTCGGAGTAGAAGTAGTAGTAAGTTGTAAAACAACCAAATTAATGTTGGTGAGCTAATTGAATTGTTACTTTTCTATGTCGATACTTTTCTATTGACGCACTAATTCATCATACAGTCTCGATTGAATCTGCGCCCGCTACATACAGCCAGCGCATACGAATTGCGTCGTGTTCAAAATTAAATTGTCAATCGCTTCTGTCCCCAAACGGCACACATTCCCTCTCTTCCAATCCCCACCGTCCTTCACCCGGCACATCCATTGTCTACACTTAATTGGTGATGATGGTGTTCAGCATCGTGTTCCGGCGCACGGAAAGAAAATGAAATTTAGTGCAAACATTGCCGGCGGAAGACCGAACGAATCTGTTTGGCCGATTGCCAGCAGGGTCCCGCGCCTGCATCGATGAACGCGGATCTGAACAAAGTTGAACCGACCCGAAGGGGTAGCCGCTATTTAATCAATCATTGAAACCGTCGGGAAAGATGCAATGATCTCGCCCGGGCCTGATGTAGATGTGTGCGCACTGTGTTAATCAATGAAGCGCGCCTTCGGCCGGTACGAAGGTCTCGGCGAGCAAACGAAGGATGGTACGGAAATACGCCGACGGTACGGTTTCCGGTCCAACCTGTTGATTGAACAGTGGCCTTCCATTTTCCACCCCATTACGCACTTCGGTTGAATCGATGTTAATTAAACGCAGAAAGAACAGCTCCAATAAAAAAAAAACGATCTAACAAGCATATCGAATCTTCAATCGACATTGTTCAATTAAAATCTATGCCCTTTATCGAGTTTAGCACCAAACACACACAAAGTGACAAACATCTGGCCCACACTGTACGATTCTGCATGATGTAACCCCCGGTCGCTAGGAATTAGACATTAGACGGCACAATCCTTTTTGCTCATCATCGTCAGCCAATAATTTCCATCCTGTTGGTGGTACTGCTCGTGGCAATTTGTTCGAACACGGCTTATAACAGATCACGCACGGTAGACAGGCAAAGTGCGAACAACGCGTTGTCTATCGGTATTGGGAACACAATCCAATCCAATTGCAATAAGACACAATGCACTATTGTCTGGCTTGCGAAACATGCAACACGTTCCTTTGCTACTGCTGCTCACAACAGCGCATTACGAGCAGTTACACAATTTACAAATAAGGATTTAATAATAGAGTAATGAAAAAAGGTTTTTGCTTAAGTTGCGAACAAAATTCACCGCTTTAAGCAATCTTTAATTTGGGATTCCATTAACTTTCAAGGGACGTATTTTCAAATAACAGTAAAAATACTTCTCTATCTATTTTCTTCTTTCTGAAATGATTAATGAATTAGTAGATCTAATTAGCTAGTCAATTGAGAAGAGATTAAAAAGGAATTTAGAAAATTTATTCGCACAGTGTTTACACTTATGTAAAATTTTGGAAAAATGAAATAATTTAGAAATATTTCTTCTAAAACACATTGTTTTAAATTGCAAGAATACGTTGTAAAGATTTTAGTCTGATCGTGAAAGAGAGGGAACTGTGTTTTTAATTTAATTCAACAGACTTTACCTTCAATTTAAGTTCCTTCCTATAGTAAGTCCTTAAGTTAGTACTATAGGAATAATTCAGGCAACTTTCTTTTTTTAATGTCTCACATTCCAATTTCGTTTAATAACTTCTTCAATTTTTTTTCCTAAACCGTATGTCCTTAGTCCCTGATCTAGGGATTTATATAGCGTCGTAAAACTTGGTGATGTCATATCCGTTCTATGCTAGAGTACTCCTGTAACTCTTGGAGTTTGATAAGCTCTGTCTTTAGACAGCTCCGAGGTCGATCAAATGCTCCACTTCCTTCATACACAGCCAGAATTCAAATTCTGGGCATGGACACTCTGGAGTGTAGATGAATGAAAGCCAAGGATCTTGTTGTTGCTGAGCTCCTATAGGGTGAGTAACCTTCGCTCCAAAGACTCTAATCATTCGCCGTTGAAAATTGTTTTCATAAATGACCGATTCGTTATTTCAACCGTTTTACCTCTTATTCCAGCTTTCCATTATCTCGTTAGCCTTTCCCTCGTTATCAGAACCTCTGTAATAGTGTCGGAAACTTACTTCTGTAAAAAGTAATTACTATTCTTCTATTAAAGGTTCATATTTACCAAATCATCCCTAACTCCTTCTCAACTGTATCAACTTTGACATACATTCAGTTGGTGAGTCAATAATACCTTAATGTTTGCATGCAACGGTGGAAAACATGTGGAAAATTATACAATTTTCACCTTCATCCTTCGCACTATCGAACAAACATGCATTTATGTAACGTTCGTGTGGGCAAATTCAATCCCAGCCATCCAATCGTTGCCGGAACTTTTCGCTCGATGGACAAGAATTTTGAACGATTCGTCTTATCAACCTTACCAGCTGTAACGCCTGATGGAAAGTCAAGATTGATTCCTGACAGTAGGTTACTACTAAAAGTACATTTCTCATATCTTTTCGTTATTCCGCCACATAAGTCAACCTTTCCGTCGCTCAATTGCACACAAGAACTTTATGAAGTAGCTTGAAGAAAAAAATCTCAATCCTGTCAATATTTCTATTTCGCTTTCATACGAATGCCATTGTTCGGGATGGTGCAAGCTATGGCTCACCACGCACTGTACTTTCATCCGGAACCATCTACAAAAGCCTCGCAAAAGACACGACACACCGAGCTGCAAAAATGGAAATTCTTATCCTTTCATCGTTCTACCACCGGCGTCGAGCTGGCCGTTAAGGCAACTGGAGGACAGACCAGAGCTTGTTCCCTTTGCCAGGCTGAATGGAATTCATTAAACCCGATGAACGGAGCATGCATCGAAGCCGGTAGGTAAAGGTCTGGTTGATGGATTGGGTTCCCTTCCGCACTGACTTTTATTTCCCCATGCCATCCCAGTTGCATGGTTCGCTTTTGGACCTTTTACTTTGCCGATTCAATGAATGCATCTGGTGCATTTTCCTGCGAAAGATCGAAAGTATCGTTACGGATACGTGTAGTTACATATGCAGAGGATTTTTTAAGCATTCCCCATTTATTCTTTTTGCAAATCAATTCAATTCAGATCAAGAGTTTATGGTTGGTGAATCTTGCATAAGGATGTACTGCTACTGTTATTACATGCAACCAGGTCAAGTGAAGTTACACATTTATGCTTTAACACATCTTTTATACTTTAAATTATTGCCTTTTAATAGTATTTATGCTGATAATGTGGATACAATATACAATTTTGAACTATTGAAACCATTTGTCGACTTTTGAGTCTATCCGCACAAAATTTAATATAAATAGTAAAAATATTTATTATCCAAGAGCCACAGTCTTTGCACGATGGTTCCATTAAACTAAGAAGATTTACATGAGATAGCGACAAATTGAGGACACTAACTAAAACGCTACCATTAGCTCTCAAAGCACGAGGCATTCCAGAAATAAAGAGCAATTCTCTATATTTATGAAAACAACAGCTTTTTCTAGATTTTGTAAGAAAAGTTAGATTAAAAAACTTAACGTATGAAATTTTAAACATTGTACAGTGATTTAAAATATTTTTTTTAACACTGTTCATTATTTAAATCATTGCAAAGTGGCGAATGTTTTTTTTGACAATAAGAATTCAAGTAAAAAATAACTAATAGTTAATATTCATATAAGCGAAACCCAAAAACATTAGTTTTTCTAGGATTCTTGAAGATTCTTGGGTCCGATTTTGAAAAGCGATCGTTTCCGAATGTTGCAATTGAACTCCATATTTTTTTGAAATTATTGATTTTAAATTATGACTAAAAATTCCTGAGATCTATAGCTTATTAACTACAGTTGAATGCTTATATTCCCTTAATAAAGCTTTATATGAATTTTCATAAGCATGTGAGAATTTAAGTACACTCCAATTGTGGAGTTAAACCATCCCATCCCTTTACATGAGACAATTGAACAATTATCATACTTTAACACTTTTTCCTCCGCCTATCCCAGGATGCTCTTCCAAGTACACTTACCCAGCCATAGCATGTATGCTGATTCAATTATCCGACCCTTTTCCCACCAAGCCGGAAGCGGACGGAACCGTTGTCATAGTTTGTCGTCCGCAAAGAAATTATCTTCGCGTGCATTTTGCGCTACGGAGTGACGCGCTACAAACCAGAACATGATGGTGGTTTGTATCACTAATTAAGTAATATCTGTGCTACATCGCAATGTGGCTTGCTCCTCTAAACGGGGATTTCCAACAGTGCGAACCAACACACACACACACACGCACAAAAAAAAACAACTTCACCTTCAACTGAGTACGGTCAATGGTTTCGCACCCGGCTGAAATGTTGCAAGCCATCGGGACCTTGGACCCGGCACATGAGATGATGGCACCGCACCAATACGTACGTTCGTGGTGGTCCCCGATCGAATTAAAAACCAAACTACCCATCCGTATTGCTACCGTGCCCCGTTTTTACCTTGCCGCAAACTCTAACCCCTCCCTGCTCCTGCGGCTGTGCTAAACCGTCAAACGAAACGGAATGTTCGAGCCAATAATTTATGCCTGATCATAATCGATCGGACCGCACCATGGTGGTGAAATGATCGGTGAAGGAGCTAGCGGCGGACGAGGAGTTTTTCGCTCCTTCTTTTTCTTCCCTTTGTTTGTGCGGCTTTGTGGCTTTCTTTTGCTTCCTTCTTAACTTGACTCATCAATTTATTTTGTTGCCAACAATTGCTTGCGTGAAAAGTATTCAGTATGATTTTGTTATAGTATATTAAATTCGAACATTAAAAAATTATGTTTCTGTATGTTTCACTACCTATGATTTTCACTCTCCAAATCCAATTCAACAAAGATTCCAAGCTTTCTTTTTCGTAATTCAAACAAACATCTTACAAATGAACGCCGGGCCAGCTCGTTTGAGTAATGGTATCAGGTGCGATCTTTCACACGACGGACCAGGACCAAAATCCCATTCAGTTCACACAATAAATACATATTATATTCCGTAAAAAAGGGTATAGTATTCACACAATTGATACCAGTCATTCACAAATTGGTGAAACTTTTATCACTAGCGAATTGTTAAGATTTAAAATGTTCTTTCATTCACGCATATATGATCATAGTACTTTTTTTGCTGAGCGAGTGAGAAGTATTAATCACGTTTAATCCTGTTGTGATCTGCTCATGGCAACCAACAGTGGGGGCACTGAACGATATTTTTCTTTGGCCTAACGACGTATTGATACCAACTTAATTCGACAGTTAGTCTCCAACACTACGGGAGGAACACGGTTCAAATGGGGTTTGAACTCCTGTCCTGCCATATAAAAGACCGTAACGCTATTTTCTCGGGCACCAAACCAAGTGTTTGCAGTGGTGCAAATAATCCACTAGAACTGTCTTTTTTAAGTCCCATTGTAAAGAATTCGGGGACACGTCTCAGCAACTTGCAATCGAATTAAGATTCTGCCGTTAGTAATATTGGTTAGCAACTTGATGCAGCCAACTACAAAATTTAGTAACCAATATATTTGTTTTATATTTTAATCATTTCACCCAATCCAAAAAACATTTTATAAATCGCTTATCAATCAAGCGTCGGTTGTTTTTTCGCTGAACAAAACGTTCACCGCGCGCGTCCTGGGATCAAAACCACGGCACTTCCCTAGGTGGTCAAGTTCAAGTCGATCAAAGTCAGCCAGACCTCGGGGAACCGATGGGTACCGTCGTCGTCGGCGGCACGTTTGTCAAAACCAGCTTAACCCACCGTTATAGCCATCGATCGAGCGAACCGGGGGCCCACCCTAAGCAAATGGGCAATTTTGCAACATTGTCCGGAATGTCTTGATTCCTCCTTTGCTGACCGGACGCGATCCGATACGTAGATGCGTACAAAACCTGTACCGACTGGCAAGACAGGAAGAGGTACAACCCGTGCGCTGCTTTACTCTAAATTAATTGATTTGCCAACAGTGCGTGCGTAAGCTTTACATGCGAAGTAAAAAAAAAACAACCAAACGTTACCCCCTCGCGAACAGAACACTGACCGAAGAGGACGTGAGATAACATTTAAGAAGGAAAAAAAACCCAAGACCAACAGCAGAAGCGAACCAGCGGAAGAGTACGCTGTTCTGTCGATGATCGATCGTAGATCGAGGGCTGGGAAGGAAATTTCATGGTCATCTCGGATCGGTGATCATCAGTTCGCTCAGCTGGAAGGGAATCGCAAGATGCGGACATGCCGGTAACCGGAAATCGGCTCCACCAAATGGTAATGAGAAGGTTAAGAATGTCTGTGTTTGCTTTTCATGCCGATTTCGTTTCGAAACTGGTGCCAATCAGGCAAACAAAGTTGTGGATGATGGATGGGTTCAGTTATGTTCTGTGAAATGTTTGCCAGCAGTGTGAGGGAATGAGGAGTAGGGCAAAATGTTCATGCGGACAAGAAAGGTCGATGTGATAATTGAGGACTGTCGCAGCGAAACAAACAAGAGGGTTTGGTGTTATTATTAAAGTGTGCGGTCTTCTGGTCAATAATACCCTAGAGCGAGATTTCATTTTATAGGCAAATAAATTACCCTTTGATGGATTTCTATAGCCACAACTGTATGAACTATTTCGACGAATTTATATAGCTATTAAAAACAAATTATCAACAATTAAAAGCAAATGAGTAAATCAGCACGCTAGAAAGATTTTGTTGAAATTCAATCGCTCAGAGATATCTGGAGAACAACAAACTCGCAACCAAAACTCTTTTTTTGTACAAAAGGTCCCTGTTGAATACAATAATATAATCGCATAATATTCTTGGTCTTTTCTCGTCTGTCATTCTATTTTGAAAATTTCAATTTAAGTTGTTTTTTTGTCGAGTTTTAATGAGATCTAAAATCTCAGTTTTTATTGTACAGCTGTCTGAGGAAAAGGATGTGAAAAACACACATTTTTTGTATTTCTTACACACATTTAGACGTGTTCTTAATTGTTTGTACTTTCTCATGAAACTATTCCCAATTGGTTAATTCAAGTAAGTTTCTGTACTACAACTTCTGTTATTTCATTCGAGCTGCTGATTGTATAACGTCCTCTAAAGTATTTAAAGTAAGTCTGAATTTTCTTGAGTTTGTCAAATCAACTGATAAGTTTGGTATGTTA
This sequence comes from Anopheles minimus, assembly GCA_000349025.1. NCBI lineage: Eukaryota > Metazoa > Arthropoda > Insecta > Diptera > Culicidae > Anopheles > Anopheles minimus. The sequence goes on along the minus strand of KB663943.1, from coordinate 1,511,301 downwards.
ACTGACATATTTGATGTGCCCACAATAACACAGTTTGTTGATGTATTAAATAGTTTAAAACACAATTCCACTAGTTACTTTTAGTTAATACACCAGAATAAATGTTTGTTAAAAATTGCTTCTCGCTGGGTTAAGTTGTTAACTATTTTTCAAATGTTCCAATATTCCACACCGCTCAACTTATCCTTACATATTCTTCGAAACCGATAGATTGCCGTCACTATTCTCATATATCTGCGAATAATTGTATTTCGCATCAGAAAAAAGTGTCCTGATGCTCTATTATGATTTTTCCTCGACAATGCAATTCCTTGCCCGTTGGTGCAAGGTCGATCATGCAAACAAGAAAACAACAGAAAACTTCACAAAACAGTACGCTGCGTGCTGTCACCGACATGCGTTGCATTAATGCATTCTCGCCGAAGGTGGTACCGCAGAAAGAAACGAGAAAACGCAAAAAAAAACTTGCATTGGAAAAAAGAACTCTTCGCCCAGAGCTTGTCAGTGTCCTTTTCCGGTGTGGTATTCATTTTCTGTGTGGCCAGCGTCTGGTACCCTGGTGGTATGGTGGTGAACAGAAAACCGTCATCCAGAACACATCCTGTGTGTGTTGGAAAGGACAACTTGTCTGAAACTCGCTCGACCGCACTCCATGGTCGACGGTTCCAGTTCCAGTCGTTTCTTCAAGACTTCTCTCAGCAATCTTGTCACGCGCTATCATAAGGCTATATTTTATCGAAAGCTAGTGTGCTATCGTGGACAGTTTTTTTTCTCTCCTCTATCTTTCTAAATCACATTTTCTATTTCCAATCATTGCGCATGGTCGTTTGCGTTGTTCGCATCTGCCTGGGTGTCTAAAAGAAGACTAAAATAAAGTCCCTGCGTGCTGGAGTCCAATCGGGAAGCAATAAATTTTCGTCTAATTGTAATTAGTACCGAGTGCGGGGTGTGAACCAAAGCTTCCCAAGTCACTTGCTGGAGAGAATTGGTGTGTTCGATCTCATTCATTGGAATCGTTTTATTGGAGGTTTCAAAACACATCTTCAATTAAGCCACGTCGTATTAAAATAGTTCGGCCGACTGATGAGCCATCATACGTTCCTGCTTGGCAAAGAAACCGTTCGCAGCAGTTCGCTTAAGTAAACCAAACCGCGGCAACTGCACCTCGAAAAACCACTTAGCCGTACAGCAGTTTCATTGACCTCCGCCGCGCGCGCGCACACACACCCAACCAGATGACATCTTCTCGCTCCGGCGAGTGTCACCGGAATCACAACAACACCGGAGCGGTTCGGTTGCTCCGGCCCGGTCTAACCTGTTTCACGGAACTGCCAGCGGGACCAGCTTCTCAAGGTGGTGGTCCAAACACATGCGACGGCGACGACGACGACGACGACATCGCCGACCTGCAGTGCCTCCGACTTGTACGGCTCGTCACCGGTTTGGACGGTGGGCGATTAATTTCTGGATGCATTTTGTTGGCCTTGCCACGATACCCCGTGGGTGCACGTACGCATGGGCGACGGAGTAGGCCGTCTCGTTCGCGCCCGGTACGGTGTTGGTAGACTTTCTTTCTGCTTCACATAAATTTACCTAAATTTAGGCGTGAAGCGAAAATGGAGCATTAAACGTACACTAGCTTCCTTTGACATTTAGATTGAGGATCGTAATGAATGCTCAATAAAACAAAATTGAATGAATAAAAGATCAGATAGGAAAATTCCTAGCAGACATTCACAAACAATTAATTAATTAAGCATGTATGGAACACCCCCTCAATAGGTCGCAATTCAAACAAACATCCACATGAATATAAAAGCAAATATTACTTTAAGCGGTAAGTAAGACGTGGTGCTATCACAATTGGAATTGGAACATTGGAATCGAAACGAACTGCATGGAAGCAAGTGCATCCTAGAAAAGTAAGAACCGTGTGTACTGGGTCTATAATATATCTGGCACAGTGACCTCTTCGTGGCCTTAACCTGCTTCAGATGTCCTCACGGTAAGAACGCTTTTATCTCGGCATATCAGTGCATCCTTTGGTATGCATCTGCTTCGTACAAGATTCGTTAACCAATGATGTCTATATCAAGCTCTTGAAGGTCTTATAGTAGATAGTAATTCTAAGAGTAGCCCTTGACATGTGACGTTGGTCATTGCCATTCTTTTTGTAACTATAGGAGATTGGAACCAATATTTTACAGATCTCCGGTCGAAACTGTGCCCGGGAAATCCTAGAATTCCCCTTCAACCTGGTTACAAATCTCATTTCAAGGGTTTACAATAAAAATCAGAAATTGAAAACAGTTATTAACAAAAGATTTATACAAATTCTCATGACATCAGAATCTTCTAAACCCTCGGTTATTTGTGGTGGTGGGACCAATAAGAGATCGTCTATTACGAGCCGGTGAAAATCAACTACCGGGAAAAACGGGAAACAAAATACAATTGATAAATAATTTTACAAATAATTTAAATAGCAATAAAAAAATGTAATATTAATTGATGTGTCGCAACAAAGCTTTAGTCAAATAAAATTACCACACATGTTGGGATGGAATTTGCGCCGCAAATTCATACGACTCCTAAGCGTTACTACTAGGCAACAGGGTTGCCGATTCACCCCTAATCAAGATCGTTTGCATTCTTCCCGTGTGCGGGCCTTAGGTTGCTGGTAGTTACTAATTGAGCGTCCACTTATCGCGTATCGCACCAAGTTTGCATTTCATTCTCTTTCGCTCGCTGTCGCTAGGGCCAGGTATGAATGTTTGTTTTTCCCTCCGTCTGGTAGTGCAACACAACGTTTGTTGTCTGGTGTTCCACTAAAAATAATAAAACTGGATTAAAAAAAGAAAACAAACCAAAATGCGCGTATTGAAAATATTTCACACAAAAAGGCGATCCTATTGCTCTACGCTTGGTTTTATAGCTTGGCTACCCTCAAGGTGCGTTTAATATAGTGGAAACGAATAAAAAGTCGGAAGTGAAAAACCAAGAAAACCACCAACAACACTCACCCGCCGATAACCGCGACGCAAAAACCAATTCGCGAAACATGTGCACCAATAGTGGTGCTTTTAGATATTTATCTCCACCATTCCCGTGCTGTCGAATGTGTTAATTAAATATTTACCCCCGTCCATCACGATAAATTATCACCTACCGGGAACAAACCTAACAACCCCAACCACGGCGACCGTCCGTTTGATTCGCATCCGTGTGTCGCCTCAGTCGGGGTTTTTTTTTTTTTGTAAATATGGTTGACTGAGGAAGAAGTTATCAGAGACCCTCGGTGGGGTGGGAAAGGACGTATATTACGGGACTTTTTCGTGTCGTTGTTGTGTTTTATCCGTCATGCTAACAGTGTAATTAAACACACCAAAATAGTGGCGAAAACTTATCTGTCTAAGTGTGTGTGTTTGTGGGTTTTATTTTTTTTTGAGAATGAGAAGAACCATTAAGCTCACACCACGAGATGAAAGATCGACGTGTGTCACGTGCTGATGATAGAGGTGTCATTGACATGATTATAAGTATGATAATTCTATAGCCCACATGGGAGACAAAACAAAGCATGTTTTTCTACAATATAAAATATTTTTATTTTTAAAAAATTATGTAAAATTTGGAACCATAGCCTGTCACCTCTGGTATTTAGACACGCGCTACAGATATGCATTCCCACCATCGTCAGGCCTCTTTTGGAACTCCTAACAACACCCCTCTGACAGGGTTTTATTTACCTACCACAAACGCCAACAATCGGGCTTTTACTGGGACGTCTAAATATTGCAAGCCAACGGCCTCCACCATCTAGCCAAAGGACGGAAGGAAAACGATCCTGGCGAAACGGTTCAGCAGACCTTTCTTACGTTCCTGTTTATTGTTTTTTTTTTGCTTGCCTCACACAACCCCTTAACACCACAAACGATAAAACGGTTCGATCGGATGACACAGCAGAGGCAACAGAACATTTCCGCTTCTCCCGGTTGGTAGCCGGCGTATCCACACACATCTGACTCTACGGCTGCTACCGATAAAACCAACAATTAGCCATTAATTTATGCCGCCGACGGGCTGACAGTTATGTTGTATGCTTAATGCCGATCAGCGCCAAGCCTTCGTTGGGCCGATCCTGCCCATTTGCCGTGTGCTGCGAGAAGTTGTTGTGTTGGTAGAAAAGGAACAAAAAAACCTGAAGGCAAAGTATAACACCGGGCCGAATGAGTAGGTCTCGGGCTTTTTTAATAACGCTCCTTTGGAGGTGGTTTCATTACTTAAGTCGCTTCGCCAGTCGTTTCCCAACGGTGTTTGGGAAGATTCTCAAATCTGCTCCACATTTTACATTTAAGTGAACTTTAGGTCTTTAATTTGAAAAGGCATCAGATATGCTGTCAGTAGCTCTAAAGGTTTTAAGATACTACAACCTGTTCTTCATCTCCCGAGGCATAAATTGTTTATCTGGTGGGAATTTAGGTTTTTGCTACAACGCGTACCATCCATGTAAATTTCCTACAAGCTATGGAACGTATGTAAGGCCTTTGATTAAGTTGCTCCACGATGAGCAAGCGATAGGCAAGCTCCATAAATGCCTGGAAAAGTTGTCCGTCTGTTCAAAACCAACGTAATTTAATGCGGCTAACCATGGAGAAGTTCTGTTTTTTTTCTGGTTAGAAATTGAAACTTTAAAAGGTGACCGTAATATTGCATATGTCAACAATTTCTAACTCAAGACATACTTAAAATATTGCTCTGTAATAAAAACCAGGCCATGCACGAGAACCAGAATAATCAAAACCAACAGCTCCGAATCTGACGTTTGTGCGAGCTAGAAGGACGATTGTGATATTGAAATGGACACTTTACCTTACACGGCAAACCATGTTTTCAAGTGGTAAACTGTTGTGTCTTTGAAAGCAAACTTTATAGTGAAGCTGTAGACAGTTGTGTACAACATTGTTAAACCCTGTAATTTATTTAATAAAACCTTTTAAGACTTACAGGACTAAAGAGATTCACTAAACTATTTTGAATTATAAATGAATCAGTATAAAATTTACAAGATAAAGGTTCTGCAGGATTTTTAACCACTTTTTACCGGCTTCATACATAACGTCATTGAGTAACATGTTTCTAGAATTGTAGCTTTCGAATTATTATGCATTGTAATTTATATATTAATTTTAAAACCCCTACCACGAAAGCATACATTCTACACCAACAACAATGTTTACGGCACGTGAAATCACTTCTCCCTTAATATGGGTTCTTCCCTGCACCAACATTATTACAACGTTTTCCGCTAAATTTCACTACATAACTCGCGGTGAAGAAACAGAATGAAAAAAACAAATCTTCTCCCAACACAATTCCCGGGAACGAAACTTAAAACCCGCTATTTCCATGCTCTGCATCAGCTTTTGGCTTAAAGTTTTGCTTGGGAAATTTAACCTGACCGACAAAAAAAGGATGTTTTGCATCCTTGTAATGGTGTGGCATGCGGCAAAACCGAGATCACCGGCGCAGCAGCGTTAAAAGCCACCCTGTTTCTGCAGCGGAATGATTTATTGTCACGTGGCATCGGTTTGATAAGGCATTGCCGGCCGGTGAGAACGGTAGGCATAGTTTTGCATAACTTCATCAGCACCGAGGTAAGGCGCTACGAAAAGGAATGTTCATCCCATTTTCCTAGAAGTGACGCTCCTTGCGGCGAGACCGCTCAAAATGGTTTCACATTGCAAAGCATCGTGTACTATGCGTAACTATTATTTGTGGAATTCTTCAAATTTAAGCAAAAATAGATCGGTACGGAATTAGCTAAACTCTCCACAGAATATTTGAGTGAACTCAGGTATTCAATTTGTCACTCAATTTACATTATTTATAGAACAATGGCAGTTTCGCTTTCAACGCTCGAATCAAATTCTTCGGAAAAAATAAAATAAAGGCTATTTCGATCACCCCCTCATCAGCTTTCGAAACATAAACAACACCAAACAAAGCAAATCGAATAAAAATGTTTGCTTAACAATACATTCCATCGTTACCTTTCCTTCGCTTAAGCCCTTATCGGTAGTATAAAATCTCATTATAATTGACCACACTGGAACGGCCAGCGGCATGCAGCTATTCCCCTTTCGCGCTGATTTACTAGGCATCCCTAACAATTGAAAATGGTCGCCAATTTGCGCTGAAACAAATCCGTGCACCGTTTACCGTGCCCATGGCTACGGATTTTACAACTGACCGGGCGGCTCCATTGCGCGAGTTGAGAACAAGAAGAAAATAAACCCAAAAGTGTGGCGTAATTTTGGAAATGGAATTTTTGCCATACGCAGAAAGGTGAAATAAAATGAAGCGGTTCCATCGCTATCTTTACCCGAAAGGGGATATTATTTTACAAACAAAATTAAAAAGGCGAGTTGTGTAAACCTGCTGAATTCATTGAATATGGCTCACTTCGGAAAGGGTTTTACATTCATGAGAAATTATATGACGTTCTTCGCATTTTTTTCTTCTATCTTTTACCGAGGCATCTTATGACGTATTTAACTTTTTTAACAGCTTAATGCTTAGTTTTTTTTTAAATTTAACAAATATTCCGCATCAAGGAATACACGCCTCAAGTAATATGCCTTCCAATATAACATTAATCGTCATATTTCAAAAATGCAAAAGAGTAATTGCTAAGAGTTTTTTTATTACTAATTCACAGTGCTTTTTCACAGTTAGGAAATCAAATTTATAAAATTGGTTATCATAAACAAACTGCCACAACTCTTTGTTTTTAAAAATTTTGCCAGCATTCAATGTCTAAACATCATACTACTCCCTAATACAATACATCTCCATACAAACCCATTTAAATCTAACTTAAATGCAAATAAAGGGTTTAACAATAACAATTTATTGTCTATAAACCAGAGTATACCGAACTAAGTTTAAAATATTGACAAGATTTATGGTTTGTTTGCCAAAGCACCCCGGGTTCAATATGACAGTACATGGCCGTTTTTCTTGCAATAAATAAATTGTCAGAATAATGGGCTTATCTTTTCTATGGGCTTCCGGAGTGGGCGTGTACGAATTCCACACAAATTTGACCGAAGTCTTCGGAAAAATGGCTCTCAGCTAAAGAGATAAAATTTCGCTTTCTCAATAAGTACGTATTGAAGAAAGCACTTTTTTAAAGAAAATTAAATTACAGCTAATTTTACACTTGTGGAAAGCCATCAAAAATGACCACTATCCACAATGTAAAACCCTTTAATTTTCTCCCAAAAGCATGATCGAAACGAAAAACCCCTCCTCGTCCAAATGCGATAATAAGGTAACTTAGCAAACTCCACCCAACGAAAGTGAAACGCAAATTATACTTTTGTTTTAAAAACAATCTTTCGCCCCGTTTCGATCGTAAAAATCCATCTCCCCGGATCGGATTCTTCTGCACCGCCAAAACGTCGTATCGTAAACAGATGTTTTTCAGCACACAGGCAGGCACTCCGTTTATTTTCTTGCTGGCTGCAATCGTATCGAATGGTGTGGCAGTAAGTACACACCGTACACCGTGCCGCAAATAAACATGCACGAGCCAAAACAAGGGAAGGTACTAGTGGAAGAAGAAAAAGAAACCCGCTTGTTGCTATTGCCACTGGTTCGGCCACATAACTGCACACAAACAGTTTCTGGCGCAGTAAAAATATAAACAGACACCTCGTTTATCCCTCCCCAGCATGGGGTGACCATTTTCCCTCTCGCTGTACGTAAACCCCCATTCCAACGTAAATGCTTTACAGCAGGATCTAAAAATAGAACCTCTCCGTTCGTTCATCATCTCTTCATGTTTTTTTTATTATTAGTTTAGCTAATTTAGAGCACCCCACAAACCGAACTTACCATGTGTTCGAAGGCCGAACTTAGAATCGTTTCGCGCTTCGCCTTGAACGTGAAATCGTCCTCCTGTGGGGTGCCGGAATCTTGATGAAGTGGTAGGAAAAAGAGTGCCGGAGTTGGGGGAGAAGATGGAAGGGTACACGTTTCCCTTTTCGCCAATACTGGGGGCTGGTGATCGTGGCGTTGCGTTGTATTAACACCAAATATTCCACACCGGGCCCGGGATGAAATGTGTTTCAAATGCTCTCACCGACGTGTCTGGAGATTGTGTTTCACTTTTGTCAAATCTTCCCTTCCCTTCGTACTGTGCAAACACTCATCCCAGGCTAGCTCATCTCCATTTCTTTTCTTTTCTTTTTTTTTTTTTGGCACACTCTTCTGCTCTGACGGCACTGACGTTTGCTCTAAGAAGGAAGAACACAATTTGCTGATCGCGAGAACGCGAGAATTGACGCTGATACGTGGCACTTGGC